>CM057823.1:189827385-190197385 GCA_030068075.1 Paguma larvata | reverse complement strand
TGTGGGGCTCAGATCGGAGAGGAGCTTGCCCCAGACTTCCCGGCTCAAATCTCCCCTTCTCAGAGAGGCCCACTCTGCCCATTCTATTGAAATGTGTCCCCTGCACTCTCATCCCTGATTCAGAATCCACTCTGTTCTTTCTCTCCTGCTTCCCTAATGCCTCACGTGCAGCCTGGCTTAGAGCAGACACTCAAGACACTTGGGCTGCGGGAACGAACGAATGAATGAAAACAAATGCTGGGTGCCACTAACTAGTGGTTTGACCCTGAGCACGTCACCTTACCCCTCCCCAATTCTCTGCAAGGCCCTCTGTAGCATGGGGAGAGGGGCCCCCACCTGCCCCGGTGAGTGTAAGTCTCCTGAGATAACAGGTTGTAATGCTTGGCGTGGGGACTGGCACCGAGCAGGGTCTCAACCTTTTCTTCTTGTCCTTCTGGTCTCCCCCAGTTCCTTGATAATCATTTAATGCGATTTCCTGTCTCTGAGTTAGTGACTGTCCAAAGGTGGCGGGAATCAGGGTGGCGGTTGTCTACGGCAGAGTAACAGATGACCCCAAACTTAGCGGCTAAAAACATTCATTTTGTTCTACGTGATGACTTGGGGGCTAGAGATCCAGGCAAGGTTCATCGGGGCCATCCTTATGCTGCGCGTGGCATTGACTGGGTCGCGTGGCGGTGTGCAGGCTTCTGGGTAGGGCCGGAGGAGATGTACGCACAGAAAGACAAGTTCAAGGCAATTCTCCTTACACGTGCGATTATGGGATTATTATCCAAGTCCCAGCAGGTGGGGGGGGGGGCAGTGGGGAAGCAAAGGGCTTCGTCCCAGGAAGAGCCTCTAGCAAAGCGACACCCTGCAGTGTCATCTGGAGACAGCAAGCCGCTCTCCCTCCTCCACTCCGGCGCTCACTCGGGCAAAACCCCAAACCCACATCCCTCTGCTCGAGTCGAATCTGCCCCTGAGGCCAGCCAGCAATGCAATCTACAGGTCTGCCTGTGCGGCGAGGTCCCCGGGAAACAGCCTCTGAGGCTTCGGTTTGCAAGCAGGGAAGCGACTTAGGAGCCATCAAGGGAGCACCACCTTTCTTTGGGATGAGGGGAGCGGTCCGTGCAGGGGTGCACTCTCAAGAATCTCTTGTCCCAGACAGCTCTGCTTAATGGCCTCCAGAACTGAGCAGAATCAAAGGGAGGGGGTTGTAAGATCAGGTGTAGCTGCTGTCAGCAAGGGGCCGGGGGTCTGGGAGGAGCGCAGGGGCGACAGGAGCGGGGGAGTGGCAGCACACCACAGCGTCCCTCGCCGCCATTGCAAAGGAAATCGCAAAGAGCCTGATCAGCTCGGGCTTCAGAGCCAAATACCGCAGACCGGGCGACTTAGAAACTGAAGTTCTCGCCGGTCCGCAGGCTGGAAGGCCAGGAGCGAAATGTCAGCATGGTTGGACTCCGGTAAGACCCTCTTCCTGGGCTGCAGACAGCTGCCTTCTCGCTGTGTCCTTACGTGGCAGAGAGAGAGAGACAGAGAGAGGGAGACAGACAGAGAAAGGCTGTCAATCCTATCAGGTCAGGGCCCACCCTCATGATCTCGTTTCATCTTATTCTTTTTAAAGTAGGCTCCACACCCCATGTGGGGTTCGACCCCGAGATCAAGAGTTGCCCTCTCCACCGACTGAGCCAGCCAGGCGCCCCTCACATTACCTTAATTAACTCCTAGAAGCTCTGGCTCCAAATACGGTCACGTTGGGAGTTAGGGCCTCACCACGGGGGTGGGGGGAGGACATAATTGAGTTTTCAAAGATGCCCGATTTCCCAGAAGTGGATCAAAGTGCGGAAATGTTTCTTTTCACTTCTGTTCCTGCCGCAACCGATGGTGACAAACTTAGTGACTTAACGCACAGGTACTATCTTGCCCTTCTGGAGGTCAGAATTGTGAAATGAGTCTCGCGGAGTTTGCTAAAACCAGGGCGATGTTTCTTCTGGAGGCTTTGGGAGAACATGCCGGCTTCCAGAGGCTTCCAGGTCCCTTGGCTCGAGGCCCCCTCCATCCTCACGGTCAGCCGCACCGCGTTAAAAAAAATCCCAGCTTGGGGCACCTGGGTGTCTCAGTCTGTTCAGCGTCCGACTTCGACTCAGGTCATGATTTCACGGTCTGTGGGTTCGAGCCCCACATTGGGCTCTGTGCTGACAGCTTGGAGCCTGGAGCCTGCCTCGCATTTTGTGTCTCCCTCTCTCTGCCCCTCCCCCACTTAAGCTCTGTCTCTTTCTCTCTTAAAAAAACATTAAAAAATATATATCTCCCAGCTTCATTCATGTATAATCGACATGCAATAAACTGTATATATGTGAAGTATACGATTTCATGAAATAGTAACCTGTGCCTATGACTGTGCATCTACCGTCATAATGAAGTTAATTAACGAATACATCACTCCCTCAACACTTCCTGCTGCCACTTTGGAATCCCTTCCCGCTCCTTCCTGCACTGTACCCCCCGCACCCGCTGATCTCTTCTCTACAGATCTTCCAGAATTTTATGGAAGTGAAAGCATACAGGATAAACCCTTTTTGTCTGGCTCCTTTCACTCAGCGTAATGAGTTCGAGATTCATTTGTGGTTGCATATATCAAAAGGTCTTTTTTTTTTTTTTTTTTTTTAGTGCTGAGGAGTCGTCCACTGTATGCATATACAACAATTTGCTCACGCATTCACCTGCTGGGGGGGCGTCTGGATTGTTTCCAGATTGGGGCTATTTCAAATCAAGTTGCTACGACATTTAGTGTATAGTTCTGTCCGGACATACGTGTTCAGCTCTCTTGCCTCAGTACCTAGTAGGATGCACAGTCGTACAGCGGTGTAAGTATAACTTTTTGAGAAACCGTCTGTTTCCCAAAGTGGTTGAACCCTTTCGCACTCCTCCAAGCAGGGCGGGAGGCGTTGGCTCCTCTGCATTCTCTCTGGCACTTGGTAGGGTCTGTCTCTAATTTTGGCCATTCTAGTGGGTACAAAGTGGTATCGGCTTGTGGTTTTAATTTGCACCTCCCAATGACTAATGATGCTGGGCATTGTTTCGTGTGATTATGTGCCATCTTCCTAGCTGTAGCGAAGTGACTCTTCACATCTTTGGCCCGTTAAAGATAATTAGTTCATTGACACAAGAAACGAGTGTTGGCAAGGATGCGGAGAAAAAGGAACCCTCGCACGCTGTTGATGGGAACGCGAGTTCGCACAGCCTTGGGTGGGAGCGCAGATTGGTGCGGCCGCTGCGGAAAACAGCATGGGAGCCTCTAAAAGGGTGAAAATAGAAATACCACACGATCCAGTAATTCTGCTCCTGGTACTTACCCAAAGAAAATGAAAACACTAATTCGAAAAGATACATGCACCCCTATGTTTATGGCTATTATTTACAATAGCCCAGATATAGAAGCAGCCCAAGTGGCCATCTGTAGATAAATGGATAAAGATAATGTGCTAGATATACAATTTGTTTGTATATTATATATTACATATTATATGTTATATATTATATGTGTGTATACATAATTCAACCATAAAAAAGAATGAGATCTTGCCATTTGCAAAAACATGAATGACCAGGAGAGTATATGCTAAGTGGAATAAATCAACCAAAGAAAGACAAATACCATATGATTTCATCACATGGGGAATTTAAGAAACAAATGAACAAACGAACAAAAAAAGAGGCAGTCCAAAAAAACAGACTCTTCAATACAGAGGACAGACTGGCGGCTGCCATCGGGGAGGTGGGTGGAGTAGCTAAGGAGGATTACAAGTACACCCACCTTAATGAGCACGGAGAAATGTACACAATTGTTGAGTCATTACATCGTACACCTGAAAGTAATACAAGTCCTTTTTGGAGAGATATGGACAAAAAATTTTACCCAGTTTGGGGCTTGCCTTTCTACGTGTGTGAACGTCTTTCGAGAGGCAAAATTTTTTATTTGATGAACTACAACTTGATCTTTTTCTTTCATAGTTTGTGGATTCTAGGTCCTATTTAAGGATTCTTCGCCAAATCCACGGTCGCCATGATTTTCTACCACACTTTCTTCTGGAAGTTTCACAGTGTTAGCTCATGCATTTAGCTTGATGATCTGTTTTAACTGGGTTTCAGCATGTGCTTTGAGGGAAAGGTCAGGGTTCATTTTTTTTGCATACGGCTACCGACTATCACAGCTTCACTTGCAGAAAAATTATTCTTTCCTCATTGAGTGGCCTTGGCATTGTGGCTAAAATTGATCGTTGGGCCTGGCTCCGGGTCAGATGGAATAAGCATCTGTCTCTGCCACTGAACGCGACCATAAAACCTGGACGGAATTCATGCAGCTGCTATATGCGACCCTGAGAAGGAAATAGTGGGGGACAAAGAAGAATGGCAGAATTTGAAGGACCACCGCAAAATGAATTTGCCATTCTAAAAAATTTTTATGTATGTATGTATGTATGTATGTATTTATTATTTTTAAAACTCACATCCAAGTTAGTTGGCATACAGTGCAATAGTGATTTCAGGAGTAGATTCCAGTGGTTCATCCCCTAAGTACGACACCCAGTGCTCATCCCAACAAGTGCCCTCCTTAATGCCCATCACCCATTTAGCCCATCCCCCTACCCACGACCCCTCCAGCAACCCTCAGTTTGTTCTCTGTATTTAAGAGTCTCTTATGTTTTGTCCTCCTCCTTGGTTTTATATGCTTTCTGCTTCCTTTCCCTTATGTTCGTCTGTTTTGTATCTTAAATTCCACATATGAGTGAAGTCATATAGTATTTGTCTTTCTCTGACTAATTTCGCTTAGCATAATACCCTCTAGTTCCAACCACGTAGTTGCAAATGGCAAGATTTCATTCTTTTTGATTGCCTTGTAATACTCCATGGTGTATTACATATATATATGTAACATCTATATCTATATATATATATATGTAATACCATATCTATATCTATATATATGTAATATCTATATCTATATCTATACATATGTAATACCATATCTATCTATCCATATATATATACACCACATCTTCTTTATTGAGTTTACCATTTTTTAAATGCATCTGGAAACCTGAAAATGAGAATGCCGTGGCCCAGAGAGCTCTCCAAGGAGCCCTCTACCTCCAGCTCATAGAGTGAGAAATAGAATTCCTAACTCTCCGGGCCAGTATGAAAATTCCCTGGGTTTTTCTGTTCTTTCCCACTCCCTCCCCAACACCCAAGAAATCCTAAGACAGCAGAAGCTCCAGCAATGAGACCCTACAAGAGCCAAATCCAAGAAAGCAGAATCGTTTCTCCCCATTGCTGGAGCTGTGGTCCTGAGTGTGGTCAACCCTCGTTGCTTTTTCCTCTCTCTGTCCTTCCACCCCCTGGCCAGAAGTGTGGAAGTGTGAAAAAGAGTAGATTAATTCAAGTCCCATCTTTCTGGCCAGAGGACTGAAAAGGGAATCCTGGGGAATTTGAAAGTACTTAGAAAAGCATGGAGAGGAAGGGACTTTGGAAATTGACTTCATAAAGCTCTTTTGAACTCCAGGATTTTATCCCTTCCTCCCACTCCCATTCCCACTCCCATCTCCCGCCTGTGGGGGTACAGATCTTTTCCTATCTAGTATATCTTTGAGAACTAACGTAATAAACAGATCACCATCCAAGTTCCCGCCACCTTCCAGGCTAACCCAATACCACCAAACCAATGGGCAGGGCGCATGTGGGACACATTGGATTGGCACAGAAAATACTTAGTAGAAGCCAAGCCCATTCATTTGAGACCATTCTTCTTTTTCTAAAATGGGCATTTACTCCTATAAATTTACCTCTAAGTGCTGCTTTGACTGCATCTCACACATTTTGATAAGTTGTATTTTACTTTGTCAATCATCTCAAAATACTTTCTAATTTCCCTTTCAATTTCCTCTTTGACCCACTGGTTGTTCAGAAGAGCATTATTTAGTTTCCCAATATCTTTCTGTAATTGATTTACAATTTAATTCTGTTGCGATCAGAGAACATACTTTAATATGAGATGAATCCTTTTACATTTATTGAGACTTGTTTTACAACCCAGAATATGCTCTATTTTGACAAATATTCCATGTGCACTGAAAAAAATTATGTTGCTCTTGTTGGATGGAATATTCTAGAAATATCCATTAGGTCAACTTAGAGGATAGAAGAATTTTCAAATCTATGTTCTTAGTGATTTTTGTTCCACCTGTTCTGGCAGTTATTGAGAGGGGATGTTCAAATTTGTGACTAATTGTACATTTGTCTATTTCTCCTCTCAGTTCTATTGGTTTTTACTCCATGTATCTTAAACCTATGTAAGTTGGAGGACAAACATTTAGGATTGTTATTTCCTCCTCAGAAATGATCTCTTATCATTTTCAAATTATTCTCTTTATCTTTAATAATACTCTTTGCTCTGAAATCTACTTTGATATTAATATAGCCACTCTAGCTTTTTTTTAGACTAATGTTAGCATGTATTTTTCCATCCTTTTTGTAAAAACAGATTTGTATATTTACACTGGGTTTCATGTAGGCAACATATAGTTGGGTTTTGCTTTTTAGGTTCAGTTTGATAATCTCTGCCTTTGAGTTGGAGTGTTTAGTCCTTTTACATTTAATGCAATTAAACATAATATCAATTTATGTTATAAACTGAGTTTAAAATCTATCAGCTTACTATTTGTTTTTTAATCTCCTCTTCTGTTCTTTGTCCTCCCTTCTTTTTCCTGTCTTCTCTTTCTTCTTTCTTCCTTTCTTTCTCTTTCTTTTAATGATGCCATTGTAGTTCTTTGTTGACTTATTTGTTATAACTCAGTTTTGTTTCTCAGGTGATGCTGTAGAGCGGATAGTTTACATTTGTAATTTATCAGAGTTTAGCTCATGTTATATGACTTCATATATAGGATAAGAATCAACCTCCTCCTGGCCTTTGTGGTATTATTGTCATATATTCGACTTCTACCCAGGTTATAAACCACATGACACATAGTTGCTATTTTTGGCTTTAAATTGTTGGTTATGTTTTAAAGAGGTCAAAAATAATAAGAAAAAAAATCCTAATAGTTACCAACATATTTACCATTTCTGGTGCTCTTTTGTCCTTTGTGTACTTCCAGGTTTCCAACAAGTACATTTTCCCTCTGCCTGAATGACTTCCTTTAATGCTTCTTGCAGTCCTGCTGTGCGTTGTTTAATTTTCATACGTCCTTTTTGCCTTTCTTTTTTATTTCACCTTTCTTTTAAAAAATATTTTCACCGGGCATAAAACTCTAGTTTGCTGGGGCTTTTTGTTGAGTACTTGAAAGATTTTGCTCCACTTATTTCTGGCTTGCGGTATTTCCAACAAGTAATCTGCACCTATTGTTGTCATTGTTCTGTACACAGTGTATCTTTTCATCACAGACTATTTTTAAGATTTTCTTTTTATCACTGGTTTTAAGCGATTTGATTATGCTGTGCCTTGCTGAAGTTTTTTCTTCACGTTTTTTCTCAATGAACTTGGGGTTCATTGAACTTTCTGGCTCTGTGGGTTAAAATTTTCATCACATTTAGAAGGTAATTTTTAGTTATTAGTTCTTCTGGTAATGTCTCTTTTATTCTGTCTCTCCCCTCCTTTGGAGACTATAGTCACACATATATTCGCGTACTACAGGCTGTCTCACAACTCACTGATGTTCTGCTCATTTTACCCCAAGCTTTTTCCCTCTCTATGTTTCAGTTTTGGATAGATTCTACTACTACGTCTTTGCGTTTACTAATCCTTTTTTCTCTGCAGTTTCTAATCAGCTATTAATCTTCCAGATCTCAACATGTCCAATCTTTCCTCTACTTTCTTGAACGTCATTATTATCACAGTTCCAGAATATTCGTCTCTTACCGTTATCATCTGTGCCTTTTCTTGTTCTCTTTCTATTGATGGATTTTTCTCACCAGGATTGTATTTTCCTGCTCCTTTGCATGTCTGGTAATTTTTTATGCCATATATTATGGTTTTTATTCTTGAATGTGCTGGATATTTTTATATTCCGCAAGTATTCTTGAGCTTTTTTCTGTGACACAGTTAAGTGACTCGGAAACCATTTTTCCTATTGGTGCGTGATCTTAATCTTTGTTAGATGATATCAGGGCAGCACTTAGTTTAGAGCTAATTTTACCCATTCTTGAGGCAATAAATACCCTTCTGTGTACTCTCCTTAGTGTCCTTTGTATTGTGAGGTTTTTCTATTCTGGCTGGTGAAAACTCTAGGTATTTCTGTTTGAGCGCTAGGAAGCATTTCATCTAAATGCTTGGGGGACAATGATATCCTTGCACACATGTGCTGAGCAGTACTGAGCTGAAGACCTGAGTTGTACCATCTTCAGACTATCTCTGCGCATTCTCTCCTCGCTAGGATTCTGCTTTGTGAACCCCGGGCATTGCATCCCCCTGAACTCCTAACTCCATTCCTCAGCTCGTGGACACTGCCAGATTCTGCCTGGGTTCCACCTCCCTGCACTGGTCTCTAGCCATAAGCTGGGACAATTGCAGGGAACGCCTTTTTTGTTTTCCCTTTCTCGGGGATGCTCTCCTGTGCTGCCTGATGTCCAATATCTGAAAGCTGTTGTTTCTCACGCTTTGTCTGGGTTTGTAGTTGTTTCAAGGGTGAGGACAAATCTGATTCCCGTTACTACTTTTTTGCAAGAAGCAGAAATCTTCTGGGGCACCTGGGTGGCTCAGTCGTTTAAGCGTCTGACTGTGGCTCAGGACATGATCACACGGTTCATGGGTTTGAGCCCTGTGCTAACAGCTCAGAGCTCGGAGCCTGTTTTAGATTCTCTGTCTCCTTCTCTCTCTCTCTGCCCCTTCCCTGCTTGTGCTGTGCTTTTCTCTCAAAAATAAAATAAACATTTAAAAAAATTTTTTAAATTTTTTTAAATGTTTATTTTTGGAAGACAGAGAGACAGAGCGTGAGCAGGGGAGGGGCAGAGAGAGAGGGAGACAGAATTCGAAGGAGGCTTCAAGCTCTGAGCTGTCTGCACAGAGCCCAATGTGGGGCTTAAACTCACAAACCGAACTATAAGATCATGACCTGAGCTGAAGTCATTTAGGGAACATGCAGCCACTCGGTGTGTTCTGGAGAGGGAGCAAAGCCCAGTGCTCACAGCCAGATGGACCAACATGGCTTCCAACGCTGTCACCAAGGCTCGGGTCCTCCAGTGGCGCACAGGGATCATGGCGGCATCTTCCTGAGCGGAATCAGGATCACAAAGACGATGGAATGGAAGTGCCCATGAGACCAAGCTTTTGGCACAGTGGTTGGAGCACAGAGGGCTCTGAACGCTGGCTATTAGAAGGGGGCGTGCCTGGCAGCGTGCGCAGGGACGTGGGGGGAGAGGGGGTCAGCCTGACCTTCCTGAGTGCCGCGACCGTGCCAGGCAGAGCGCTCAGTGCTTCACAGTCCCCATCTTTGAAACTCTCCAAGCTTATCAGGAAGATCTTTCTATTTCGTCCCATTTCATTTTTCACGACATCTCTGCCAGCTAGGATTTATTACTTCCATTTTCAGTTTTTATGAGAGGAGGACACTGGCTGGGAGAGGTGAAGTCACTTGCCCAAGGTCACATAATTGCTGTTGTAGGACCAGGTCTGGGTGGCCCTGACACGGTGTGGTCCTTGCCTTTAGTGACTTACCCATCCGTCAGCAGGAGAAGAACAGCCCAAGCACTATGAGGTCCTACAGAACAGGCTACCGTGTAATGAAAATATGTGACCGTTCTGGAACACGGATTGGAGGAGTCTGGGAAGTCTCATCGTTGGAAAGAACAAAGGAGGAGGAGGAAGACATTCTAAGAAGATCTTCGTGAGCAAAGTCATGGAGATGGAATTTAGCCTAGGGTGTTAAGCAGCTACAGAAAGAGATGAGACTGGTTAGGTGTGAAGAATCCACATTTTGGAGGTCCAGAAGAATGGACAAAAGGGCTTTCGAGAGTTTAGCTTAGTCTCTTAACCGCTGGCTGTTTTCCGAGCCCCAGGGCAGTGACCGTAGGGGCTTTGCAGAAGACCTCCCGGCAGTGTGTGCGGGATGAACTGCACAGGGTGAGTGGCAGGTAGGCGCTCCAGGAGTGGGCACGCAAGAGAAGAAGGTCATGGAAAGCATGAAGAAGGATGAAGGAGCGGAGAGGAATGGAAGAAGGAGGCGTTCATAAGGGGTCAAAACATCAGGGAGCCTCAGACGGTCTTTGCTACGACCGCTCTGATTTGCTTCCTTTGCATGATACATTGGAGAACTCTATTTGGAGTCTAAAGATTAGGGCAGCAAAAGGAAGAAGGAACAATGTGGCGTGGTGCCCAAGAGAGGGCCCGGAAGTGGATCCGTCATGGGCCCGGAAGTGGATCCGTCGCGGGCCGGGAAGTGGATCCGTCGCGGGCCCGGAAGTGGATCTGTCGCGGGCCGGGAAGTGGATCCGTTACAGGCCCGGAAGTGGATCCGTCATGGGCCCGGAAGTGGATCCGTCGCGGGCCAGGAAGTGGATCCGTCGCGGGCCGGGAAGTGGATCCGTCGCGGGCCGGGAAGTGGATCCGTCATGGGCCCGGAAGTGGATCCGTCATGGGCCGGGAAGTGGATCCGTCGCGGGCCGGGAAGTGGATCAGTCGCGGGTTGGAAGCTGATTCTGTTGGCTAACAGCCACACGGTCTTGATCAAATCTCTGGCGGCTTCAGTCTCCATATCTATAAATTAGAAGAGATTAAAAATTATGGCACATAGTTCTTACCTCATAGGACTGATGTGGGGGTTAGGAAGAATGCAAAGTGGTCGGGGCGCCTGGGGGGCTCCGTCGGTGGTTGAGCATCGGACTTGGGCTCAGGTCATGAACTCACGGTCCGTGGGTTCGAGCCCCGCGTTGGGCTTTGTGCTGACAGCTCAGAGCCTGGAGCCTGCTTCGGATTCTGTGTCTCCCTGTCTCTGCCCCTTCCCCACTCGCACCCTGTGTCTCTCTCTCTCTCTCTCAAAAATAAATAAACATTGAAAAAAAGAAGGATGTGAGGTGGTAACACAACACCAGAGCCCAAGGGTGATGAGTGCTCAACAATGGCAATTGCATTCTCCTCAGCACCGTCATAATCCCAATAATTAGCACCATCACCACCATCGCCATCATCGTCGTCGTCATCACTCTTACCCCATTACCACCACCATTCCCATCACCACCCTCACCACCATTCCCATCACCATCAACACCCTTACCGTTGCCATCATCATCACCATCACGATCATCACCATCATCACCACCATCGTCACCACCAGCACCGTCACCATTGCCACCATCACCACCATCACCATAATCATCATCACCATCATCACCACTGTCACCACCGTCACCGTCACCGTAAGTATTGGAGGAGTTCCCGGAGGATCCCAACTCCAACGGTTCTTTTTTCACAAAAGGGGAAACAGACGCAGAAGCTGGCCCCAGGTTACACAGCAAGTGAACAGCAGGGCTGGCACTGGAACCAGAGGCTGCTGGTCCCCGCTCCCGTGTCCCTGCCCCTGATGCCAGGCCGCGTGACAACTGTGTTGAGCAACAATCATTCTTCCCAGGACAGATGAGTCTTTCCTTTTCCGAGTGCCCTGACTCTTCCTTGTGCCCTGGTTCCGTAGTCCTCCGGCTGTTGCTTCCAGACCCTTAGCCAGGCAGCAAACTGAGGATGCTCGCTCACTCCTGCGGAAAGTTCTGCCACGCACGCTCTTAACATTCTCACCACAGTCTCGACGAGCTCCTACGGAGCTCCTGCGCACATGTGTGGGGTGTTTGCCGGGTCTCCTCAGGGAACATTTCATAAACCCTCTGGAAGGACGACTGTTCTTGGGGGGCTCCCTGGGTGCCTCCTTCTCACGAAACCTTGGAAGTCTCGCGGCACGGTCGGAGAAGACGTGGGGATTCTCAATGAATTTCCACAAAGGCCTCTCAGGGTTGCCACGCGAATTCCTCGCAGGAATATCCTGGAATTTCTACTTGCAACACCCCCTCGCCTTCCATGGAATTCGTAACTAACTGTTAAGGCATGCTATAAAATACCCGTGCGATGGTCGCGGACGTGGCATTAAATTATCTGAGAAGACACAGAGAGCACCCGGAGAAATCTTGTAGAGCTTCCTGGGAACAAAACAAAGCGAGAGACTCTCAAAACTCTCAACGACAAGACGGGTGCAGTCCGCAGGGAACTCTGTCACAGGGTGCTCAGGACAGGGACAGCGACGGGCGCTTCGTCTCCAGATAATGAGGAGGCAGTTTTTTTTTTAATTTTTTTAGTGTTTATTTATTTTTGAGAGAGAGAGAAAGACCACGAGCAGGGGAGGGGCAGAGAGAGGGAGACACGGAATCCGAAGCAGGTTCCAGGCTCTGAGCTGTCAGCACAGAGCCTGACGCGGGGCTCGAACTCACAGACCGCGAGATCATGACCTGAGCTGAAGTCGGACGCTTCACCCACAGAGCTCCCTTGGCGCCTCCACAGCTGCATTTTCCAACTTAAGCAGCAGGAAGAGAAGCAGCCGGTGCCTGAGCAAGACGGGGGACAAACCTGGATTTTCTCATTAAACAGGCTTCCAATGCTCCGCAAGCGCTCGCACTCCAAAGGCGTCTCCACCCAGGACCCAGCATCGGCCGAACGGAACGTCCCCATCACGGCCTCCCTGTTATGAGCCGGCTCCCGCCCCCTTCTCTGGGAGCCTCGGGCTAGCCACGCATGTCCTGCAAACCGTTAATTACGCCCGAGCCAGTGAAGAGCCTCGGACGCCGGTGTCTAATGGGTGCCATCTATTGATGCAACGGGATTCTTTCCAGGCGGCGTACAGAGACCCGCAGGCCACGGCCTGGCCGAGCCCTCCCCAGAGCCTGCCGTTTCGGGACAATATGCTGAGTGTCGCAAGCCAGCCTCCGCAGAAACGGGATCCCCAAGGGGCTCGGCACGGGGGACAGCTGTCGCATAAAGCGGAGGCCCGGGGAGGCCAGGGAGGCTGCCGGACAGCGCTCCCCCGGCCTCCAGCGCAGAGGCACCTGCGAGCGCCCGGCCCGCTCCGAGCCGGCCTGGCCCCCCATCCCAAACCCGGGGCCTGGGAGCTGAGCCCCTGCGGGCCGGCCTGCTGACCTTCACGCCCCGTTTGCTGAGCAGCCCGGCTCGCCCGTTCCCTGCCCCTCGCTGGGCCGACGCTGGCTGGTTCCACAGGTCCCAGCTCAGGACAGCCGCTCCCTAGGGAACCCCAGGCGAGGCCTGTTCCCCCAACACCCGCCACGTACCACGATACGAGGTAATTAAGTGTGGGACGGATTGTTGAGAGCCCGGGCTCCCGGTGGGGCGGGGGGGGGGGGGGGGTAGGGGCAGACTCCGCCTTTTTCAGTGCCAAGCTGGGGCCGGGCACACCTGGGTGTCCGCCGGATGTTTGTTGAATGAATAAGTGACAACGTCCCCAGGCTATGATAATCATAATAATTGCAACTAAGGCCACTGAGGCACTGTCCACGGGCAGGTACATGTTAAACACTTTTAATGAAAGAAGGAATACAGATGGAATGAGTATTTATAATAAATATTTACTAATATTTAGTACTGACTGTGTGTCAGGCACGACCCTTGGTACTAATTTGGTCTCGGCCATTCGAGGCCCGAGCTGCGGGCTCGTTTCTCCCCAGGCTGTGGGAGTTCTCCAGGGCGCGTGTGGTGCTGGAACCAGCCGGGCCCACGGTCGAAATCCGCATCGGCGACAGTCCCAGAGCCCGGGGCAGCTCTGCGCCCCGCTTCGGGCTCCGTCGTTTGTATCTCACAGGCTGGAACTGGGTCCCTGGGCCGCTTGGAGCCCCCAGGGAGCTGGGGAAGCGGGCGCCCCATCTTCGCAGCCTCTGTGGTGGGGGCTGGGCCAGCAACACAGACACCGGGCCGGTGACCGCCTGAGGCCCGGGAAAGACCCCGAAGGAGGTGAGCCCCAGCCCTGGGCCTGCACGTGGCGCTCCGAGCCCGGCCTCTCCTCCTTCGAAAGAGGAGGGAAGAGGCACCTGGGCTCAGTCAACTGAGCGTCCGGCTCTCGGTTTCAGCTCAGGTCACAATCTCGAGGTTCGTGAGTTCGAGCCCCACGTCCGGCTCTGCGCTGAGCGTGCGGAGCCTGCTGGGGATTCTCTCTCTCTCTCCCTCTCTCTCTGCCCCTCCCCCACTTCCTTGCTCTCTCTCTCTCTCTCTCAAAATAAATAAATTTTTAAAAAAAGAAGAAGAAGGAAAGAAAGAGGAGGGAAGCGATGGGCCCTATGGGCCACCAGGTCCCGGCCAAGCACTGGCCCGCTCACCACGGGCTGCTCTGCGCTCCCCCGCTTCCTGCCGCCTTCCTGACCGTCCCCACACCCGCGGGCCACTGGGCTTAATTTACCTCACAATTTCCTTTCAATCGCCTCACCTTTTAAAAACTTTAATCTCATCCTAAGCAATAATATTGATGAAATCCCAGGTTGAGGGGCGTGGGTGGCAGAGAGCAACGTCTCTTTCATTAAAGTGACTGTCTCCGTCTTCCCTGCAGAAGACCCCTGCTCTCCTCGCCTGGCCAGAGGCCGCTTAGAATAAAAACTTCCTGATCTGGCCTCTCTTCCAGCCTGGTGTGGTTTTATCACTTGTCCTGGTCAATGGGATCGAAGCAGAAGAGGGGAGTGGAAAAAGAGGAATGTATCTTTTTTCCTTTCCTATTCTGCTTCCCGCCTGGAATGTAGACATGATGGCTGGAGCTGTGGCAACCACATTGGACCCGGAGGTGACTTTGAGACTGGAAGTTCGGCACAGCAGAGTGAAAAGATGGAGGGAGGTGGGGGCCTCGATCTTGTGGAGTGCCATCCAAGCCCTGGACTTTTTCCAAAGGAGAAGTACACATTTTTCTTACTGAGCCACTGGTTCGTTGTTAATCGTCGACGGCAGCGAAAGCTCGTCTGAACTAAAATGATGCGCTGGGACCGGTTTTGAACACACATCCACGTAGACGCCTAAGTATTGACATTTTATTTTCTAATGTTTATTCATTTATTTTGAGAGAGAGAGAGAGAGAGAGAGAGAGAGAGCACACGCGAGCCGGGGAGGGGCAGACAGACAGGGAGAGAGGGAATCCCAAGCAGGCTCCGCGCTGTCTGTGCTGAGCCTGTCGTGGGGCTCAAACTCATAAACCATGAGATCGTGACCCAAGCCGAGGTCAAGAGTTGGATGCTTAACCCGCTGAGCCGCCCAGGAGCCCTGGCTATTAGCAGTTTAAAAGGTTTGTGGCCATGATGTCATCGTAAACTGCTCCTTGGATCTCCCTGGTGCCTTTGGCCTTGCCCGGCGCCCAGCACCCAGAAGGTGTGGGCTGTGCTTCTCCGGACGGACGGCGATAACAAAAGAAAGGGGGGGAGGGGCATTGACAAAGCATAGTGTGAACCCGCGGCCCCTCCGCCCTCTCCCCTGCAGTACACAGAGCGCTCCGTCTCCAATGTGGTGAGAACCTCAGAACTCACACTGAAGTTAATCCTCAAGGGACTGGCCCCCAAAGCCAAGAGCCCCGGGGCTGGTTTCCTCTGCCCTCAGTTCCCTGCGTGACCCTGGACAAGGTAGTTGATTCGACTGAAAGGAAAGCACTCGGTTCAAGTCTTCAAATATCTACCGGCCCCCTAGGTGCTAACGCTCCGTGCCGGGCCCCTTGAGGGGACCATCACCGGGGAACTCGGGAGCGGATTTGGAGCGCGGACCGGTACCCCGAAGGCAGACTCTTCCTCTGGCTTCCCCGGAGCTGGCCCTGAGACCAGGACCGCAGGGGCAGGGTCTATTTCAGAGGTGATCCTGGGAAGCAGCCGTCCTCACGTCTCTGTGCCTCTGTTCCCTGACCTATGAAATTGAGGTAATCACGGTACACGCACACGCCCCCGAAAACCATCGGGCCGCTGTGAGCTATTGGTTACGGGCGTGCTGGAGCCACTCGTGAGAACCAGCTCTGTGTGTCTCTTCCCAACACTCTGCGGTGAAGGCATGGAACCGGCTTGGATCGGCGCGGGGGGAGGCAGACGTGTTTATGCCACGGAAATCGGCCAATGCTGCCGATGGCGGGCTTTCACCAGAGAGCCGGTTGCTAAACATCGACCGTTGTGCTGCCCGCTATTGTCCCCAGTCTACACACGGCAGCGCTCCGCACGGCGGCGTCGGCGGTGACGGTCACCGTGCTTCACCCAGCGCAGCGAGGCTCGCCTGGGCCCCAGGCCTGGGGGACTCAGGACAAGTCGACCTCAACTCCACTCCCACCGCCCCAGGGCAGGGTTCAACTTCTCTGAGCCTCACGGCTTCCTCGTGGGCCGCGCCTATTCCAGCGCCAAGACAGGCCGAATATCTGCCACCGGCCGGACACCACGGTTTCTGTTCAAAAGCAGCAAGAGCGCAACCAGATGCCGGCCCGGTGTTTCCTTTCTAGCTGACCGCTGACATCGGCCACCTCTCTCCGGCCTCGGGACTTTGGACAAGCCGCTTGACCACCCTGGGCCTGAGTTTCCTCATCTGTAAAGCAACGGCAGCATCGGAAAGATGCCTGGCGTGCACCCTTGACTTTGAACAACACGAGTTTGACTTGCGTGGGTCTACGCGTGCCTGGATTTCTTGTGACAGACGTAGTGCCATCCTGTAAGTGTATTTTCTTGTTTTAGGTTTATTTGTTTGTTTATTTAAGTATTTTCTTAATGTTTATTTAGTTTTGAGAGAGAAAGAGACAGAGTGTGAGTCAGGGAGGGGCAGACAGACGGAGAGGGAGACCCAGAATCCGAAGCAGGCTCCAGGCTCCGAGCTGTCAGCACAGAGCCCGACGTGGGGCTCAAACTCAGGAACCTCGAGATCATAACTTGAACCGAAGTTGGATGCTTAACCAACTGACCCACCCAGGAGCCCCTATATATTTATTTTTGAGAGAGAGAGAGCATGAGAACACAAGAACAGGGAGGGGCAGGGAAAGAGAGAGAGAGAGAGAGAGAGAGAGAGAATCCCAAGCAGGTTCCACGCTGTCAGCACGGAGCCCGACATGGGGCTCAAACTCACAAACCATGAGATCGTGCCCTGAGCCAAAACTGAGTCAGATGCTTAACCGACTGAGCCGCCCAGGCGCCCCTGTACAATTTTCTTCAGAGCATTTTCTATTCTCTAGCTGCCTTTACTGCAAGAATACGGCGTATCACCCACGTAACAGCAAAGTACACATTAATCGACTGTTTCCATTATCGAGAAGGCTTCCGTCAACAGTAGGCTAGGACTGGTTAAGTTTTTGCAGCCAAAAGTTAGACAGATTTTTGACCGGGGGGGAGGGGAGAGGGGGCCAGGGCCCTAACCCTCGCACTGCTCAAGGGTCAGGTGTAGCGAGGGCTCAGTAAAGCTCACTGCCACTAACACGACACATCGCTGACACCAACGGTGCCCTCGCCTCTGCATGGGTATCGCTGTTTCCAGTTCCCCAGTGGAGGTCGGTGTGGGAGCCTCGGGCCCCTGCGCGCCCCACCCCACGCTCGGGCGGCCTCCACCCCGAGAGGCTGCCCTCTCCCCCCAGCGGGCGCTTCAGAAGTCAGCGGCCCGAAGGTCGCACTTTCTTTTCCCTTTCCAAAGAGGGATCAGCCTCGGAGGCCCTTTGAAAGAGCTGCGATTACATCTTCATTTGTGGCCATTTGTGGCTAACGGGATTAGCAGGGGCCGCGGCGGAGCCTCTGGGCAGCCGTGGGGACTGGCGGGCGCTGCCCACAGTGCTGACGGCGGGAAGGACCGCTCCGAGCTGCCCGGGGCCTCAGCGCTGCCAGGCTCCAGTCAAGGATCTCTGGGCCCGGAGACGCCAGGATAATGATGACAAGATGCAGGGTGTGTGTGTCTGTGTATCTGTGTATCTGTGTGTCTGTGTGTCTGTGCGTCTGCGCCGAGTGGGGGTGTCTGTTTCTGGCTTCAGCCTTCAGAGAGCCTCTCCAGGGGGGCTCTCCCAGGCCAAGAGAGGCAGGAAGGAACTACAGCAAGAGCAGAGCGAGACGGAGACCAGAGCTCGGCGACCCAGCCACGTCCGGCTCACAACAGATCTACTGTGTGCAGGCGGCGCTCCCTGGGCCGCGTGCCACGGTGCGGCTTCCTCGTAAGCTGGCTCTGTGCCCGGAGCCCTACCTGCATCACCCTCGTGCAAGTCCCACCTTCCCCCCGACCCCCGGGGCCGGGACCAGCCGTCCCAGGACAGTGTGAAACTCGTCCCGTTTCCAGGGGAGGGAATTCAGGCTTAGGGGTAACTAAGGCTGGAATGCGCCCTCTACCCTGACACTGGGGCCCCCAAACCGGGGCTTTGGAGACTGCAGGACGGATTTTGTCTGTTGCTGTAACACGTGTGGACGAGTTAGGTATCGATTTGCTGTGTCTCTTGAAATTCCCTCTCTTTCACAAATTGCATTGTTTTCCTGATGTTTTCTTTGGAAACATTTCAAGTGTACTGCAGAGTTGCTTGAAGGGTCCCCCGACTGCACTTTATTTAGAGTCTGGATTCGGGCCCCTGGGTGGCTCAGTCGGTTAAGCGGCCGACTTCAGCTCAGGTCATGATCTCACGGTCTGTGAGTTCGAGCCCCGCATCGGGCTCTGTGCTAACAGCTCGGAGCCTGGAGCCTGCTTCGGATCCTGGGTCTCCCTCTGTCTCTGCCTCTCCCCTGCTCACACTCTGTCTCTCTCTGTCTCTCAAAAAATAAATAAATGTTAAAAAAATTTAGAATCTGGATTCACCAGATGTGAGCATCTTCCATGTCTATGCCCTCTCTCTCTCTCTCTCTCTCTCTCTCTCGGTATATAGAACGTATGCTCACGTACACGCACGTATGTATATGTGTTTACACATACGCATATACATACACGGTTATAGCTATCTAGCATACATGCGTGTGTGTCCATATACGGTTGTGTGTGTGCGTGTGTGTGTGACGCACATATGTGCAGGCACCTCTTTGTGAACGGGCGCGCCGACATCGCGACACTTGACTCGTAACCACCTCCGCGCGTGTCACCTGGCCAAGGGCGCTCCCTTGCACAACGACAATAATGATCGCTCTCAGCACATCCCACATCGACCTGCCTCGATCAAATCTAATTTACAATCCACATTCAAATTTCCCCCCAATTAACCCACGAACGCTCTTTGGAGCCGTTTTTTCCCTTCAAACGCACAAGGATCACCCACCGCCCTTAATTATCGTCCCTTTGAGATGTAATCAGAGGCGCCGAAAGCAACTGAAGGGGGGACTCCTCTGTCCCTGGGGCTGCAGACCGCTGCAAATCACCTCTCCGGCGCGTGACGGCCTTCCGGAGCCCCCGTCCTGCGCTCGGCCGCTTCTGAGTCAGCGCGCCGGAGACGGCCCCGCACCTGTCCTTGACGAGTGACCGGAGCCCGCTTCCTCCCTTGTCGAGTGAGCGCATCCTTGGGCCTGGGCTCCCGCCAGAGGCGTGGCGGGCACAGTCCCCTCCCCGCCCTTCGCTGTCCCAGCCTTGGCCAGCCCGGCCGCCTTGACTGGGGGCTCGCTTCCTTCCGGCGGGGTCGGCCGGGTGCCCGGTCCAGCCAGGGAGGCTTAAAGGGAAGTCTGCGGGGGTATCTGCCCCCCGAATGCTTTTCTCCTTTGCTCATAAAAAGAAGAAACCACTTCAGGGAATGCCCCTCCCCCTCCTTTCCTCCTGCTTCCTACCTTGGACGCGGTTGTGATGCCTGGAGCTGTAGCAGCCATTGGTAAACCAACACGCATTGAGACAAAAAGCCAACCGCCTGAGGAAGACAGAGCAGGAAGCTGGGGAGAGCCTGGTTTGGTGACGCCGACATCCAGCCTCTGGTCCAGGCCTGAGCCGCCACCTCCGTTTCTCCCCTGTCGCTCCAGCTACTATCGAAAGCATTGCTAATTGATACTTTCGGGAGGCTTCTAAGAAACTCCCAGACACAGGGAAAAGCATAAGGCACAGGGCGCCCAACACAACTGGGTCCCAACATCAGTGGCAGACTCTAATTAGGTCTGTGAGCCTGGGTACATGATTTAAGCTCTCCGAGTCCCAACGTCTCAGCGACCAAGAAAGAAAGGAAGAAAGAAAAAAGAAAAGAAAGGAAAGGAAATACCAGGAAACGCCGTAAGGCTAGAATAATTACATACTGGTATTCAAGCGCCCATTCGATAAATCGCTGTTGAACCGTTCATTCTTTCAGTAACCCTTTAATGAGCACCTACTATGTGCTAAGCACCGTGCTAACCGATGCAGGTACCCCCGAGAGACAAAGTCCTTCTTATAAACTTACAGTCGTGAGTTCCCTCCGGGTTTCAGTTACAAACCGGCAACCTGGCCCCCGAGATGGGATTGTTCCCACGGTCACCGACGAGGGAGCCAAGGCTCGGAGCCGGCTGACTCGCCCCCAGCACGTCCGCGTCCTTCGGGGAATGTGTTTCTGCTGCCGATCGTGTTTGACGAGATACATGAATCGGCCGTCTGGAGAACGGACAGGCGCAGGGGTGCGCAGGGGTGCGCAGAGGTGCGCAGGGGTGCACACGGGCCCGCGCTCTGCTCCCGGCTGCTCGGAGCCGATGGGATCCTCGGGCCGCGAGAGGCCCCGGCCGAGGCTGGCCCCAGGCGGGCTCTCTCCTATTTCTACCTCCCTCTTGAGCTCCGCGAGGAGCCTGGGGAACCGGGTGCAGCGTTTCTCGTTCCAAGGAGGGGAAAGCAGCAAAGAACCTCACTTTCCAGAACCTTGGCTCAGGTGCGAGGGGCTGTCACCGCCCACCTCACTCCGCGCCCTCCTGTCGACCCTGGGAAACAGAGTCGCCCGTCCTCGTTTACAAAGGGAGAAACTGAGGCTCAAAGGAGTCACACGACTCACGGATGTGCGCACAGCCTTCAGGGCGAAGTCCGCCCGGAATGGTTGGTTTGGGATCCGGCTCCCTGCCCGAGGGCGAGCGCGGAGACCACACCCGTTTTGTTTACTGGCGAGTCCCCGTGGCTCAGGGCCGGGGCCCCTGCAAGGCACCGTCCCGAACCCCTTGCCGCCCCAGGGAGGGTGTGGCTAAAGTCCTCTAGCTCTCGTGCCTGCGTCTGAGAGGAGCTGAGCAGGACTTAGGGCAGATGGAAGGGAGAGGATTCTGTCTGAGAATAAAAACAAAACGTGGGGTGCCTGGGGGGCTCAGTCGGTTAAGCATCAGGTCATGATCTCGCAGTTTGTGAGATCGAGCCCCGCGTGGGGCTTTGTGCTGGCCACTCAGAGCCTGGAGCCTGCTTCAGATTCTGCATCTCCCTCTCTCTCTGCCCCTCCCCTACTTGTGCTCTGCCTCTCGAAAACAAATAAATGTAAAAAAATTTTTCAAAAACCCATCACAGCCGATAGCAATGAGGTTCTCCAACTATGACCTGGAATCTGTGTCATCTGAGCTTCTAGGGGTTTCCAGCGTACAAATTGGCCTAACCTCGGATCCCTGCATAGCTCAGTGGGTTAAGCATCTGACTTTGGCTCAGGTCATGATCTCCCGGTTCGTGAGTCTGAGTCGCGCATTGGGGGTGCTTGAGCCCCACTTTGGGTGAGCCCCACTTCTCCCTCTGTCTCTCTGCCCTTCATGAGATTCTCTCTCTTCCCCTGTCTCTCTGCCCCTGACTCACTTGCGCCCTCTCTCTCTTCCTCTCAAAAAAAGAAAAATTAGCCAAACCTCAGTTCCATGCCCTGAAATGAAAAGAGGGGGCAAAACACCCAAGGTTGGGCATTAGGCTTCTCTCCGAGCCAGAAGCTGCTGGGAAAACCCTTCTCTTCTCCCGGCCTGAGTCTGATTCCTAGACTCATTCTCCCCACTCCAACACCCTTCCCGGAGCTAAGAGGACTGGACTGTTCCCAGCCTCCGTCAAGACTCAAAAATCTAGCTTGTGACACCTTCTTAGCCGCGTGCAAAGGGCGCTGACAAACCAGAGAGCGCGACAGACCGTTAGAAGCCACTCTCACCGCCCCCAGGCCCTAAAGATCACAGTTACAAGGTATTTACCAGGTACTTTTGGCATCCCCACTTCCCGGATGGAGAAACTGAGGCACAGGGAAGAAAAGCGATTTGCCCCCTGAGCCGCAGCCAGCAGGTGGCGGAACGTGACTCTCACCGTCTGCTGCTAACTGCCACCCTGGTGTTCCTCCCAACACGGAGCCCGCCGTGTGCTGGGCCTGGGGCCGGGATCTCACAGTCGGCACGAGGCATCTCTCCAGTGGAGATACAGCCGCTGTCCCTGTTTTCGGAGAAGGCGGCTGGCACAGAAGCCGAGCTCGAACTCGGGTCTCCGCTGTAAGCTTTGTCCTCGTGTCCCGTAGATGGGTCAACACGCAGGCCGACCTGGGCTGGAAGCTGTTCTTTCCCGCAGCTCCGCGACCCCAGGAAAGTTGCTAACCCTCTCTGATCCCACGTTTTCCCATCCTGGCGTTTCTCTCCCAGAGCTGCGAGAACAGTTCTTTTTGATTGGCCTCAGGAAATGAGAGAAGTCGCCGGAATGACTATTTCCAGAGCGGCTGTCACGCTGTGGGGGGGATTGAGGAAATTCTCACATTTGCCTCCTGGGGCGTCTCCTTGAAGGGAGCGGAGCCCGGGCTGGGCGCCTCTGCTCGGGTCACCGCACTCGAGGATTTGAAGGCAGTCAGTCTCCCCCGTCCCCGGCCAAACCCTCGTCCTCCCTCCGCCCTGCTCGGGGGCCTGGGAGGCCACCGGTACGGCCCTGTGGGGCCCGTCATCTCCTGGCCCAACCTCAAAATACTCAGGGGAGACGGACAGTGAGAATTGCAGAGTTCCTAATAAAATATTCACTCCCATTCGCAGAGGACCTAGCCAGGGCCAGGCTGGGCTGAGAGCTAGGCACGGCTCACCCTTTGAGCCTGCAGTTCTCCGAACCAGATTTGCACACCCACCGTGATGGGGAGCTCACTCCCTGGAGACATCGGTGTCCATCTTTGGCCTGCGCAGGCTCCAAGAGGACACGTCCTCGCCCCCAGGCTCTGCCCACTTGCACTTTTCCCATGTCGATCTGTCTCTCACCCACCACATGGAGCGAGCTGGCTCCTCCTTCTTACACATAGTTACCTGCGGAGTTACTAACAAAATATTCACTCCATTCACAGAGGACCTAGCACGGGCCGGGCTGGGATGAGAGCTTGGCCCGGCTCACGCTTGAGCTGAGTGGTGTCCCTCCTATCTCGGAGGAGGAAACGGGCCCCAGAGATTGCTCCCATGTCCCACGGTGGTCCTGTGACCAAGGGCACGGGTCATCCCTGCCCGACCGTACGGCGATCGCTGCTCGACGCGTCCAGGCTGCGGACGTGAGGCTGCGGGCTCCCGGCGCGCAGGGCTGCGTCTGGTCCATAGCACGGGCCCGGCACACAGCAGGTGCTCACTAAGCGTTCACTGAATGAATGAATGAATGAATGAATGGACTAGCCCCTGCGTCCCGTGGCAGAGACCGCCTAGCTGCTCACCACGCACACTCCTCCTCTTCCGGAGCCCTCCTCTGGCCTCCGTTCCCCGGCCTCCCTTGCAGTTCTGGCCAGCGGAATATGGGGAGATGTTACGGGCACCGCCTCCAAGGCTGGGCCATAAAGACCTTCTGTGGAATCCTCTGCCCCCCCTTCCTCCCCCCGTACGCGGAGAACCCAGCCAAGAATTCAGAGGCTGGAGGGATGCTGGACCCACGAGACGGAAGGAGCCTCGGTGCCCGAGTCACGGTCTGGAGGAAGGGCCGTCCAGGCACCAGCATTGGGCTGCTGTGCGGCCGAGAAATAATCAGACCGCCGTAACCGACGGAGGAGTTTGAAGAGACAGCTTCTCCTAGGATGGGAAGCCCTCGGGGTTAGAAAGGTCCCTTGGACATCACCGAGGCAAAGTTCCCACACTCTGCGGGGACCCCTTTACAATGTCTCCGCCTGCAGTTCTCCCAACCAGATTTGCACACCCACCGCAACGGGGAGCTCACTCCCTATCTTACACGTAGGTGAAGGTGAAGAGCGGGTCCTCCTGGCTGACGTCTTATTTCTTCCTCCACTGACTCTGTGCGGAGGCCTCCCACCTGCCGGGCCGCCTCCAGCCGGACCCTGCCATCCTCCCCTTCCCTCCAGGCACGGCTGGTAGAGCCTGCCCCGGGGTGAGAACGCGAGAGGGCTGAGCCTTGTCGGCCGTGTCCCTGGCACTGGCCTCAGTGAGACGTCGCCGCGGTAACATCCCCAAACCGCGGCGCGCCCAGGGCCTGGCAGCCTCATCCGCCTTGATCTTCCCAACAGCTCTCAGGGCGGTGCGTCTTTTTAGCCCCATTTCGCTGCAGAGAAAACAGGTTCAGGGGGGGTTGACGCCACCTGCCCGGGGACTCGAACTGGAAAGAGGCAGCACGAGGCTCAGAGCCCGGGGTGTCTGATACCAGAGCCCAGGGGCTGCCCCGCAGGCGGTGGGGAAGGGACCCCAGGCCCCCCGAGAGCCGCAGGTGAGGGGCCGGCCGAACTCGGGCCCTCCACCGGCAGCGTGGGCCCGCCTCCTGGTCAGCTGCCCAGGCCCGCATTCCGTCGGCTCCGGCGAGGCCGGCCGGGTCCCCAGAGGCCTGTGGCTCCTCCCTGGGCACCTGGGGGGCAGGGGTCACAGAAGGCGCCGCCGAGGTCTACGCGGCAGCCGCTCCCTGTGTCCGAATCGGTTAAGAGAACCCCAGCGTCTGGCAGGGCCAATTGGAAAGTTGCTAACACATGTCCTTAATCCGCCCCGCCGGCTCTCCGCCAGGCGCAGGGATGCGCGGCCGCTCGGCAGGCCCCGCTGAGCGCGGACGGCAGACTCCCGACTTCCAGGGCCCGGGGGCCTACCACGTGCCGGGGCCCCACGCACGTCATTTTGTTTCCTCCTCACAACAGGCCGGAGAGGTAGATGATTCTATACCCACTTTCCAGATCAGGAAACTGAGGCTCACGAAGGTGAAGTCGTTGGTGTACACGGCCGGCGGGGAGGAGAGGTGAAGTTGGCTCACACGCAGGCCGCCCTGGGCGACATTGTGGGTCCCCGGTGCTCTGGCAGGGAAGATTTATAGATGGTGTCTTCCCTCTCCGCTCACCCCTCCCACGCCATGTGGCCCCGAGTGGATCGCGGGACCACGTGGCGAAGGCCCCACTGGATCGTGAGGTTCCCGCGAGGGCAAGGATGGATCCGACAAGCCCGTGAGCCCCCACAGCGGCGCACAGGAGGGGCTCAGGACGCGATGGGTGGGAAGGTCTGGGGGCTCACTGTGGGGACGGCGAGAAGGGAGGGGGACTGGGGACGCCGGGAGGGAGCAGCAGGAAGAGCGAAATGGCAAAAGATAAGGAGAGAAAGTCGACGAGAAGGCAAGTGTGGAGGAGAGATGGTTGCAATCAAAGCAAAAGAGAAACAAAGGGGAGAGAGCTCTCAGCCTGCACAAGACTAGACAGAGCTCTCCAGAAATGCAGGGAGCCATCTGGGTAGGTAGTGAGCTCACTGTCCCTGGGGGTGTGCAAGCAGGGCTGTGCGAACCTGGGACTGGGAAGTCCTAGAGAGGATTCACGCATCCGGAATGGCCGGCCAGGCGTCTCCCACCCCCCGAGACAGAGGCTCTGATCATGGTGACTGCCCCTCTGACCCACAATCTCGTTTGCAGTGCTCGTGGAGGGAGGAGGACCAGAACCGTAAGTTCGGAGCTGCTCTTCTTAGTTAACGAAAGTCCTCTGCTGGAACTCTCTGAAACCCAGGTGGGAGCCAGCCGAGATCTCCATGAAGGGCTGCAGGACCCCGGTAAGGAGAGGCCTAGGTTCCTCTGCTGTGTTCAGGGGTGACAGTGGCCTGGCTCCTGCCCCTGTGCGCCCCCCACCTCCCGTCCAAGCTCCGCATAAGCCTGAGCTTGCTCCAGTCAGTCCCCCCCTCCCTGACCCCAAGTGTCAGCATCGGGTGGAGGCTTGAAGCTAGAAAGGAACATGACCTTGAACTTCTCTAGCGAGCCCAGCCCAGGTCCTGTTTCCTTCAGCGAAGGAAGTCCCCAGAGAGGCTTGCAGCGAGGTCTGCCTCCAGCATTGGGGGGGGTGGGGGGATCTGGGCAGCGCATCACGGGGTCCACCGTGTTGGATGATTTTCTAGCTGTGCAACCACAGCCAGACTGCCCGACCTCTCTGAGCTCCAGAGTCCTCAGCTGTGGAACAGCGCGAGCGGCAGGGCTGGCAATTTTGGGTCTCAGGACCCCCCTGCTCTCTTAAAAACGACCGAGGACCCCCAACAGCCTTCGTATCTACTGACGTTTGGAAATGAAAACTGAGACTGTTTTAGAGAAGTTATTAATTTATTAAAAATAAGGACACATCTCTCACGTTAGTATAAATAACGCACCTGCAATTTCAAAATGATCAGTGAAAAAGGGTGGCATGTCGTACCTCTGCAGCTCTCTTTACCGTCTGGTTCAACGGATTCAGTCTGTCGCAGCGGGTCGCTTGCGTGAAGTACACGAAGGCAAATCGCGCCCCACGGACACGGAGTAGAAGACAGAGGATTTAACAGGCTTTCTAGATCGCTTCCTGGTACGACACAAACCCTGACGAGCGCTAGGACTCGAACGGTTTCCATGTGGGGTCTGAAAATGCGCTGACGAACTTTCTTTTTCTTGGTCACCTAAAATCCATTGGTCTGTCTCGCACTGTGTTCCTTGTCCTTTGCTTCCTGGAGTCCGACGAACACACAGCGTTATGTGAGTCTCAGGCGGACAACGCAGCCTCCCGACCACCCTGTGGCTCACTCGGTGCTCGTCACCAGGAGCGTGTCTCTCCGGACGGGTCTCTGACCCACGTGTGATTTGGAAACATCGCGTCTCCATCATTTGTGCAATGCTGGCTCGCGGCCCGATGACAGGCTTTGACGCGCGTAAGTACGCGACATCAAGACCTCACACTCATTCATCTCACCACCAACGTCGAGGCTTTGCGTGGGGGGGACGCAAGCTCGAATTGGTGGAGGCGGGTTTTCCAAAATCTGAAGTTGCGTCTAGAGCTCAGGTCTCCTTCCTGGCGGCAAGCACCCCCGCGCGGTGGCGGTCCCTGACGTGACAGGCTCCCTTCATCCGTTTTCAGAAAATACCCCCGGACCCAAGTCTGCGTGGCCGCGCCTCGCCCGCCAATCGCTCTCGGAACTCAAAACGGTGCTTCGTGAAAAAAGCAGTTAGTTCAGCTCGCAAGCAACTGTCCGGTCGCTTTTCCTCAAGGCAGTAACCACACTTCGGGCTGCAGAGGGAGCCCCTGGGTGTCCCGCCCATGTCGCCCCACGGGATGTTAACAAGATGTGTCCTCGAGGGTTGAGATGTAAGAAAATTAATGATTTTTTTGTTACCGTGAGGGTACAGCAGCGCAGCATACGCTGACTTGGGGCCAGCACCGTTCCAGTTAAGAAAACAATCATCAGTTTTGCTCACCAACGGTTTCGTACCATCAGCAAACGTTGACACAGTGAAACGCAATTTAGTACTAGTAGTATTATTAATACTAGGATACTACGTAGTATTAGTATTACTGTGAATATGGTTTTCACCTCACAGACTTCAGGGAACCCCTAGAGGCCCGTGGGCCATTCTTTGAGAACCACCAATATTTAAAAAAAAAAAAAAGAGTGTGGCTTTTGGAATCGGGGAGAGCTGAGCTAGAATCCCAGACAGTACCAGCTCCATGACAGGCAGCCACTTGCTGAACTCCTCTGACCCCCGGGTTCCTCTTCCAGAAACTGGGCATTCTGTTCCGCCTCACGGGGTCATCTCAGACGAAGCGATGTCTGTGAAAGTGCCTGCTAAAATGCCGGGCGTGTAGCAGCCCTGTCACAAGTGCCCCGTCCCCTCCGTATGTAACGAACCGGGTCCCCCAAATGTCCCATGGAAGTCCCGACCCCAATGTTACTGGGTTTGCAGAGAGGGGCCTTTAATGAGGCTCTAAGGCGGAGCTCTGATCGAACAGGACTGGTGTCCTCACAAGAAGAGGGAGAGACACCAGACATCTCTCTCTCTCTCTGTCTCTGGCCCTCTAGGGTCATGCGAGGACACAGTGAGAAGGTGCCTGTCTACGAGCCGGGAAGAATACTCTCAAAGAAATTTGCTGGCCCCGTGATCGTGGACTTCTAGCCTCCGAAACTGTGAGAAACTAAATGTCTCTTGTTCAGCCCCCTTGTCTGTGGAAACTTGCTCTAGCAGCCCAGCTGACTAATACACCCTCCCCACACCCTTTTCCCAAGGGCCTCGTGCTGTTGGCTTGTATGGGTTGAAAGTCCTTGGTCAGCTGGGTATGAGCAGATGTTCGTGTCGGAAACTCTGTCCCCAGAGAGTCCTGGGGCTAGGCTCCGGCCTCAAGGGTCACGCCTGGATGGAGACTTCTGATGGCAACATGCTAGGGTGCCAGGGGAAAATCCCAGTGCCGGGTATTCAGGAGCCAGGCTGGGAAGACAGCGATTTTCTAGTTGATTTTCTGAGAAAATATATGGTGGATAGAGTGGTGGTTTAACCACCATAAGGCAAAGCTGAAGCCAGCTAGCACACTCACCATGGCGGATCCGCCACATGGGGACTTTGGCAGCCCATTCGATGGTCGTGGTGGTGGTGGCAGGGGTGGTAGTGATAACGGTGGTGATGGTGGTGGTGCCGACGACACTGACACAGGTCATGATGACCGTGACCATGTCAGCGATGATGGTGATAACAGTGATGGTGGCGATGGTGAAGGTGGTGACGATGATGATGGTGATGATGGTGATGGTGATGATGGTGACGGTGATGATAACGGTGACGATGATGATGGAGATGATGATGGTGACGGTGATGATGGAGATGATGGTGACGATGGTGACGATGATGATGGTGATGATGGTGATCATAATGGTGATGATGGTGCTGGCAGTGATGATGGATATAATGATGGTGACAGTGATGATGGTGATGGTGGTGATGATGATGGTGACGATGATGATGGAGATGATGATGGTGACGATGATGGTGATGATGGTGACAGTGATGATGGTGATGATGGTGATGGTGATGATGGTGATGGTGATGATGGTGATGATGGTGATGATGGTGATGATGGTGATGGTGATGGTGATGATGGTGATGATAATGGTGGTGATGATGGTGATGATGGTGATGATGGTGACAGTGATGAAGACGATGGTGATGGTGATGATGATGGTGATGATGGTGATGGTGATGATAATGGTGATGATGATGGTGATGATGGTGATGATGGTGATGATGGTGATGATGGTGATGGTGATGGTGATGATGGTGATGGTGATGATGGTGATGATGGTGATGATGGTGATGATGGTGATGGTGATGGTGATGATGGTGATGATAATGGTGGTGATGATGGTGATGATGGTGATGATGGTGACAGTGATGAAGACGATCATGATGGTGACGATGGTGATGATGACAATAAAACAACCACGGTATTACTTTTTTGAACATCAACCATATGGAAGGAACTAATCTAAGTCCTTTACAAGGGCACGTGACTGGTAAGTAGCTAAGCTCTATTCTTTTCTGTCCCCAAAGTAAGAAGAAGCGAAGTCACACTGCTTCTTCTGTGGTGGGAGAAGTCAGGCTTTTCTGGACAGTAGGTCCTGCAGATGCAGAGGGAGAGAGGAAGCCTCTCCCCCTACACCTCATGCGGGGGGGGGGGGGGCGGGCAGGGAACTGACCCCTCGCTATGTCCCAGGCCTTGACCCAGGCTCCTGGCTCCTGCCCACCACCTCTGGGCACAGGGGAGAGGGGAATGACGAGGCCTTTGTGACCACTGGAAACGTGACACTCAGAGGTTAAGTGACCTCACAGCCGCCATGTGGTCACGCCGGGGGTGCCGGGGCCCAAGGCGATACTTCCCAGTTATAACGACAACCGCGGCACCTACGATACCCTGCCCTGACGGTTGTGTGGTAACCTACCCGGCCTCTCAACAACATGGAAGGTGGGTTACTGTTACTCTCAAGGTGCAGAGAGACACACCGGGAAGTGGAGACTGGGGTTTGAACACAGAGAGTCTTCCCCCAGGGCCTGTGCCCTCCTCTTTCCTCGCCCACCCCTCTGCCCTCTTTCATCAGTCCTACAGCCCCTTTTAGGTTATGCTGGACCCCTCTTTTTATTCCCAGGGCACAACTCCATTTCACAATGGGGATACCGAGGCACAGAAACGCTAAGCAAAGTTCACCTGGCTGGTGAGAAGCTGGGATTTGAACCCAGGCCTTCCAGCTCTGAGCCCACATCCCTAACCACCAGGCTGCTCTGCCTCCCCTGACTTCCTGGGACGGTGGGACTGGAATGGCTTCCCAGGCCCTCATTTGTTGCCCCTCACCACCTCTGTGGCCTTGACCTCTACCCCACTCCCCCTGCTCTTTGCAAGCCACATAAGCTTTTTCCTGCCTCAGGGCCTTTGCACTTGCTGCACCTGCTGCCTGGGATGTGCTTCCTCTGGCCCTTCCTCCAGTAGCTCTGGCCCCCGCTCACCATTCTGGCCTCAGCTCATGTCACCTCCTCACAGAGGCTTTCAATGACCATGAGCTCCCCCGAGAGGTCCCTCCCTCTCTGCCTGCTTGTGTCATCACTGCCTGAAGGCACCTTCCTCTGCTCGCTTAAGGGCCATCCGTGTTCCCTCTCACCAGGGCAGGTCTGTCTTGTCTGAGAATCCCCAGGGCTATGCCTGGCACAGAGCACGGGCTCAATTAACACTCGTCAGATGACTACTGAATTCGGAGGATGCTATGGTCTAAAGGTTTGTGTCCCCCCCAAAACTCACAGGTTGAAATCCTCACCCCAAAGGCACTAGTATGAGGAGGTGGGGATGGGGGGTGGAGCTCTCCTGAACCAGATTAGCGCCCTTACGAAGAGATCCCGAGAACTCCCTCACTCTTTCTCTCCCGTGAGGTCGCGGTGAGGAGACGGCTGTGCACAAGCCCTCCCCGCACACTGAATCTGTAGCGGGCACGACCTTGGACTTCCGCAAATGCACCCGCTGCCTGAAAACTTACAGCCCCTTTCCTGCAGAAAGGGAAAGTCCAGCCCCTTCTCCAGTTTGGAAAATTGTTCTTCGGTGTTGTTTTCTGACATGGAATTTGCCCGAAAGAGGCATCGGAAGAGACCCCTGGCCGCCGGGCTTCCTCTAACTGCTTACAAGGTGGCCTCGTCCCAGGAAACGGAAACCCGTGACCATGGGACCCTCCTCTTTGGGGGGGGGCCTCCCTGGGGGGCTCGCCCTAGGCAGAGCTGCGGGTGGGGATGGCTTGCTGGAGTCTAAAGCCCTGAAGATCATGGATCGTTGCCCCTGGGCGAGGCCTCCCGGTCCTCAGGCCCTAAGAGCCCTGTAGCCCTCCTGGGATCCGACCACGAGGTAAGGTAGTCTCCTGGATGGGGTGCGGCCACGTGGCCAGGATGAAGCCCCGGCAGCTCCCAACTGGCCCGGCCCAGCCCCGCCCCCCCCCAGATACGAGAGGGAGGCCAGCCGGAATGTGCGAGCCCAGCTCCCGGCTGAGCAACCCCAGCCAGCAACTCTGGGGTGGGAGAGTCACCCGGCTTGGCCCACCCCACCGGCGGGATCGTGAGACAGAACCAGTCGCTGCTGTCGTGAGCCTCCATGCTATGGGAGGGTAACGGATGACGGAAACGTTCCCGGGGTACCTCTGCTGCACTTCCTACGACTGAGGACTTGCTTTCACGGAGCCCCCTGCAGTCATTAGAGTCAGGAAATTTAGGGGCGCCTGGGGGGCCCGGTTAAGTGTCCAACTTTTGATTTTGGCTCAGGTCGTGATCCCACGGCTCGTGGGATCGAGCCCCGCCTCGGGCTCTGTGCTGACAGCGTGGAGGCTGCTTGGGCTTCTGTCTCTCCCTCTCTCTCTGGCCCTCCCCTGTGCACGCACGCACACTCTAAATAAATAAATAAATAAACATTTTTTAAATAAACATTTTAAAAAGTACATTAATGGGGCACTTGGGCGGCTCAGTCGGTTAAGCACCGTCTTCGGCTCAGGTCATGATCTCACAGTCTATGAGTTCGAGCCCCGCGTCGGGCTCTGTGCTGACAGCTCAGAACCTGGAGCCTGCTTTGGATTCTGTGTGTGTCTCTCTCTCTGCCCTTCCCCGGCTTGCTCTCTGTCTCTCTCTCTCAAAAATAAATAAACATTAAAAAAATTGTTAAAAATACGTTAAAGTCCAGAAATTTAACATTGGCACCATGTTATTATCTAATCCACAGTCCTTGTTCAGATCTCACCTGTTGTCCCAATAATGCCCCTTGGCAACATTCTCCCCCCCACCCCCCAGCCCGGGGACCTTATAAACAAATTCGCTTCTGCAGGCGAGGCGTGTCCGCGTACAATTGCCCAACAGGAGGGCAGCCAAGATAAAACGCATCACTTCCCTGAGCGGCTCAGAGGACACAGGGACTGTCCATCCCCGGGCCCCGGACCCTACGGCTCCCCCCGGGGACACAGCCCTCGGCGGAAAACCCGCTTCTCAAACTCGCAGAACTGGGTCGGTCTCCCTGACTTCACCCCCGCCAGCTCTGCGACCCCACCCACGGGGCCCAGCCCCATAGCCTCCGCTTCCCGCCTGCACAAGTCACCACCTCCCAGGGGCCCCGAGCAGAGCGCGACAGGAGGCAGATGTCCCGTCGGCGAGGGCTTTCGTCCTTTCCCTCCGACGGAACGGCAGCCTGATGGGTGAGCAGCATACGTTTTGGCTCAGGACACGCTCGGCACCCACAGACGGGAAAACAAACTCGCAGTTCTAAAGAAAAGGGCGCGTCCCAGGGGACGCACTGGCTTCCCGGTCTGCACGCGGTACGCTGGGCCCCAGCCCTTCCCACCCCGCCGTGCCCGGGACCGTTTATTGACCAAAGTGCGATTTCATGAGTGGTTGCAGAGAGGCGCGGAGGCCAAAGCGGCTAATGTAAGCGCTTCTGGCCTTACAAAGGACGCGTCTCGTGGAATCTGGTTCGGTGGTGGATGCGGTCCGCGCCCCCTCCACGCCCCCCCCCGGTCCCCCACACTCGGCCACCACCCAACCTCTTCATCCCCGGATTTCCGCTTCTAAGTGCACTCTGGGATCTGGCCTCTCTGTCTGCCCATCTCCGCACGGTGCCCTGCAGAATCCATCAGGGAGCCCACAGGCCGCCCGCCGCGCAGCTGGGGCACCGGGGTCATTACAGGGCCCGCCACCGTGAGCGGGGCGCTTAGAAAAAAATGGAAGGCCCTGTCCTTTCGTTACTGGTGAGTGCCTGGAGAACCCTCTCTCAACGCCCACTGAGCCCAAGGAAGGCACCTGGGAGGAAGGGGGGGTGGTGGCCGCGGTCCCGGTGCTCCTCACACGGGAGCTCACCCCCGCCACCTGCAGCAGCGGGCACGACAATCCCCACTCAGTAGGTGACGGCAGCCTCAGACAGCTGTGCATGCCAGCTCCTCCTGGCACGGAGGCCTCTCTCTTGAGCTTCGGCGCCTGCTCTCTGGGGCCAGACTCCCTGGTTCAAGCCCCAGCTGTACCCCTCCGGTAGGACTTGGGACCATGTAATCTGACATCCAGAACCTCAGCGTCCCCACCTGTAACATGGCAACGAGAGGACAGCTTTGCGGAAAGGTTGCCGGAACAGGGCTTACGCCGCAGGGCCTGCCTCCACCATCCGTGCGGGGCGGTCACGCCGTCTCGTCCGAAAGCGACACAAATGTCCAAACGTCATGAGACCTCAACGACGCGTTTTCATTTTTACTGAGATTCCCGTGGCGTCCAAGTAACCATTTTCAGGCGTGCGACTCGGCAGCATGGAACACACTCCCCGCGTTGTGCAACCAGAACCGAGGCCTAGGTCCGGAACCCTGCCACCACCCCAAAGGGAAATCCCGCCCCCGTAAACTGGTCACCGCCCGTCGCCCCTGCCCCAGCCCCTGACAGCCACCCATGTGCCTTCTGTTTCTGCGGGTTTGCCGGACTACGTGTGGATGGAGCCGCATGGTAGGCCTGGCTTTCATGTCTGGCTTCCGGCACTTGGCCTCATGGTTGGCGGGCCGCCCACCGTGAGCCTGGGTCAGTGCCTCGCTCCCTTTCTCCCTGGCTCTATGACATTCGGTCGCATGAACACGCCACGCTTCGGGAGTCCATTCGCTCGCCAGCTGATGGGCATTTGGGTTGTTTCTCCCTCTTGGGTACTTTGAATAACGCGGCCGCGAACGCTCACGTGCGTGTCTTTCTGTGGACACCCGCCTTCCTGTCTCTCACGTATCTACTGAGCAGTGAAGTGCCGGGTCGTTCGGTAATTTTGTATTTGGCTCTTTGCGACATCACCGAACTACTGTCCACGGTAGCCGCGCCCCCTCGCATTTCCACCAACACGGCGCCCAGGTTCCGGCTTCCCCGCGCCCTTGCCGACACTTGTCATTCTCCTGTGCTCGTCACAGCCGCCCTCGTAGGGGCGACGGGGGACCACGTGGTTTTTCCACGAAGCTCGGCTGTGATTTTTCCCGCGAGCGTCGACTGCCCCGCGTTGACCTCTGCGAGCTCTGGAGACCCCGGGTCTAGACACGGGCTGAGCCTCTCTGGGCCTCGGTTTCCCTCTCGGTCACGGGACCCGGCCGGTCTAGACTCGTGTTTCTCAAATGACCTCCGTGGGGACGGCAGGCAGAACAGGACTGGGACCCCCCTGCCCCTCAGACGGAATCGTGCAGACCCCCGCTCGAGTCTCAGAGGAAGAAAAGACAAGTCATTCGCGTGAACCTGGCTCCGTCTGGAGTTTTTCTCCTTCTACACGAAGGCTGAAACGCAGTTGTCAGGGCTCTGAGAGTCAGATCAGAAACATAAGAAGTCCCTTCCTGCTTGGCGGTGCGGGCCTCTCAGACAGCCAGCATCGCTGGCCCGAGCGGGCCCCCAGAAACCCCTGGGGCCACGCGGAACATTCCAGGCCCCTCTTTTCTCAGGAGGAGACGCGTTTTCATTTCCACCCCCTGTCTATCGCTCCCTGCCGTGCTTTTGCTGGAGCTGCCCGGAACACCCTGCCCCGCCTTCTTCACCCAGCCCGTTTCCGCAGATCCGTGAAGACAGTGCAGACCTCTTCCTCCAGGAAGGCTTCTCTGATGCCCTACCTGGATCGTGGGTGCCTCCCCTGTGTGCCCAGCCCCCCCATCATGGCACTCCACCCTGTTTCAAGCACTTTCTATTTAACCAGATTCCTCCACGGGGCTGTGAGTTCTTTGAGCGGGAACCATGGGGTTCATCTCAAGGTCCCTCGTACTCACGGAGGCCATGTCTGGGGTACAGTTCCCGTGGCACAGGATGGTGTCTGGGCTGCCGGAAGCCTTGCCCTCAAGTGTCCCCCTGGGATCCAGGCTTCTCCAACGGTACGCAGTCCTGCTGTTCAGGCCATCACGGCGCCCGATCTGACTTGGCTGTGAACCCGGTACGTGACCCGTGCTGGGCCAGTCGGACACTCTCCCCCGAGAACCTCCAGCATGGGAGAGTGACACAGAGCGAAATAAAGGCGGACGCCAGTTGACCCCTCCTTACCTCCGGCCACCCGGAAGCCCAGACTACCCCAGTTCTGGTCTTTCCGACGCCTAGTGGTTCAGCGTCTCCTGACTTCTGTGAACACCCTAACTCTTGGAAATAAACGCCTTTTCTTTCACGAGGCTCGCCAGAGTCGCTTCTGTTGCTTGCCTCCAGAGGACCCTGGCGGATCCGACACGTCCGTGTCTGTTTCACAGAATCCGGGGGGGGGGGGGTGAACGGGCGAGCCCAGCTCGGAGGGCAGAGAGAGCCAACCGGGTGGGAAGGGCGGGAGGAAGAGAAGGCACTTCCGGCAGAGCGACGCGCAGGTGAGACGCCCCCAGAGTCCGCACGCTGCCTGGAGACGGGGGGGCCTGACAGCAACACGACACCCGAGACGCCCCGTCGGGCCAATGCCCAGCGCCCGCCTGGGTGCGGAAAGCATCCTCCAGCGGTCCTCCCGGGAGCACGGACCGCACAGAACCGCTGGAGGCCGTATGCCCTGGAGCAGCCCCCGCGGCAGACGCGTGTCCCAGGGGACCCTCTCCCGCCATCTCGGATCCCTTTTCTTTGCGTTCATTGCAGTTTCCTACAAAACAGACCCAGTAAGCGGACACGGTGGCGTCAGGCGGTGGGCACGGGAGAGGAGGGAGCTGGGAATGAGACTTTGGAGGAATCCCCTCTTCCCAAGCTTGCAGTGGGGAACTCGGAGCGCAGGGGGGGGCAGCCCCGCGGTCAGTTGAGGTCCCTGCTGAGAAACCCCAGGTCCAAGGCGGCCAACGACATGTTGAGGCAAAACTGTCTCACTTCGATCAAAACGGACAGTCTCTCCCTGAAGCCTTTCAAAAGGTGGGCTCCAGATGGGCTCGAAACCTCAGATGCGAACGTTACGATAAAAAGCCAATCGGAGCGAGCCCAGGAGGATACCTGTGTGCCGAAGGGCAGAGGATTCTACTCCGAAAGACATTACAAGCCCAAGACAGAAGGGAGAGAGAAAACGACGGATTCGACCGCCCGAAGATGAAGGGTTCCCGTCCGTGAAAGGCCGCGACCGCGGGCCACACACACGGCGCTGGGGTCACAGTCAGGTACAGCCGGCCAGGGCTTCCCGAGCAGAGGGGACCGGGGACTGTCGCGGAACGGTAAGAAAAGAAGAGCCGAGAGAAAACTAGACAAAACTGCCGCAGAAGAGGGGCTTACGCGGCCAGCCAGAATGACGAGAGATGCTCGAACCCACTAAGAAAAAGGGACGTGGTGACTTTCTTTTTTTTTTTTTTAATGTTTATTTATTTTTGAGAGACATAGAGGCACAGCGTGAACAGGGGAAGGGCAGAGAGAGAGGGAGACACAGAATCGGAAGCAGGATCCAGGCTCTGAGACATCAGCACAGAGCCCGACTCGGGGCTCGAACTCACAGACCGTGAGATCATGACCTGAGCTGAAGTCGGCCGCCTAACCGACTGAGCCCCCCAGGCGCCCTGGATGTGGTGACTTTCAAAGCGAGACTTCAGGCTCACGAGAAAGGCCGGTGGTTCCTGATTGACATTCTGATGGTGGCCGGGGGGGTCTTGGGAGGCGGGCGCTCTCAGGTCCCGCAAACGAGCCGGGCCCGTCTGGCTGCACCCCGGGTCCCTGAGATGCGCTCCAGGGCCCAGAAATGAATGCTGAGCACTTGTCACATAGGTCCCTGGAAGGGGGGGCGGGGGGAGGGGGAGGGTGCAGGACGCCGATGCCTCAGTGACACTGGTCATGGAAACCGGGGATGGGGACAGCCTGGCGCCTCCGCCTCACTGGGGACGTGTGGTTGGTCAGAATAGAGACTCTAGGTGGACTGCACCTCAGGGTCGGGCAGGAAGTGAGGGGACAAAGGTGACATCTGAGGTCACAAAGCGGGGCTCGCGTTCCGTTTCAACCCCCGTTTTTGCCGCTTACTGCCGCTGAACTAGAGCAAGTGAACCCCCCGAGCCTCTGCATTCTCCTCTGTGCTAAGGAGCACGGAAGGACGAGGTCTCGTCTGGCATCCTGGGGGGTCAGGTGAGTCCTGCAGCGGCAGGATCCCCGCGTCCAGCCCATAGTAGGTGCTCAGTAAACAGCGTCACCGGTCCCTGCAACCACGACCTCAGCAGCCAGGCAAGGCTGGTGGGGAGGAAACCAGGACCTTCACTCCTCTGAGGTTGCCCGCCCCCCACCGGCGGCCCCGGAACCTTGTGGGCACCGAGTTCTTTATTCGTTTTCTATTCTGGCCATTGCCTCCCATCTCCCCCCGCCCCCCCCGCACCCCCAAGCCCCGTCCCGCCACAGGAAATTCGGCAGGGCTGATCCGGAGGTCAGAGTGGCCCTCTGCCGCGTCTGTTCCTTCCTGCCCGCCCCCACCCCTCTGCGGGGGCCCTGATTAGCCCGGGTATTGGATGACCCCTGCTCTTCTTCCCCCGCCCCGTGAGGGTCACTCAGCCTTCCTGCCGGGCGGCCGGGCGGCTCGGAAGGAGGCAGCAGGGCGGCCTGGCGGCAGGAGGCTTTCATTACTTTGATGGGATACATGTGCCGGGCTTTATCTCCGGCCCTTTCTCCGTAATTCAGCGCTTGGACGTCTCAGCTGTCGGCCAGATCTGCAGACAATTGCTCGGGGTAATACTATCCGGAAAAAGCTGATAAAACGCAGATGTGGCAAGGCCTCTGAAATTTGCGGTTTGCTAAGTGGTTTTGCTGCCATGCTTGCCCGTGGCCAGGGCGGCTTCCCCGCGAGGCTGGGAACTGAGGGGGGCGGGGGGAGCCGCGTTTTTCGTAAGTGAAAGGCTGAATGGAGGAAGTGACTGCAGGATTGGGGTTTTTTTTTTTTCTAGAATCAGGAAGGTTGCAAAGAGAAAGTGGAGGGGAAGGCGAGCGTGCCACGCGGTCTGCGAGTTCAGCCGCCCCTCGGCTCCCGTCCCGACGGGCTCTGCAGGGGCGTCTCCAGGACTGCGGGGCCGGCCCCCCCCCACCCCGGGCTTCCTGGGTGCCGCCCGCGGTGGGCGTGGTGCAGGGTTTCCTGGGAGGAAGGCTGTGTGACCTGGGGCAAGTCACGCGACCTCTCTCTTCCTCAGCTGACTCCGCAGAAGAACCGCCTCGCCGCTAATAACCTCAGTGGCTGGCCACGTGCGACGCCCTCGCACGGTGTCGGGCACACAGTAGGTGCTCAGTGAATGCCGGGGAAGGTCCTTGTCCTGCCTTCCGCTCACCTAGCTGCCCAGGTGACTGTAAAGAGTCAGAGGACGCGATACCGACGCGAAGATGCTGCGTCCCGACAGGGCCAGGCGAGGAGGCGCCAGGCTGTTGGTTCCCAAAACCGTGACCTCCCAGGCCAAAGCCACTATGCCGGATCCCTTGGGTGAAATGACCATCACTGGGGTCTTCCTGGCCCAAAGGAGGGTTAGCACGGTGCCCCCTCAACCCGAACTGTGGGCCCAAATCTCTAGGAAGTCAGGCTGACGTGCAGATTCGCATTCGGGAGGTGGCCTTAGGTTCTCACAAAGTCCCAGCCATGCCACTGGCACGGGCCTCCTCCTCTCAGCCCCCGGGAAGTTTCCGCTGACCAGAGAGGGTGTGCAGTATGGCCGATGCTGCCCAGCACGCCAGAGGCAGAGTCAGGCTGGGGGGGGGGGGGCGGGGCGGGACACCCTTGACGCCTGGCTCAAGGGCTTTCCTCTCGATGCTTCTGGTGACCCCCGCACACACCCTTCCTTGACTGGCTGAGAACTATTTCCAGACGGTGGGTGTATCCGCTCGAAACTGTCCCAGAGAAGAGCACACTTCACAGCGTCCTTCCCGAACTGCCTTTATGACAAAGGGCAGAGTCCGCAGGCTGACACCACGAGGTTCTGCCCTGGAGCAGACAGGCCTGCTCGCAGCAGCAAATGCCACCGTCCGCTCGGGGACCGCAGGCCCCCATCCGCGTGCAAACATCCTGGAGCAGACGGACAATCGCGCGGGAGCAGGAAGGCGGCCGCTGTTGCAGGGGTGACTCTGAGCTCTCTTCCGTCTCTCTGCTACGGTAAGAACAGTCAGCAGGCGTCAGGCCCCTAGCCGGATCTTACCTCTTGTCCTTGCGATGAGTTCAGCACACCCAACTTCAGGCGAGAGAAACTGACTCCCCAAAACGTTAAGTCATTTTTTTTTCCGCATCACCCAGTTGGCCGGGGCGGAGTGGGAACTCAAAGCCAAGCTGGTTGAGGAGAGTCCGCCCCCCAAAGTCCACGCATTCGCCTCCGATCCGTCCCTCCCCGCCTCGGACACGCAAACGCCCCCGGGGGTCAACTCCGAAATCGAGGGCCGCGCCTCGGTTCTTCCTTCTAGAAGGGCCGCCTGCAATTAGAGGGTCGGTTTGGGGTTGCAGTTCCCGCCTTCCAGAGAAAGAGGGCGTCTCTCCTCCCCCTGCCGGGTGTGGGCAGAGCTGGTAGCAATCTTCCCACAATGTGTAAATTAGTCAATCTCCGAGTCTGTAAACGGGGGCCTTTGAAGGGGCCTTAATGAAGCGTCCATTAGGGCTTAATGATGGCGGCCTCGGGCACGACTGGACCCAGCGCCTTTTGATGTCTCGGGGGCCACGGGTTGGAGGCTCGACTTATCTCGGTGTCCCGGCAGGCTTAAAAAAAAAAAAAAAAAAAGCAAAAGCCCCCTTAGAGAAGTTGAAAAATTTTTAATGAAAAAAGTTAGTCCCTGGCCTGACTGATGTTGGCACTTCAAAGCCGGCGCATACTAAATTGTTGTAGACTGCTTAATTCAAAAGTGCTCCCTGGCCGGTGACAGCCCAATGGTGACAAAATACAATTGGCAACAGGAGTTGGGCAAGATCAAAGGCTGGCTATTGTAATAGTTTTGTTCCATGAAGAATTGCTTATTGTCAGGAGTTTTTAAGCCTTTTTTTCCTCTTCTTTTTTTTTTCCTCTTTCTTTCTCTCTTTCTTTCTCTTTTTTTCTCTTTCTTTCTTTTCCTTCTTTCTTTCTTTTCCTTCTTTTTTCTTTCCTTCCCCCCCCCCCGCGCCGCCCCCGGCTGGCTCCAGCATGATCTCAGGACCGTCCGGTTCAGAATCAGTGTACACAAATACTTGTAATTACACAACCCCAGATAATACGTTTCAGCTCACAGAGGCCGCGGCCGCCCGCCGGCCCCTCTCAAGGTTCGCGGCTCTGTGCAGTCGCTTGGGCTGTAAAAGCCGGTTCTGTGTTTTTGTCACGAAAGGTCCCTCGAGGCACCGGGGGTCAGAGCGGAGCCGAGACACGTTCCTTGTCCTGGGAAGTACTTTAGGATTTATTTTAGATTACACGGCTGCCTGCCTGAGCCCGGCGGGGTGCAGGGGTGCTGGTGGCGTCGGCGGACTGGGCCTCGAGGTCCCTCTTGCCCATACCTAGCTTCTCCTAGCCTCCGTTTCCCCCACCTGAGTGACCCAGGGTCTCATTTACTCACGAAAGCATTTCCGGGGCTCTGACTTATGAAACTGTGGCCTCGTAGGGCTGTTTGAAGTGACCAGAGACAGTGAGTAGAAGAGCACTTTGTACCTGGACGTGGCCCCCTCCTCCCTCCCTCGCCCCCCCCCCCCACGCTTCAGAGGGTCTGTTCTCAGTCTCCGGGCTGCACCTGGCTTCGTAGGGCACAGTCATCCTCCAGGAGCCCAGCCCCCAGGATGAGATGGTCTGGTGAGTTTTTTTCGAACCTCTCCTTGGAAGCAGTGACAGGCAGAAGGACGCTGTCTCGAGGCCTCGGTGTGCCACACCCTTCCCCGCGGCATGACCCAACTCGGTCACTTTACACCACCCCCCCCCAGACCCTTACTTTCTTTCTCCGTAAACGGGGGACCACCCGCCCTGCCCTGCCCGATCTCATAGCTTTTTTCTGACCTGACCCAAGCCTCAGACAAGGAAACGGATGCAAAAAAACACTTCATCAACGGGCACAGAAGGCCACAAACAGCCCCAAACCAGCCCGTGCTATTTTCCAAAATAAACCGACGGGGCTCGGGCGCTTTCAAGTCGGGTCAAGGCTGGGGATGACTGGGGACCATTAGGAAGCAAGAACGCTCCGGCTCCTTTTATTGCTTCAAATATTAGTCACCAGGAAGCCGCCCCACAGAACATACAAGCCTCGTATCATTTCCTCGTCTTGAATTAATTAAGAAGACCGGTATGGGGACAATTAGAGAAACCCCAGGCTGATGACATCGCCCTGTGATGGAATTCGCTCCTGCGTCCACTCGGCCCCTCGAGTATCCCTCCCGGCAGGCTTATTTTTCTCGAAACCACGCATCTCAGACACAGCGTGGGACCGCCCTGGTGTCTCCGCACAATCTGGGGGCCCGCGTGGCCCGCGAGGGACGGGTGGAGGGTCACGTTGATATCCGTCCATTTCCTGGGACCGCGAGTCTTGCGTTCTATTTTAATTTCCTCCTCCCCAAACTCCTGCCCTTCCCCACCCTGGCCGCCTTCCCTGTCCTTTGTTTTGGAATCCCATTGGCACCGAGCATTCTAAATTTCCCAAACATTTACAGCCAACATTCTAGGGTGGGGTCGTTCTCAAGCCAACATGCCCAGGGTGCCGTCCGAGGGTCCACAAGCCACACGAGGTCCCCCCTGTCAACTCTGAGACCCGCCTGGTACCCGGGAAGGGACACACCGCTAGCCACGGACCGGCCTGTTCCCCATAAACACGCAGAAGTCTGCACGAACCCAGCTGGGCAATTATGAATAATTAAATCAATTAGAGACAGTCTAGCACCAGGGATGACGGTGGCTCGGGTGTGGGCCTCCGGCACATTTTAACAGTAAATGCAGGAGCCCCAGAGAGGTCTGGCAGAAAGAGGCAAACAAAAGCGTGTCCAAATGCCAAGCCATGTTGCTTGGTGACCCCTCTCCGGAGCCTCGGCGGCCTTCCCAAGGAAAACAATGGTAACGAAATGCCAATAAAATATTGGGGGGGGGGGCAAGTATGAAAGCTTCAAAATGAGTTCATTAAAAACGGATAAAACAGGAGTCTCCGTAAGTCTGCTGAGTAAATCTAGGGCGTGGGACGTGACGGAAGGAAAAGGTTTTCCAGCGCGGAGCAGGACACTTTTAAAGCGGCAGGGCCGGGCCCGTGGGTCGTTTCCTCCTCAAACCCAACTCCGTCTGCCCGCGCCGTGGACCGAAGCTGGGGGGAGAGGGGACCTGCAAGGCAGGAACGGCTGTCGTGTCTCCACAGCCGGTGCCCCTCTTTTAAGGTCGTTTGGGGAGCGGTGACGGAGAAGCCTGTTTGGGGCCCGCGCAGCACGCGAGGTGGTCGGGTTCCGAAAGGAACGCTTGCACCTGCGGGGAACAAAACCTTGACCCCCGTTTCCTCCCGCTCAGCACAAAGGGAGCACTCCATGAAAATCCAGCAAGTGGGGGACCGAGACGATGAGGCGCTGTCGTGGGTCAGCTCTCTAGAAGGGGACCAACCGGTCCAGATGGGGTGAGGTGGCCGAAATCAGGGGGCGGCTTTCTCGCACTTTCTTCTGGAGGAGGCGGGCTCCCTCTCCGCCGCTCCCAGAGGTCCCGGCTTGGCTTCCTGAGCACGGCGGGGACCTCGCTGGTTAACTGCGGACAGCGAGGGGGCAATCAGGGAGGTGACAGATTTAAGGAAACCCACAGGAACCTAGTCTCTCTTCTGTTTTCTCAGCGTCTTGAGCCAAAGGCGTAAATACAGCCAACGATGGCCCGGCGGAGAGATTCGAACGGAGCCCTTCCAGCGCCGAAGGACCAAGGGGTCTCCCGAGTGACGCTGCGCCCAGAGTTGCGGACCGGAGCGGCAGTGTTTTGGGAGGGAAGCCTGGGAGAGCCAAGCGTCCTCTCCGACGGGCCGAATCGGGCGCTGTGCTTACGCGGGTGAGGGGCCGCCTTGCCCTCCGTCTTCTGGTCTTCCGCGGTACCTGCGAACACGCCGCGCTCGCTCCTTTCTGTGCCGAGTTGGGTATTAGCATCCTCGTGTGGTAGATGAGGCTGCTGACACTCGGAGAGCTCAAGGCCCCCGTCACAGGGCAGGCCGAGACGACGCGTCCCCTGCTTTTCTGGCTCCAAAGCCTGCGCGCCTCGCTTCACATGCGTGAAGAATATCGTGCTAACATCCCGCATGATAAACATACCCCCCAGCGACGTGCTCCTCCCAATGAACGAGGTCAGGATATTCATCCGTAATCCTCGAGGGTTGCCCCTCCCCCCGCACACCGGATTTTCCCCAAATCCCAGTGATCCAGACATGTGATTTTCCAAGCCTTAACACTCCGAAGGGCAGGGGACCGTCACTGTCATTAGCCCTCACATGGCGCTGGCTCCCCACCCCAGTCATCGGCTCCACTCGTCCACTGAGATTCCGGCCCCCGGTGGCCTTGGAAGGGACCCTCGGCACTATGGAGAGTCTCGAAGGGACATCTCGGGGTCAAGTTCTCTGCCTCCAGGCTCTGCCCAAGCTCACCGCCCCCACGTCTGCGTCTCTGTGTCCCTACGTGAGTCTGGCTTATCCTCCGAATGTCACCACTGAAGCCGTCGGTTCCCAAGGTCCCCACATGGAGGGTGCTCCGTGTAAGATCTGGCTACGCCGCGGTGCTGCCCCGGCCCTTCTAGAAAGGCTGACCCCTCCCGGGACCTGCAGGAGGGTCTGTCGAGGGGATGGATTTGAGTGAGGCTGCCGAGTCCTGGGGCACTCTCTTCTAGGGACCGGGGCTTTGTCACTAGATACTGGCCTGCCGGCTGCCGTCCACGAATAGCCAAATAATGGCTTCTTGAACATATTCTTCCACGGCGGGCTCCTCAGCCGTCCAGACACGGCCCTAGCGTGTTCCTCAACCATGAGCCGGACATGTCCAGAGAGGTTTGCCCGTCATCGGTGGACACTGCTGAGGCCCTTCCTGCACACGCATGACACTTGACAGAACGTCCTTGGTTCATATGAAGCGTGATATTAAAACGTCCTTTTTTTTTTAAGTTGATTTATTTATTGAGAGAGAGGGGGCTCGAGCGTGAGCAAGGGAGGAGCAGAGGGTGGGGGGAGAGAACCCCAGACAGGCTCCGAGCTGTCAGCACAGAGTCTGACGCGGGGTTCCATCCCGTGAACCGTGAGATCGTGACCTGATCGGAAACCAAGAATCCGACGCCCAACCGATTGAGACGCCCAGGTACCCCAAAGGCACACTTATCTGTTTTTTAATTTTCTTTAAGGCATATTCGTTTTTCAGAGACAGAGAGAGACAAAGCATGGGGGGAGGGGCAGAGAGAGAGAGGGAGACACAGAATCGGAAGCAGGCTCCAGGCTCTGAGCTGTCAGCACAGAGCCTGACGTGGGGCTCGAACCCACAAGCCGTGAGATGATGACCTCAGCTGAAGTCGGACGCTTCACCGACTGAGCCACCCGGGCACCCCAGACACCCTCGTTGCCACGAAGAAGAACCGAGGCTTGGTGACTGTGAATTTGAAATCCGGTGCGTGATGAGCAATCCTGCCCGCCTCCCGCTGAACCGCCGACGACAGACAGCAAAGGAGATCAAAGCTCCCTCTGGGATCTGGGGATGGAAGCGGGCGGGGGAGGGCACGCGAGGCTCCGAGCGAGCAGCTCTCCTGCGGAGGAGCAGAGGGAGGACTCTCTTCCCCATTCTCTTGGCAAACAGGGGGATGAAAGTGCAGGAAGGAGACCCCAGGGTCTCAAACTTCCCTGAGTGCCCTGTGTCCCTGCTGCCCGAGGGAGTGGGCGACCGGCCGTCGGGGCCGTGCAATCCACCAAAGCCTTGCTAATAAGCCGGCGAGTGACGTGAAAGGCGTCACTGTGTCATCAGGGGTGCTGCGGAACCTTTAAGGTGCCGTATCTTCATTTGGCTGGCCCCACGTGACAGCAAGGGGTGAGCAAGTCCCAACTCCTTATTCTTGCAGATGCGGTCAGTTCCCGGCGGTGCTTCGTGGAGCCCGGGGGCGGGGCCGGGAGCAACCCTGGGGCGCCGCTCATGGGGGGCGGGGGAGGCCCGAGAGGACGGAGCTCGGGGTCCGCCAGCTCAGCCCTGCACCTTCCTGCTTTGTAAGCTGTGAGATCTGGGCACGGGGAAGGTTCCAGTCCCGGGCGGAGGGGTCTGAAAGTCACAGCAGGCCACCGCACAGTGTCCCTGGAGATCCCCGAACATAAGCCCAGGCAGGGCAACAAGCCCTCTGCTGAGGGAAAAGGAGAAAGCAAATCCCATTTTTCCCAGGGTACGACAATGCCACACTGGCCTCCTCACATTCCCGAGAGAGCGGCGGCTCCGGGAACAGGAATGTGCCTTGTGCCCGATTCGCTCAAATCCCCCTGAGCCCTCAGCCATCCTGGCTCCAGGCAGCCTGGGTGACTTGGATCAAGTCCCTTCTCCTCTCTGGGCCTCAGTTTCCACATGTGCATCACGAGGCGGGGGGACTGCAGGGTGGGTGAGCTCCCCGCAAGCTCGGCTATCCTAATCCTCGATTCGCCAGACCCCTCTCCCTGCCACCCCGCTGTCGCCCTCCCCGGGGCCCCGCCTCTATCTCCGGGGGCCTCCAGCGCCCCCACCTCCAGCCAGAGCCCCGACGAATCCAGACTTCCCCTCCTCCCCCGCCGTTTCCCTACGAGGCTGCGGCACAAAGCGGCGATGCGGACCGAAGGCAAGGATGTTTTAATTTACTCGATTAAATCACCATGTGGACAGAGGCTTGCAAAGGAATCTGCTCTACAGAACTTTTCGTTTAATAGAATTAGTTGAAACCAGATCAGCCAAGCCCCCATTCCTGCGGGCCATCTGCCCAGACAGGGAAACGGCTGCCCTAAATAGAACCCCATGCGGCCGGGAGCCTCCGCTAAGCGGCCGGCAGGGAGCTGCCCCCTGCACCCTCCTGTCGGTTCGCATGGGTTCAAAGTCCTTCCCTTCGGGGCGGCCGGGCAGGCAGAGCTCACGTCCGCTTGCGGCGAAGGCTCGGGAACCGTCATCGGACTCACGTTGGGCTGCACCTGCAGGGGACCCCTGCCAAAATCGGGGGCTGCGCAAAAGCGGTGCCAACACGGCGCTTCTAATCCAGGAAGAGAGGTCTGTCGCGTCGCCCGCCCGAGCGCTTGAAGAAAATTGGATAAACTAACATTTACTCGGCGCTTTAGGGTTTCCCAGGAAGTTTCCCACACGTCGTATTTGAGCCTGGCGACGAGCCTGCGGTAAGCCTCTTCGCTGTCCTGAGAGGTTTAGCGACTTGCCCAGGGCCACACTGCCACCGGGAGCTGGGACCCGGATAACAGTCATTCCATCCACCATGCCTGGCATGGGGGACCGTGGCTTTTCTGGCCTCCCGGGCACGTGAGCCCTGAGCTGCTGGTTCGAATCCCGCTCCCCTCACCCCCCCCCCCCGCCCCCGGCCCATACGAGGCATGTGACTTTGGGGGAAGCCACTAAATCTCTCCTTTCAGTTTTCTCGTCTCTGGAATGAGGGAGGGAAATGACACTCTGTCTCGGCGGTCACAGGGGCTGGCGTGCGGGAAACTGCGCGGCGCGTCCTTGCCGGGGATCCCAGCGGTGACATCATTCCTACGGAGCAAGTCGTCAGGGCCCAAGACGCCCGAGGAAGCGGCCGCACCATCTGGAGCGGGGGGTTAGCGAACTCCGGCCCGCAGACCGAATGCGGCCCATCTGCGTTTCTAAATAAAGTTTTATTGGAACACAGCCGACCCCCGATTTAGGGCAAGAGGGTCGTACAGTGGCACCCACCACGCCCCACCCTGCCGCCCCCCCCCCCAGAGAGGCTGAGCAAAGGTGGGGGAGGAGAGAGGAAGTGGCTTGGGGAACATTTCCTCCTGACTGTTAATGAGCTTGCTTAACCTCCCAGCGCCCCGCCGCCCGATCCCCGAGAACGGCCCGGGGCTCACGTGCTCTGAAGTGGCATTCCTGCTTCAAAAGGAAATGATGGATGTGCCCCTATTCGTCTGCCTTGAGGAGTTTAAAAGAAGGGAGGTGAGGGCGGATAGACTGTTCTGTTATCAACGGCCACTTTATACGTCTGCGACTCCCACCGCGGGGAGTGGCTGCTGTGGGGAACTGATGCACGCGGAGATTTATAAGGTCAAGTTTTATGAGCCTACGGATCCTCGTGGTGTATTACCACATCCTTATTACAAGCTCATGCTGCTGTCCGGTTAAACCCACGGAGCTCGTATATTACTCCTGCCTGCCCGCGCCTCAGACTTGGAGGAAACAGTGCACATAAAATACTGCCCTTGGGAATCGGCCGCGTCCTGGTTTTTTCTGCACAAGTGACTTTGGTGGTTTCTCGCCGCTCCCTAACCCACAGGCACGAGCACCCCGTGGGGGGGGGACGGCCCTGGCGGGACACCTCCGCAACAGGAGGGGACAGCTTTGGGGATCTTTGGCGGACACTGCGGTCTCTTCACTCTGTGCCGCTAAGAGGATCGTAAGTTAAGACTGGGTCGTTGGTCTTTGGGCCAAGGCTGTTTTCATGGAAAGGGGAAGTCAGCCCGAATCAGGACAGGCCCAGGCTGGTACAGCGAACGTCCCCTCGCCTCTGGCCTCTTGAGCCTTGCCCTGAGGACGGCCGGGCCAGAAGCGGAGCTCCACGGGGGCAGAGGCAAAGGCGCTTTCCGGCCATTCCAGGCCAGGCAGCAGGACCTCGCGATCTGGCGGGAGAGCGGGAGGGGCCTGGGCCCCACCTCCAAGACCAGAGCAACACACGTAAGTGATGCCCAGTCCCTATCTGATACAGACAACGCTAGGGTGGTCCCTTGTCCAGATATGCTTACTTGCTCCCCTTTGGAATAAATGAACACACACACACACACACACACACACACACACACACACGCACGCACCTGGTTCGCTGAGACCATGCCGAGAATCTGCAGTCCCCAGAGCGCGAGATCCCGCCATCTCCTCCGTCCTGCCCTGGCCACACCAAGGCCGCCCTGGTGCTGCAGGAACCCGCATCCGGCAAAATCCTAGGCTCTCGCCCCAGGCCAGGGGCCAGCAGCAGAGGCGCACTCACCAGCCCAGCCCCGGCACCACCGAGCTCTTGTCCACTCTGCTCCCGCCGCTTCGTGACCACCGGCGGGTCACGGCCCCTCTCTGGGCCTCACTCCTGCATCCCTAAAATAAGGGTGAGCTCCTAGGATGCGATCGGGCCATCTGTACAAAGAGTCTTAGAGAAGCATGCTGTAACGTTGGTGGATAGAGCAGGCACAAGGGCTACCTCGACACGGACCTTGCGAAGCTGGGGCCCAACTACCAGAAATCAAGGCTCCTCCCTGCTGTCCCTCAAGGGTCATGAGGGACAGCTGCAGGTCCTCAGACGCCGAGTCCAGTCTTGTCCCCATTGTGTCGGCCAAGAGACAAGTGAAGGGGAGCCTAGAACCCTCCCTGGACATGAGGAGCCGGGTGTCCCGTTCAGCCTGGGGAAGAGCCCTCATCCAACCAAATGCTAAAGCGACCAGGGGGACATGGGAAACAGAGCTGCCAGGAGTACCGAGCGGGGAGAGACTGGACCACACACAAGCGAGAAGAGAGCCCGGAGGGGGTCTGGAAGGGGATCAGAGAGACCGTGAGCACCAGCACGGTTGCACAGAAAGACCCCAGAGGCCAGGGGCGTTCGGGTGCTGAGCAGGCGGTGGAACAGGAAGAGGACTGGGGCGCCCGCCTCCCCCAGGGGACCGGCCGCCCCGGGGAGCCACCGTGCAGGCCCGCAGCCAAGCTCCCGCCTGGCCAGCAGGGCCGGCAGGCGGGAGGTCGAGCTGGACGTGGAACGGAGAGCAGCAGGGAGGGACCGGGACCCGCCACGTTCCTCTGAGCTGTCACCTACGGCAAGCAGACCCCGTGTCTGGGCACCATGGTCGTCGGGTACCAGCGGCCCCTGCTTTGCTTCTGCCTTCCACATCCCCCGGAGCTTCTTTCCTGGGCAACTGGAACCCAGCACCACATATGGGAGGGGCTCTGGGAAATGCAGTTTCCATCCACAGACGGGAGCAGTAGAGCAAGCTGGCAACGCACCTTTGGGGACAGCCATCATTCCACAGGCCACTGAGACACAGAGAGGTTATGCAGTTGCCCAAGGCCACACAGCAAGTCTGTGCTGCCTGGACTTGACCCCAGGCAGGTGCCTCTCACAGAGTCGGAGGCCGTGCACAGTGAGGTCACGCTCCTCTGTGCGCCTGACACGGAACACTCACCTGGGCTAGCCGTACTTGTTGGCGATTTTTGGCTCCATCCCTGGGTGCGGGGCGGAGTTAACTAGGTCCTGGGAGGGCTGGAGGAGCGAGTCCCGCGACGGTGGGGCATGCTGAGATTTTCTCTCCCTCTGCCTCGGTCCCCACGGGACCTGCTGCCGTTATACTGCCACGGGCCTGGTGGCTCTTTGAGCGGCCCTTTCATGCAGTGGCGTGGGGACTCGGTCCGCTTCCGGTGGGTGTCCCTGGGCCTCTCTGGGCGGAGAGCAGAGCGCAGAGCAGAGAGGTTACACCTGCACCTCCATGGAGGGGGCGTGGCTGGGGCGTGGCCTCCTCGCACGCCTGCTCTATTGGCCAGCACCAGTCACGTGGCCGCACGCCCACGCAACCTCCAGCAGCTAGGACTAGGGTTCTAAGTCCTCACCAAGGAGAGGGAATAGGGTGTTGGTAGGGATCCCCACCGCCCCCCTTTTCCGGACACCAGGTACTCTGAAAACGGCTCATCTCAAACCGGGAGCCAAGTCTCCCTCCCCCACCAAGGGAGAGAACCCCAAAGCTCAGAGGCCCCACCATTTGTTTCTTCCCCGGGGCCAGGGGGCTCCCCATCCCCTTCTCCAGAGACCAGCGTCTCCCCTGAACCTGCTCCCTCCTCCCTGGCAGTGCCCAGGCAGGCTCGGCTGTCCCCCTCTTGCTCTGGCTCAGAAAGTTGCCCAACTTTGACAAATGGTCTGGACGCCAAGATCAAGCCAGGGCGACCCCCAGGCCTGGGCGGGCTGTGCATCTGGTAGTTGGTGACGCACAGACTGACCCCTTCTCGGTGCCTCTCTTTGTTCCTCCGTGCCCCAGGCCCTGCTTCTCCCACTTCGGGCCTCCCCATGCAAAGGCCTGATTTCCCGGGGCATTGAGCTCAGCCGGGGAGGTATCCCTTTTTAAACCTAAAGGAAATTTCTTCTCACGTCGCCGTACCAGGAACAGCTAAGCTCTCCCTGAGTAAATGTTTGTGTCTTCTAGACCCTGGGAGTCCCATGCTTGATCGTGTTTACCTCTTTGCCTTGGCCACAAGGAAGCACAGCCATCCTTGAAGTTCACCGATGGCAAGGACATACCCTCCGAAGACCCAACTCAGTTTGGCCCCATCTGTCTTTCCTCTTGCACCCAAATGCCCTCGCTTTCCGCCTTTCTTACTGCATTAAGTATGTCTTAGCACAGCATAAAAGATCAAACGGTAAGGCAGAAGTCTAAAAATAAATGTCAATTTAAACCCTCCCACCCTTTCCGCTTCCTCCACCCCTCCCCCGCCCCCACCCCAAAGATCGCTCCAACGAATTTCCTAAGGAGACATCTTTGTTCAGCGCTCGACCTTGAGCCAGACTCAGGCAGGGATGGAAAACTGCAGAGAGCCATACTGCCCGGCCCCCGCGATGGCCGGAGCCCACAGGGTCACCCCAAGGGATCTCTTCACTCCTCATCTTAGACTTAAAATTACACCAAGTGCTCCAGAAGAATCTCCCCGCTCTTCCTCCTGCCCTTCCGGGGTGTGGCGGCCTCATGAAGAGAAGGAGATCACGTCTGGTACTAAAACTGCCTCCGTCAGAGTGTCCCCCACGGCCGTGCCGGGCCCTGCCCTTCCCCGGCCGGGGGCTGGCAGGAGGGAGCGTGGCATGGTGCCCTTGGGTGGCTGTCCACAGCCCAGCCAGGGGTCCTGACCGCATATTATCACAGGGGGTGGGGAGGCAGCGCTCAGAGGAGTGGGCGTGGTCCTCGTCCACCAGCTGGGGGGGCGTTTGAGACGCCTACCTTGGACGCGCCCAGAGGCTTCCTTCTCACCGACAGTCGTGGGATCATTACAGGAGAGAGCAGGAGATACGCAGGAGACCGGGCCAATTTCCACCAGAGGCGTGGCCTTTAGGAGCCAAAGGGCAAGGCCCCCACCCCGTGAACCCGGATCGGAGAATAAGGACTTAGCCCTGAAGCCAAGGGCTGTGTGGTCTTGCCCACGGAGGCACAGGCTGGGAAGCGGGAGGGAGGGGGGATGCGGGGGGGTGGGGGAGGGATGCACGTTCTATAGGACGGAAGGGCCCCGTGGGGCTTCCTTCTGGAGACAGGAAGTGCGTGATGAATTCGCGGTGCCCCAGGATGGGCACTTTCTGGGAGCGAGAGCCACAGAGACCGAGGACGTGGAGCCCAGTCATCGTCTCGGGCCTTGCGGGTGTCCAGCTCTCACCAGGCTTGCATCGTGGAGGAGCAGCTCGGGGGCCCCTACCCGTGAAGGGTGGCGAGAAGAGCAAAAGCTCCTTCCCCGGGAACCCCGAGACCCTGCAAGGAGTGGCCGGATTTCCTTCCTTTAGTGGGTCAAGGCCCGAACGTGGGAAGAGAAGGATCGCACCCACGGCCGGATTCCCCTTCCCTCCCCATCGTCTTTGCCACGGGACTCTGCCCTTCCTGTCCCCGCCCCCAGTCTGCGTTAGCCGAAGGGGTGTGAGCCAATGCGACTCACTCACGCCCACGCGGGGCCTCCTGCTCCCACTCGTCTGCCTTCCCCGTGACAGCACGCGGGCCAGCCTGCTGCAGGAAGAGACACGCAGAGCGGCCCCACTGCTCCAGCTGGCCAGCTGAGGCCACCCTCCCTCGGCCAGCCTGCTGCCGCCAGCCTCCGGAAATGAAAGTGACCTACCGAGGCCAGAAGAAGCACCCAGCCGAGCCCCGCCTGATCCCCGAGCGCCTGGAGAGAGAGAGAAAATGCTGACCCGTTTGAAGGCCCCGAGTGTTGGGAGTGGCCGGTTACGCTGCGTAATTATAAATACCTGAACCCCCTTACCAGGAGCTCGTCCAAGTGGGGAAGGGCCTCGTAAAATCTCACCCAGTGATTTTAAGCTGTTTTTTTAAGGAACGTCTCGATGCATGTTTCATATTCCAATGCTTTAATACAGTTGTTAACTATTATAGAAATGTAATAAAAAAAAAAAAAAACCAACACAGACTCAAATAGATGGAGAACCAGACTGTAGCACACTGGGGGCCACCACGAATGCGTTCTGACTTGGACGCCAGCGAACCAGATTTTGTTCAGACTTGAGAAAGCAAAGGAGGCGGGGCAGGGGGACTCTGTCTCCTTCCTCCCGCCGCTGATGAATTACCGGGAGAGCAGAGACCAGGAGACGAGATGTTCGAGAAGCGTTACCGTTTGCCACTGTTTCTCTCTACGAATGAGAATGCCTTCCAATCCTGTGAATGCGAGCGGCCTTCAGAAATCAGAAATGAATTAGCCTCGGAGGCAAACCGGGTCTCCGCTAGAGGCCCTTAATTGAAACCACGTCACTGTCATCGTGTGGCCTTATGAGTAACTGTTCCTGTGGACGAACGAGCGGCCGTTGACGCTCTGTGGTCTTGTTCCGTTCTGGTTACCGGCACTCAGAATGTGAAGCAGGGGTCAGGAGTGGCTGGCTCTTGCCCCCAGTCCCCAGCCCCGACATGCGTTCGCCACCCAGAGCGGGGAACGTGGCTGCCAGGGACCCTGGGCCGAGAGCTGCAGTCCCCTCCCTCCTCATGGCCACCTCCCTCCCACCGCAGCGGCCTGAACTTGGCATGCACGGTTCCGTTCAGGAAGACGGTCCCTTTGCTGTCTCCTGGGGGCGTAATCCTGAGGCCGAAGTCCGAGAATCAAACTCAGAACAGAGCAGGAGGGGAGTGAGACCTAGCACGCCAGGGCCAGGAAGGAACTCAAGACCTGCATTCAATCCCTCCCACACTCGTCGGCCTCCGTTCACGGACGGCCTGCGCCGTGCCAGGTGCCACCCCAGCATCAGGGAGACCAAGTCTGGCCTGAATCCACACGGAGCCCGCATTTTCGCAGGGACAGAACGGGGAGGGCAGAACCAGGCACAGGCCCGCGGGGGGGGGGGGGGTTCCCAGGACAGACTTTGACACCCAGTCTCCTGTCTCTTTGCTGTGCGGCCAGGAACCACTTGCTTGACCTTTCTGAGCCTTAATGTCCTACAAGTAACAGGGATAAAATCACCACTGGTAAGATGACGGATGTTTCAAAGACACTCCCTCCTTGCCTCTTCCAGCTTCCGGCGGCCCGGGCCTGCCTTGGGTTGCGACAACAAAGCTCCAGTCTCTGCCTCTGCCTTTCCACGGCCCCCCTCTCCCTGTGTGCCTCTCTGTGTCTCACCTGACTTTCTTACAGGGACACCAGTCATTGGATTTAGGGCCCACCCTGATCTACTCCGACCTGGTCGTAACCGCATCGGCAAAACCCTGTTTCCAATGAAGGTCACATTCGGAGGTTCTCAGTGAACATGAACTTGAGGGGACGCCATTCAACCCGGCGCGACGGCTGACGCGCGCTGAGCACATTCGAAGCATCAGAGCCATGCAGGGCACTCAACGGTGAGATTTAGCCACAGGCGCTGGGCGAGCACTCAGCACAGGGCCCAGTCTGTTGTTACCCCTCCTACTGCTCCCCACTACCAGTCCGTAAGGCAGGACTAGTACCGTCCCAGCGATCACAAGGTTGAAACTATTACCGTCTCCGATTTACAGACAAAAAAAACTGAGGCACAGAGAGGTCGAGCTACTTGCCTGAGGCCACACAGCCCTCAGTCTCTGTACTCCGGTGCTAAATCCCTCCCGAACAGTAGCCACGCTGTCTCACTGGGCTGTGTTGAGGACTGAGGTGGGCGGCTTCTCTCCCGTTTCAGAGATGACGAAGTTGAAGGAGCAGAAGAGCAAAGCGACTGCCAGCTCGGGCGTGGCCCCTGAGGGCTGGGGCCCCTCCGCTGCCCGTTCGCCCGTGGCTTCCTTGTTTGTCCCGCACAAGCTGACAGCCGGTCCCGCTCCTGCCGACACTCCAGGCCTGGGACACCGACCCAGAGCCATTTAAACTTCCCCCCGGGCCCCGAGAACAGCGCTTGGGAAGAACATTCGGCTTGCCATTTCCCTGCTGTGGCCATTCAAGACCCCGATGCGCCCAGAGCAGGCGCGTTGCCCAGGGGAGGGGGTGCCTAAGGGGCCTGGGGACCTCGGAGCAACGCTCCCCTCCTTCCTCCCCTCTTTGTCCTTTCTTCGCTTCCTAAAGGCTTAGCGGGGACTCATCCAAAGCGGGAACTCTAGACTCAGCCCTGACTCGGCCCATTTACAGCCAAGGAGAGAAGCTCCCCACTTTTCACATAAAATGTTTTACACAGGCCTGTACTCACGGAGGGTGAGGGGGGGGCCTGCGTGGCTCAGTCAGTTGAGCATCCCAGGGTCGTGGGATCGAGCCTCGCGTCCAGCTCCATGCTGAGCGTGGAGGCTGCTTAAGATACGATCTCTCGCCCTCTGCCTCTCCCTTGCTTGTGCTCTCCCTCTGTCTCCAGAAATGAAACGAAATGAAACAAAACAAAAATAAAATAAAATAAAAATAAATAATAAAATAAAATAAAACAAAATAATAAAATAAAATAAGATATCTGGGGGACTGTGGCCTCCCAACAGGTTCTGAGGCCATGCATAGAACAGGTTCGTGAATTCCCCAGTCTTCTCTGAGGATAAGAACCCTGGGGCCGTGAGACAGGAATCAGTGGGGAGCGTCCGCAGACCCGGCTACGGTCAAGGGCCCGCAGGAGCAAGGCGGAAGTGGAAGTGAGCTAAGCGGGGTCCGCAGAAGGCAACAGGCAGTGGGGGGCTGGGGCGGAGCGGACACCCAGGCCTGTCTCCAGGGCAACCGCTCCCAGCTCCGGCTCAGCGCTGTTAGCAGGAATGCAGGCTTCACACGTCCAGAGGCTTTTGAAGCTGAAAATCTAGACTTTTCGGTGAAACGCCCATTTTTTCCTAGGCTTTTTCTTTCAATCCTTCAGGTTTTCAACGGCGGGGTCGAATTCAGATGTTTTGGAAACCATGGAGCAGTTTGACAGAACGCGTGTCTCGGCTATTGGACAGGCCTTGGACCACCACTTTGCGAGCAGGCCAGGAGGCTCCGATTCCACGGCTTCCGATTGCCTTCGGTCTCTCAGGAGCCAGTGATTCCTGGCGAATTCACATACTCGACATCGCACCCCATTCTCCCTGTTTGTTACACAGCCATAGCTGGCTGATACACTGCCTGTATGGCAGCATCTTTTCTCCTACTGTAATCACTTTTCTTGCTACCATTGTCAACTTGCTAGGGGACATATCGTTCGGCGCTGATCAAAAACAAGGGCATGACCCTAGGAGCACCGTGGACAATGAGAAGAATCTGGAAGGTCTCTTTTAGCATCGGCAGCATCCGAACTACACTCCCCTTCTGTTGACATTTGTGTGTGATTCCGACATGCTGCGGGTTTTATCTGGAACGTAACTGGAGACTTTTCCCACTCATCATTTTATTTGGGAAGAATGTTATGTTGAGTCATCTGAATGTAAATATAATTTCTTCTTCTCTAAACACCAGACCCCCAAAAATGAAGTACCGCGAGACACAGAGAGTCTGCAAAATTTGGGTGTTAAGAAAAACGAGAGACATCTTCCTGGGAAAACCTTAACTGGGTGGTGTTCTGGGGGAGGGGAAGCCTGTGTTTCCTCAATTCGGAGACACCATTGATGATAAGAGGCACCGTTGATTTAGTCACGGTTCTCCTGGGGAGTAAAGAAGCAGAACAGTCCTCAGATTTCGGCATCCCAGATGCAGGGGAGTTAGACAGGCACAGAGAGGATCGCAGAGCTGAGGACGCACACGGGCAGCTGCTGCCAGAAACTCCCGGCCGATGCCGACGGCGGTCCGGCCAGCCCGAGTGTGTCCTTCCAAAGCCCCTGGGATCACGTCAACTGAGATGACAGTGCGCGTCGCTTCCATCCGTGTCAGGAAACACGGCTGAGCTTCCTGCCAAAAACGCCCCCGAACCTCAGACCGAGGGCTGGAGTCGGTCCCCACACACACGGTCCCACGGGTCCTCACGGAGGAACGCAGTTGTCTGTGTGCCGAGCCTGGAGAGACTCCCAGAAGGCCATCCCGTCCTCCGCACTCCTCCCCCACTGTCTCCGTGCCTGAAATTCCACTTCTCAATTCTCTAGTTTGTTTTTTTCTTAAGTGAGAAGAAACCTTAAAAATTATTTGTCTGGCAAGTTTTAACAGGAAAGAAGAAACCCCTTTCGGATTTAAGGGAGTGAACGCACGAGGTGGTGCAGAGGTTACCAACGGCGGGAGCCACCGGCACCCCCAGGATGGAGGACAACGCAGGGGTGCTAATGGAGCCGGGGTGGGGTGCAGGGCCGCAGGGGGTCAGAGCCCATCCCAGGCGGGAAGCTGAGTCCTCCCCATCTGCCCTCGAGTCTCCCCCAAAGCCTTCCGTTCACTGAACCCAACCCAGAGTTGCTCGGAGTTGCGGCAGAGACGGTACGTAAGCTACACACCTGAAACCTATCTAGCCCTTTACAGCGAAAGTTTGCCGACGCCTGTGTGCTTTTTCAATTTCAGTTTCTGATTGTTCATCACTCCTAGAAAGAGATACGATATGTCCATATGAGTTGATCTTGTAACCGGCAAACCTGTCCAACCCACTTATTAGCTGTAGTAGCTTTTCCGTAGGTGCCACAGGAAATTCTGCGTAGATGATTCTGTGGTCTGAAAATAAGGACAATGTTACTGGGGCGCCTGGCGGGCTCAGTTGTTGGAGCGTGCGACTCTTGATCTTGGGGTCGTGAGTTCGAGCCCCATGTTGGGTGTCGAGACTACTTAAAAATAAAATCTTTTTTAAAAAGATGATTTTACTTTTTCCTTTCTAATCCGAATGCTTTTTCTGTCTTTCTCGCTTTATTGCACTAGCTAAAAGTCTCCCACACGGTGTTGAGCAGAAGTCATGGGAGCGTTCCTCTTTGCCTTTTTCCTGATCTTAGAGGAAAAGCCTTTGCTCTTTCTCCATTAAGTATGGTGCTAGCTATGAGCTTTCATAGATGCATTTTCCCAGATGGAGGGCAGTCCAACGTATTCCTAGTTTACTTATACATCTAAATGTTTCCCACGTATTAAATTACCCAATCCTACCAACCTTATGAGGTAAGTACGACCAACATCATACAGATAAGGCAAATGAGGCTTCTAAAAAAAACTCGCCCAAGGTCCCATATGAGTTAAGGGGCTACCAGAGATTTTAATCCAGAAACAGACGGACGTGACGAGCTCCCTTCCAAACACTCCAGTTGGCAGTTTGGGTCTGTTAGAAACAGACTGGGGCACCGAGTCACGGAACATCTAATATCGGGTTCAGACTTGTAACTGTCTCCCCTAGTACACAGCCTGGAGAAAACAGTTCCTGACCGACAACGCGACTCGAGGCGTCGTCAGGGATCCAGGCTCCCTCGCCCTTTCTGGGCTGCCATTCTCGGCTTGTTGACTGTTCACCCTCTCGCTTGTTGAGTCAGAGTTACGAGGTGGCCACGTGGAGCTGTGAGGTGCAGACACGACGCCTGTGGTTGAAGACTGGCCGCAGCGTGTACGTATGCGGAGGGAGGGCGACATCGGACTCACGCTGCTCTCGCTCGCTTTCAAGGAGCCAAAAACTTTTACTAAGATTCCCCCGGCAGGTCTCTGCTTCTGTCCTATTGGCCAGCCCTGCTGAATGAATGAATGAATGAAGAATGAATGAATGAATGAATGGAGTAAACAAGTAATTAAATGAGTATGTGTGTGTGTGTGTGTGTGTGTGTGTGCGGGCGCTGGAAGAAAAAAATACAGATTTGGGAGCAGTATCAAGACAAATTCGCATCGCTTTGAGCAAACGGCTTACCAGCCTGGACTCGGCTTCACCACCTGTAAGTGGATCGGATGATATTTGCCCCAGGAGGCTCTGGCGGGCGTGGGACCGGGTGGGCGGGGAACAGACTTAGAAAACCATTATTAAAGTATTTGGAACCAAAAAGTGCCTGATGAGTGTGGAAACATATGTCGGGATGGTTAATCTTTCTGTCGCTCCCCATTCCTGGAGGGTAGGGACATTGTCGAACTTTTTCACCACTGTATCCCGAACCCCAGAAGTGTCTGGATCACACCGAAGTGTAAATATTTGATGAATGGATGAATGTTTACACATAGGTCCAGCATGTGCTCAACTAATTAAGCGAATTGTGGGTTGACTTGCTTTCTCCCTCCTAGCCTACAAACTTCCCCAGAGGGGACACTGGGTTCCTTCTAATTTAGGATGATTCGTGCCGGATCTTAGTCTCTGGGGTGAATTGGGGACCTTTGGTGCTGTGACAGGAGAGAAGACGAGGAGCGGAGGGGCAGGCAGGGAACTGACATTAGTGACCGCGCTGCTTGCTCCGCCAAGCCTTGCCCGAAGTAATTGCTGAATAAGCGAATCTGTGCCGCTGGCCCCAGGGCATCCTAGTAGGGACCCCACCAAGTCAGGGCCCGCATCGGGCCTCGCGGTGGCCTCCCGCTGCACCGAGAGACCCCCCACCCCAGGGTCCCCCGAGCCCATCTGAGGGACAGCACAGAGCCGGCACCAAGGCAGAGTTCAAGCACCCCATGGGAAAACGCCCACTAGAGACAGGAAATAGCGCCCACAGCAAACAATGGCCCGGTTGCAGTCCTGCTTGCAGCAGCTGATTGGCCTGAGCCTCGTCACGGGACACTTGCGGACCAATCAACGACCGGCCGAGGGGAGGAGTCAAGCGGGCAGGTGGCTGCCTTGGAGACCGCGTGTGGAGCGGAAAGGAGCGTTTCCGGAAGCAGAGGGCTGCTGCTCCAAGAGGTGGCTCGGGTGGGGACGGAGCGGACCAAACAGGGTGCCCTCCGCAGCCGCGCACGCCTCCTGTGTGCCTTAATCCTAATTTAGAGATAATAGCTAATGGTTTACCAGCTAGTCACTATTTTGCCCCCTGTCTTGCTGAGCCAGTCTCCTAAGAGCCTCAGTTTTTACTTGGGGAAACTGAGGCAGAGGCGAGGCACCTTGAGGCTATTCATGATGCCCAAACAGAAAGCTTTTCTTGTCCTTCCGGTCTCTGTCTCCGCTCGAAGTGTTTTTCAATTTGCTATTTATGACATTCTAAGTTAAAAAAAAAACTTTTAAAATTTTATGTCATTAGCATCAGTTTTACTATTCGTCTTCAGGTGAGCAAGGTGAGTTTTAAATGCAAAAGAGCACCTAACTCCTAGATGGAATCTTGGCCCACAGCTCATGCGTACGTGTTCCGTTCTTACCAGAACGGTGGGAAACGTACACGAAATTAACTCAGTTGTTTCTCTGTCCCCCTCTTGGCACGCGCCCTTTCTACTGCCGCTCTCCACCTTCGGCTTGCTCGCGAGTAAAGAAGGACCAAACGGATACAGAAGCATGGCCCAGCTTTCCTTTTCCTTCGGGGCCGTGGCTTCCAAGAAGTTGGCTGATGCAGGGAATTAACGTGAGTAAGAAAGGCTATTGAAAGAATACGGCAGGTTGGTTGCCTTTCTCAGAATGTCAGGGTCTTCTTTTCTGTCTTGGAAGCAAGTTCAAGTTGGAAAGAAGAAAAGAGGAGCTTCCTGCAGCCGGGAGCACTCCCCCTAATTCCGTCGGTAGATGGAGGAAGCCTAACTGGTACTCGCTCTGAGTCTCGCGGTCTCACTGCGGGGGTCTCACGGATGCCGGATGTGAACCAGGCGGCAGGGAACGGCCGGAAACCTCTTTTGCACACGGCTCTGCCCACGCGCATGCTCCATGGACCAGTCAGACGTCATTGACAAAACCCAAGTTCAGAATAAAGTCAGGACCTCGCATCACCCGGCCTTGGCGACAGGCAGGGCTGCTTGGGGTTCCCCTTCCCGCTCCATTCCCGGAAACTTCCTCCGCCTCAGCTTCATTCACCAAATTTCGCTCAGGCCCCCGAACACACCGCGTGGAGGGAAGCTTCCACAGCTTTGCCCGGGCCGTGCCCTCTGCCTGGAGTGCCCTCTCCTCCTCCTGGATGGCTGAGTGTATCTGCCAACCCATGAGTGCAGGAGAACTACCTCTTTGACCTTGACTTCGTCAAGCCGAGCTGCCCCTTCTGCTTCTGCACCTTCTCCTCCTGCCCTGCTTCCACCTAAGAGGCAGCTGTGTGCAGGGGCGAGAGCCGAGTTCTGGCATCCGACGAGGTTCAGGCTCCCACTTACGCCCTAGAGGATCCTGGGCAACGACGTAGCCTCCCTGAACCTCACCTCTCCCGTCTGCAAAATGGGACCAAGTCCAGTTACTGAAGAGGGTTTGCGGTGCGGATGCGATGGGAACCCAGCTCCAGGCCGCCCTTGCGCCCCCCCCACCCCCCAGTGCAGCCGCGGATGCGTGTATTTCTGTCCTCCGTCTGCACTCGCCCCTTTAGGAGTGGGGTCATCACGGCCCTGCCTGGGTTCTTCCCAACGTGGGGGGCGCAGACTCTCCCCTCCTCCCGGGAATGACGACTCCCGCAGAGAACCCCCCCCCTCCCCCACTCTGGACTTCCCCACCCCCTGAGGCCAATCTGCCTGCAGAATTCCATCCTCCTCCTGCCGTTTCCGTCTCGAATTCGCTTCCTGCGCATCCCTCGAGTCTCTGTCCCGGGCTGATTCGCTGTTTATGCTCCCGGTTCTCTGTTTACTTTCGCCTCCCCCTCCCAGGCCTCCAGCCGCATTGTTCCGGAGTCCAAGCCCCCCCCCCCCCTTGCTCAGCCCCCTTAGGGCAAGGCAAGCGCAGGTTTACTTTCACAAACCTTAAGAAAAAAAAAAAAAAAAAAGCAGCCACAAATGCCAAAACCTTCCCCGAAGCCCAGACACCACACCACGGTCATCTGGGGCTCCTCTACGTAATCACGCGTCTTGCCAAGTCTCTGGTTTAAGGGGGGAAAATAGAATGTATATACAATATATTAGACTATTAGGAATTTTCCATGTAGATTCCAAATTATTTGCAGCCTTGAAAGGAGGCAGACGACCCTGGGCTGACATCCCTTCTCTCCGTCCGCTGCCTGGCAAGCTATGGTGGCCGGGGGAAGGGAGGGAGGGCACCGTGAGCCTCTATTTTCTCATCTGCGAAATGGGCACATCTGAAGGAGCCCCCACAAGGACCAAATGCCTGAAGCTGAATGAAGGGCGGAACCCAGCACCCAGGACCAGGTAAGCCCCGAGCCCAGAGCCGTCTCCTCCATCGAAAAAGAGGGGGACGATGAGTGAGCGTTTGCAAGCAGCCACGGGGGTGCCAGGAACCCCCAGGGGACGATTATTTGAAGCGGGGGGGGGGTTGCGCAGAGATGCTCCTGGAAGGTCCGTGGGGCGAGGCGAAACCAGCTTCTGAGAGTCGAAGCAGCTCTGAGGGGAAAAAATAAATTAAATAACTGGTTTCTCTAATACGGGGCCATCTGGCGATTTGATAAAAGTATTGGGTTTCTCAAGGCGGGTCCGCGAGTGCTCCCTGGGCGCCACCGTTTAAGGCTTAAATATGACTCGCATGTGCAGCCAGCAAAACAAATGAGAAACAGCAGCTTCTGAACTTGTTCCCTAATGGGGGCCTTTCATCACCCAGTTACCCTTAAGCGTCTCCCTTCCCATTGTAATTGGCCCTAAATGAAAAGCATTAGTCCCGTCAATAAAAACTAATGGTTCTACTTACTAAAAAGAAGGGGGCGGGGCCTCGAAGAGAGGTCTCTTTAAAAGACAGGAAGGGACTGGCGTCACCTCCCTTCCGGAGCTTCAGGGCTTGCTTTTGGGGCGCAGAGGGCTACGGCGGGGGGGGGGGGGGGGAAGTGGGGGAAGAGCCCCTCCCCGTTCTGGCTGCCCCGGCGCCTTGCTGTGTGACCGCTCGTGGCTAGCTCTCCTTCTCTGGGCCCCGCCGGGCCTGGTCCAAGTGGATATAATGAGGCCGCTCTGCCCTGCTCACAGTAGGGCTGATTTCAAGGATCAAAGGAGAAGCCGGTTGCGGAAAGGCTTTGAAATTGGCAAGGGCTCGAGCCCTGGAGGAGTCATGGCAATTGTATCCTTCCTGGAGGTGGGAGCTGTCCCCGGGCGGTTCAATCCATCCTCTGCCAGGATCCAAAGGGAAGCCTTTCCAGGGTCCCCGTGCTCCGCGGCAGCCTCAGGCTCGCAGGCCCACAAAGAGGAGCTGTTTGAAATTAAACTGAGAAGGCGTTCTCCTTCGGGTGGCTCTGGGGAAAGAGTTATTTATTTGTTTGCTTAAGACTTTTCAGAAATGGTCTAATCCTTGCTTGGCCTCCAGCCATCCCCTCCCCCCCACCCCCACCATGCCCTGCCCCCTTCCCCACCATGCACAGTGTTAGTAAGAAAGGAGCGTTCTCCAGGGAGCACAGTTATAAGAGCCCAGAGATGACTTGTCCGGTTCCTGGGCACTTGTCAGGTTGAGCTTCTATGTCGCTATCCACCCGTGGAGAAGAAAAAGGCTGGGGAAGGCACAGCCCCCTGGGCCAAGAGGTAGGAAACCTACGCGAGCCACATTTGCTGTCCCATCTGCCGACGCGCCCTTGGACACCCATCCCGGGAAAGCCATCGAGGCGAAGTCACACGGCAGCCAAAGAGGCAGTGGATTCAGACCGGACGCGAAGCAGTGCCTCGGGGAAGCTGGGTGTAAAGACCCCAGCTCCCTCTCCCTCGGGGGGCGTCGCCCTGAGCCGCCTGTCTGTACTCTGTCCCAGAGCTTCCCGTGGGCACGGGCCACGACCGGCTGTATAGCGTTTTCCTCAGTGACGGCCTTTCCTTCTCTATCCCTCGAATCGGCGGCTCAGGCTCTGCTCCCGGGAGAATCCGAATGCAGGTGAGCGCGCGGAGAGTGGGGAGACTGCCCTGTCGTCTGGTCTGTCCGGTGCCAGGCACGGGGGAGCCCCGACCAAGGCTAAGACGCAGCCTTTCATTCGTTCACGCAACACCTAACGACCGAGGCCTTGGTGGGCCAGGCCCTGTGGTGGGCGCGGAATTGAGATGGTCCCTGACCTCATGGAAATCACGGACCCCTGGGGGCGGGGGCGGGGGGCGGGGCGGGCAGGAACACGCAACGGGCAAACAAAGCGAGAGACGTGCCGGAGGGTCCAAGTGCGAGTGAGGCTGAGTCTCCTCCCTTGGGGGAGGGGACACTTAAGGGGAAGACTTAAAGAGGGAGGAGGCCCCGTGGAGAGAAGGAGCACCCCCCCCCACGGGCAGAGGACAGAGGCTCACACGTGGCAGGTGTCTTGTGCTATATTCGCAGCGATATCGACATGGGAGTTTGAACCGGATAAGTAACGGAGACCCTAGTTCGACCTGCCTTAAGCAGAAAGGGGAAAACAGTGCCCGGAGTAGCAGGTACAGTTTGGGGCACAGCGGGAATCGGGGAGCAATGGGTGGTCTTGCCCCTGTTGTCCTCTTGGTTCAGTCCCTCATGTCGACTCTGTGCCTGGACCAGCTCTCCCTTGCAGCTGGAGAACATTCGCCAGATCCGGCCTGGGTCCCAGCAAGAGGCTGGGAATTGGCTCCCAGGGGCCCGGCGGAGCGCGTGGCTCGGCCCCAATCATTCAGTACATGGGGGCGGAAGGATGCATGGATCGCGCGCCCCACTTCCCCGCCCAGGGCTCGCGACTGGGGGGGTGCCACGGGAGCGCAATGCTTCCCCCCGACAAAGGGGAAGCGATCACTGCAAAGCGGACACCGGTCTTCCAGAAACACCGCGAAACTGGCGGAAATCAAAAGGGCTGACCATCCCACACGCCGGCGAGCACGCCGAAGGATTCGCAGGAGCTGCCGATGGAAGGCTCGGGTGGCACCGCTACTTCGGAAGACTGTGTGGCATTTTCTTTTCTTTTTTTTTTTTTAATGTTTATTTTTGAGAGAGACAGACAGACAGAGCATGAGCAGGGGAGGGGCACAGACAGAGAGGGAGACACAGAATCCGAAGCAGGCTGCAGGCTCTGAGCTGTCACCACAGACCCCAATGCGGGGCTCGAACTCACAGACCGTGAGATCATGACCTGAACCGAAGTCAGATGCCCAACCGGCTGAGCCCCCCCAGGCGCCCCCCTTAATCTAGGTGTCTTTATCCCACCATGTTGTGTCTCTGAACCGATTTCAAACCCTTTTGCCATGAGAGAAGTTAAAAACTTTAAGACGAAGGAAGAAAAGCCTGAGTAGCCGTCTGCTTTTGTAGCTTTAATGAAAGTGATTCTCTTTTTATTGCCTCAGCGCCATCGCTCTTTGTCCTAAATCAGGATTTTGCTCTGTCTGCCAGGTTGCAAACAGACCGAGTTCTACCAATTGGCCTTAACATATACAAATCAGTGTCATAAATAAAAACAAAAGTTTTCCAGCCGACACAAGCTTGGGTTTTCCATCCCCAGGCCCCCGCCCCACGGGGTTCTTCTGGCAGGAAGACCAGCGAGCTATCATTCCCTTCGGCGCGGCATAAACGGCCATCCTTTCCCTGGGTAAATCTCAGACGCCGACTGCCAAGAGCGGGCCTCTGACTCATTCCAGGGAGATTGCGGAGTAATCTGCCTCACGGCCTGAAACCAGAGATGGCCTCGGCGGACCCCGCTGGAAATTAACATTTAATCCTGGCCCGGGAACGCTGGGGCTGGAAGGGGCCGTGGGGGCAGCCGAGCCTACCCCCAGGAAGCCCCCGTCCCGGCTCTGTGCCCCCACGGACCCCCCACGGTCTGGGGCTCGCTGCGATTTCCGGGTTGGCCGGATTCAGGCTCCACTGATGACATCACGTGATCTTGGCCTGGGGGGCCGGGGACTCCCAGCCTCCGCGAGCCTCGATTTCTGGCCCTCTCTGCTCCGGTTGCTCCAGGTGCACGGCGTGGTTTATCGACTCAGCGGGCTTCTCTGCGTCTCCATCCCCCGTGGACCGCAAGCTCGGGAGCGCGGGGACCGTGCGGTACCGCCCCCCCCCAGTGCCCAGCAGGTGCTGTGCGCACGGCAGGAAACTCAGTCACTTGTCTGTGAAATGACTGAGTGAGGACCGACCCAAGAGATGCCCGGGACCGGCTGGATGGAGCCCCAGGGAGGAGAGAGGGTCACACAAGACCGGCGGACAGGGACTCGGAGAACGGGTCCAACATGGTGCCATTCGCCAAGATGAGCCGCGGAGAAGGGACGGGCAAGAAAAGCGGGGTGCACTTGGCAATCTCCTGCTCCTCCCCCCAGACCAGCACCACCAGCAGGAGATTCGGGGTCTCCATAAGACACTTGGAGCGTTGTCATTCCCCCACCCCGGATGCTCAGATGGAACAATCGAATAAGATTGTGGGACCTGTTGCCCCCCAAGGGCGGGGCCCCAGCCTTACCAGGAGAAGAGACCTCTTTTCTCGAGATGGAAATAGACCGTGGGGTCCCCAGAGGCAAGCAGCACCCGACTCCGAAAGATAGGCGAGGTGGGGGGCAGACCTGCCGCTGGTATTTGCAGGGGACACGGAAGAGGAGACTCAGGTCTGATCCTGGGGGCGTTCACCCGGACCGGCCGGCCGGCCCACCCAAGGGAGGCTGAGCAGGAGAAGGCAGGGCGCCCCCTCAGGGTCCTCCCAGCTGCAGGGGGCTGGGGCTGGCCCCAAAGCGAGCCTCCTGCTGTGGCATGAGTCCCGTTTCTAGAAAGTGGGGTGGAGTTTCACCCTGAGAGAGTTGGAGAAGGAACCAGCCTCGGGCCAGGGCGGGGCGGCGGGGCAGGGGCCCCCCTAATGTGAGGACCCAAGTCCCGGGCAACACAAAGGAAAACCCAAGTCGGACCAAACATCTGAGGGTCGTCCCTGCTGGGAGGAGGCGGCGGGGAGGGGGGGTGTGGATGCTGTCCCCACTGGGCAGCAGCCCCCCGGGAGACAGTCCTGCTCTCGGCCAGGGTGTTCTGGCCAAGCCTGTGCGAACTGGGTTGTGGGGGGGACTTCAGGGGTCCCCGGGGAGCCGGGGAGGGGCTCCGTGCTGCCTTCCAGCTGTCACAGAGAGAAGGACCAGGCCCCACGGTGGACACCTAGCGCAGGATATGTAGGAGTCGGGTGACAGCTGCGGAGGGGAGCGGCCACCGAGCCGTCTGAGCAAACTCGAGCTGGCTCGGCGCTTAGCAGGTGCGGGCATCCGCGCCTCACGCTCTGCTGTCTTTGCAGCAGCCCACAGGGACCGGTCTGTCCCCACCCTCCCGCCTTCCTCATGTTCCTGATGGCCCAGGCGCCCAGAGGCAAAACTCCGCTGCCCGGGGGCGCCGGAGGGGGGGGGGGGGGAGGCTCTGTTGATCTGGCGGCTGACTTCAGCACAGGTCGTGATCTCAGGGTTCGTGGGTCCGAGCCCCGCGTCGGGCTCTGTGCTGACGGCTCGGAGCCTGAAGCCTGCCTCGGATTCTGTGTCTCCCTCTCTCTCGACCCCTTCCTTCTGCTCTGGCTCGCTCTCTCTCTCTCTCTCTCTCTCAAAAATAAATAAACATTTAAGAAAAATCTGCTGTGCAAAGTCCCACGGCTAGGAAAGGGCAGGATCAGAGCTCAAACCCAGAAAGGCGGGCTCCAGAGACCAGGTGCCGACCCCCTCCTGTGACCTGCCCCCCTCCTGTGACCTGCCATCTGATCACTCGGGAGTTGCCCCGGGGGGGGGGGGGGGGGGGGGGGGGGGAGGGGAGGGGGTGGGCAGGAGCCTCTGGACCCCCAACCCCCAAGGGAAAACGGAGTCTCCTGCACGGGCGGCAGGGCTGGGCCCCGGCTCATCTTTCGGGGTTGGGTCCTGCTTGTCCCTGGTGACCCCACACTCTATTTCCATCTACTGAAAAGATGAGTCCTCCTCCTGGTGAGGCTGGAGCCCTGCCGTGGAAACGAGCCTATGTGTTTGTCCTCTCTGAGCATCTGGTGGTGGGGGGGGGTGACAATGCTCTCAGTGTCTTCCCTGATTCTGACTGTGCCTCACTGGGGGATTCCGTGAGCCCGCCTGGCCGCGAATGCTGTGATCTACTCGGCCACTTCCCGCAAATGCCCGCCTTCCTTTGTGTGTCCCAAGAGCCACACACACGGTGACGACAAAATACGTAATACGCCACGTGTCTTGTTCAGCTGTTCACAATTTCACCCCCAGGAATGCGACCGACCCCCCCAGCAACTGAGCACGGAAGGTGTCCCGGCCCCTTCCAGAGCTGGGGAAACGGAGGCCCAGAGAGGTTGAGCGGCTTGCCCGATATTGCACAGTGAGTGCCAGACTTCTAACTCAAGAATGTCTAAATCCAAAGCCGACGTAAGCATTATCTTGTGAAGAATAGGACTTTTCTTTGCAGGAAAAAAAATCTCTTGAAAATAATATCTTATGATGGGTAGGAAGCAATTCGGCATTTTTCATACAAGGAACCTACCCCAAAATTGTAAGGTATTTCCTTTCCAAAACAGACTCCTAAGTGGTTTTGCTGTTTTGTGTGACTCTCTGTGAGGAAGCCCTCTGGTATATTCCCCTGGGCGGGTCTGCGGCCCTGAGGCGGAGATGGTTAAAGCCCACTCTCCGCTTCTGAGCTTGGTCCTCGGAGAGACGCCCAGGGAATGTTCCAAGTCGCCACAGAGTAAGACAAAACCTTCCCAGCACTTGTGATTGCAGATTGCCGGGTAGCTGAGCCATGAAAAACGATCAGACCCACGGTCCTCCACCAGCCTCAGAGAAAAAAATCCTGAAAGCAATTTGTCGTGGTGGAGAAAAGACTGCGTGCCAGAGACTTCCAGGGGTGCGGGAGAGGGAGCGTCCCTCTGCTTCCTCGACGGTCGCCACGGACTCCGTCGTCTTCCTGCGGTCGCCGGGGAGCGAAACCGTCTCCTTGCCCAGCTTCTGCCCCATGCGGACTTGTCACTACAGATAAGTTCGTAAACTTCCCCGTGCCTCAGTTTCCCTGTACATAAAACAGGGGCCTCGAGACCCACCTGCCAGGGACTCGAGGAGACAAAAACCCGCGAGAAGTAAGGCATCTCACGCGGTCGTGATTCACAGAGGCCTTGACAGGTGTCACGTTTCTGACCCCCCGAAGCACACCCCCTCCGCCCCCTCGGGGGGCATCCGCCTTCGGCTCCGGGGAAGGAGTGCTCCCACCGTTCTGAACAGGCGAGCCCGGGTTTGGAGGCACGAAACAAGACTCAGACCAAAGCTGTCTGGCGGGGAAAAAACCAGAAGGGAAACGGTAAGAGACCGCAGCCCAGCCCGCGCACGGGGACACCCGTGAGGCTCCCCCACTCCTGCGCGTGTCGGCAGGGAGGGAAGAGGCAGCGGTTCGCTCTTTCTGACAGGCAGCCTGCGCCCGCTCGCCGGGTAGCAGGCGCTCCGACTTGTCCATCGAAGCGCTGGAGATGCCGTGCCCGGCAGCAGGAAGTTCCTGTCCCCTTCTTGAGAACCCCTTTGTGCACACCCCAACCCACCCCACTGGCCACCCCTCAACGGTTTGGATCCTCAGTGGGGAAAGAGCTACTCCTGCCTCTGAGGTCCCTTTGCAGAAGTGGGTCTGTCTCCCCACCGCTGTCATTGCTCCTCGTGGCCACAAGGTGTCACTGTTGAGGAGGGGCTTGCGGCAGCTTGGCTAAGGACGCTTGCCCCTGCCACGGGCAGGCTCTCCCCTGTTGGGGCTTTCAGGGTGCCCCCCCTCCCCGTAGGCACCAACCATACAAGAGTCGTGGTTCACATTCCCACATTCCCGAGCTCAGCCATTGCTCCCCCAAACGTGACCACGGTGCAAGGGCGACGGGGGCCTAGAAAGATTTTCAGCATAAGTCCTAACTTCTGCCCAAACCAGTTCTTTCCCTGCTAACCTAACGCCCCGCGATGGCTAATTTTATGTGTCAACTCAGCTGGGCCCTAGCGCCGATTTAGTCCAACGTTACTCTGGATGTTTGGGGATGAGATTAACATTTAAATCGGTAGACTTTGAGTAAAGCAAATCATCCTCCATAACTTGGGTGGGCCGCAGCTAATCAGTTGAAGGGCTGGAAAGAACAAAAGCCCAACCTCCCCCAAGCAAGAGAGAGTTCTGTCAGCAGAGAGTCTTGGGACTCAAACCTCCATATCAGCTCTTCCCTGGGTCTTCGCTTGACATCCCACCCTACAGATCTGGGGCTTGTCAGCCCCATAATCACGTCAGCCAATTCTTTAAATCCTCTTCGGGGCGCCTGGGCGGCTCAGCCGGTCGAGCGTCTGACTTCGGCTCAGGTCATGATCTCACCGTTCGTGAGTTCGAGCCCTGCAGCCATCTCTCTGATGTCAGCTCAGAGCCTGCTTCGGACCCGCCACCCCCTCTCTCTAGCTCCCTCCCCGCCTCACGCTCTCTCAAAAATAAAATAAAATGTTTTTAAAAATCTTTAGTGTGGAATCTCAGAGAACAGGCACAGGGATCTGGGTCCCTAGGCTGAATCGGCAAAGCCGTCCCTTCCTTCCCGTTGCCGGAGCACCGAGGGCCCGTCATCCTTAGTTAACAAACTCCCAGAGGCCCCTCGAAGACTCTCTGCTCCGTCTCCCGGAGGCTGAGGACCCCGGGGCCGCCCGAAGCAGCCACAGACGGGACCATCCTTGGCCCGCCGGACACCCTTCCCACGCGCCTCCTCGCCCTCTGGGCCCTCCGCTAGTTCTGCGCGGCGGCTATTGTGCATTTCGCAGCGAGCAGGAGGCTTCAGTGAAACGAGCTGCTTCTCCAAGGTCGCACCGTTGGTCAGCGGCAAAGCTAATAGGCCCCTCAGAGGCCATAATGTTTTAAGAAAAATATTATTTTTTAATAGAAAAGTACAGTTGGATTTGCGCCTTAACCTCCAGCCTCTGAGCCATCTTGGGTCCAGACTGCACTCCAAACTTTTAAAACCACTTTTGGGTCGATGAGCCCAGGACGAACCGGCTTCTGGGGAGTACACTTAGCAAGGGCGAGCTGTTACCTTCCAGCAAAGGTTAACCGCGATCCTGAGGAAAATTTGATCATATCTATTATTTATCCCGTTGGTTCTCCACCGTCCCTTTATGAAGAATGGACGGAGGCCCAGAAGTCCTCATTGCCAGGCTTCGTCCAGAGGGGAGAAAGAATCGTTTTCTCTGTTCTGTTCTGCCTTCTTTGTCATTGAATAAAGTGTATAGAGAAGTCGGGGTTTATTCCATCTGGTTGCAAGGGAGAAGCGGGAAGTTTTGACCAGGTCCCAAGTCCCGGGGCCCACCAGGCTCTGGTCCTGAAACACCCCTCGGGGTCCCCCGGTAGGAGGCTGCGCTGGAGGGGCCCGCGCCCCAAGGCCCTGCTGTAGCCCGGTACCGGTAACACCCTCATAACCGGGCCATTTCCGAGGCCCAGATGCTGCTCCCGGCTCCGACACCGCTGGCTAGGAAATCTTGGACAACTCCTTTAATATCTTGGCGTTTCCTTATCTGCCTTTCCCACGTCGGTGAGGTAGACACGGTAACGCCAGGCAAGCACCCACCATAAAAATAGGAAACAGCTTCTTTTAACGCGTTACAAAGCTGCAGGCTGGAGCGGTCCAGCGAGAGACGAGGAGACGAGGTCCGGCTGCCCCCTCGTCACCCCCGAGTCCCTCGAGTTCTCGGCCATAGCAAGCTTTCTGTGCAACCGCTGCCCTCCCCCCGGACGCCAGCTCCAGCCTGTGTTGGGGGGGAGGGCGGGCTCCCTCCTTACCAGCCAGAGGGACCGTCCCTGTGTCCCTGAGCGAGAGGAGGGTCGTTTGATTCGTCGGAGAAGGATGCTTCTCTCATGAAGCTCGAAGGCCTGCTCTCCGGGAGCACGGGGAGCGCCTTCCAAGAGCCTCGGGACGGACTCGAACCGGCCAGGTTGCATAAGATCGGTGTTTCAGAGCGATCTGTACGATCCTCTAAAGTGCTCCGCTCCTCGCGTACCTTACGGACTCCCGGGAGGAAAAAAGGCCCTGCTCCGTATGGCCCGACGGTGCTGCGTCCAGGAGAGCGCAGGGCCGGGCTTCCCGGTCGTCCGTCCAGCGGAGAAGCCAGGAAGCCGGCAGAAGGCACACGCGTGCCGCTCGCCAAGGGCAGGGCCATGGCCGAGCCCTGGAAAACGGAACTTGTCTCGCAGAAAGCAGAGATCTGCTCTGACGCGGGGTCAAGGGCTTGCAATAGTCAGCTAAAGGTTCACCTGCCTGCAGCCCAGGGGCTTCCTCCCCGGGGCCGGCCAGCCCGGGGAGGGGTGGGGGGTACCAGTCAACCGGACAGGAGACCGCGAAAGGCAAGGCAAGGCAAGGCAGGGACCCCAGGGCTGACTTTGAAATACGACTCTTTGCTTCCAGCTTCAGCAAGCGGGTGGGTGACGGCCCATGTCGTCTCAGAAGGGAGCACTGCAGGAGGAGGCTGGGGGGAGGATGGCGCAAGGCCGGGTCGGGAGTGTTTGGAGTCCGGCCTTCCAAGGCTGAGGCCGAACAGGCAGGCGGTCAACAGTTCGATACTTACTACTGCGTTTATTGACAGTGTAATTCTGGACGCTACGCTGGCTCTGTATTTACATGAGTAAATTTACATGAATTTACAAGAATTTACATGAGTCCCCGGGTCGTGGGAGGGAAGAATCGGGGAGGAAGGTAAGAACCCAGAGTTAATGGATGGAGGTCTGGTCCCAAAGAGGCTGTTGTAAACCAGAAGTCACTGAGTTCCCTTGAATTGCTGGGAAAACACTACCACCAGCGGCGGAGCCGTGAGATTCGCGGGATAGAACGAGGTCAGCGGGAGAAACTCCGCTGTTGAGCCAACGGCCACGAGAGAGCCAGGGACAGGCGGGAGGGCCCAGGCTCCAGGCTGTTCCCCTCTCCAGATCTCCTCCTGACGCCTCCGACTCCGCCCCAGCGGCTTTGCTAAGCGGCGTCAGGCTCGACTTGGCCACAGGCCACCAGGCTGGGAAGCCTCCCCCCAAAATACGTCCCCATCCTAATCCCCGGAACCTGTGAATGTTACCTTATGCAATAAAAAAGTGAGTATTATTTTGTATGACAAAAGCTGTGGTTAAGGTTAGGATTTTGAGGGGCACCTGGGCGGCTCAGTCCGTTAGGTGTCCGACTTCGGCTCAGGTCATGATCTCGAAGTTCACGAGTTCGAGCCCCGCGTCGGGCTCTGTGCTGACGGCTCAGAGCCTGGAGCCTGCTTCGGATTCTGTGTCTCCCTCTTTCTCTGCCCCTCCCCCACTCGTAGTCTGTCTCTGTATCTGTCTCTCTCTCAAAAACAAATAAAAACATTTAAAAAAATTTTTTAAAAAAGGTAAGGATTTTGAGAGGAGACACACATTAGTTATCTGGATGGACCCGAAGTCCAATGACAAGCGTCCTCAGTAAGAGCAAGGCAGGGGCGCCTGGCGGCTCAGTCGGTTAAGCGTCTGACTCTGGATTGCGGCTCAGGTGATGACCTCACTCACACTCCACGAGTTCGAGCCCCATGTCGGGCTCCACTCTGCCAGTGCAGAGCCTGCTTGGGATTCTCTCTCTGCCCCTCACCTGCTCACTCTCTCTTTCTCAAAATAAATAAATAATTTTTTAAAAAAAAGGTCAAGGCAGAGGGAGATTTGACACGCTCACCCAAGGAGAAGGGGAGGCGAACCCGAGCGAAGATTAGAGCCTGCCTGCGGCCACTAGGAGCTGGAGGGGGCGAGTCACCAGCGTGTTGTAATTCGTTACGGGAGCCACAGGACACTGACACAAACCCAACCAACAGCCTAACACGCTGTCTCTCCACCAAGCAGAACCCTGAGGCAGTAGACGTCGGCTTTGCTCAGATGGGGGGGTTCAGCACGCCCTCCCCTTGGAGCTCCTCGTGAATCGTCCGTCCCTAAGGCACGGACGACATCGGCCTTATCCAGCCCGCCCCTCTACCGCACGGTGAATACTTACTGATTGAATTATGCACCTTCGCCACCAAGCACTTGAGGTTCAGACAGCAGCTCCACGGGTTCAAGTCTCAGCCCCTACGCATGCTATGGCTCGCTCGCTTCCGACAGCTGCTTTCTCGGTGTCCGTTGTACACCAGAGGGGACAGGGACTATCTCATTGGGCTGCCACGAGGATTCCATGAAATACCATGGAAAATTCGTGCAGGGGGTGCCTGGGGGGCTCAATCGGTTAAGTTTCTGACTTCGGCTCAGGTCATGATCTCACGCTCTCGAGTTCGAGCCCCGCGTCGGGCTCTGTGCTGACAGCTCAGAGCCGGGAGCCTGTTTCAGATTCTGTGTCTCCCTCTCTCTCTGCCCCTCCCCTGCTTGTTCTCTGTCTCTCTTTCTCTCTCTCTCAAAACTAAATAAACATTAAAAAAAAAAAAAGGAAAGTTTCATGCAGCAGCTCCCAGCTCATAACAGAGCTCGATACGTCTGTTAGTTTCACCGATAATTACAAAAAGAAAGAAATGAGTAGTATTATTAATAGCAGAGGAAAATCTGGATTACGTGTCAGAAAAGCAAGTTTTTGAAATAAATATTTATTCGTTGTATGGCTCTAGATTCTTCAAATATAGAATCAAATACACAGATTACTATAATAACCGTCTGTGTGCCCAACACCCCGGTATAACAAATATTAACACTCCGGCGTATTTGCTGCTCGCTTCTCGAAGCGTTCTCGTATTGCGGTTTTCTGTCTTACAGGCTCTGCAGGTGTTCTGAGAGGGATAATTTGTGCCTTTTCTCTTCTTAATCGACCTGATCCCGCAGCGATCGATCTTTGCGGCTTATTCGAATCGCAGACTTGGAGTGTGTGGATTCTCTTCCAGCGCACGCGTGTTTCCTATTTTTTAGTAATTTTTATTCTTGTATTAGTCCCTTCTTTTTACGTTACTTGGGCTTTTGGGGGAGTCCTTTTTCTAACTTACTTGTTCTAGGGTGGGTTTCCTCCAAACAAACTCGAGAACAGGGACTCGGGGACAGGTGTCGGGAAGTGTCCGCGGAATGAGCACCTGAAAGGGAATGCGAAAGGCAGCACCGGGCACAGGGGAAGCTCAGCTGTAGTGTCCCCCCAGCAAGGCCTCTGCCACCCCCAAAGGGCTCGGCACAAGGGAGACTTCTGTGGTGTTAGATCCTGTATTCGTCTATTTGACGCTCGTTAGTTACAGGGCCACACAGCCAAAGCTGTTTACATCTCCCTGTGACCTTATACCCGGAACCACTTTCTTATCCAACCATCGCCCACAGAGCCAATGTGCCCCCTGCCCTAAGTCACCCAGGGCGGGGTGTCAGACAACGAGGGACAGCCCTCCTGATGTCCCAGACCCCCTGGAATTATTCAGACTAGCCAGTTCTCATATACTATCCTGAAGTGTTCCCGCCCGCCTGCCTTCCCTGCAGAAACCCCAACAAAGGCTCTGGCTAAGGGGTGCCGCTCACTTCTGCGTCTGCCTCCTGACCAACACGGTGCTTCTCCGTGAGGCCCCGAGTGGCCTCGATGCCCCCTTCTCTCCAGAAATGTCATAAAAGCTTTCTCTCAATGGCATTGACCTCCCGTGGGAATACTCAGCCAGCTCTGTAGATTCAAATGCAACAGGCACAATAAAGACAGAGACTCCAGCCCCATCAACCAGTTCTTGGGTGTGGACTGTCCCCAAGGAGGGGATGTGTCCCGGGCAAGGGGGCTTTTGTCCAGCAAAGGGCAGTTTCCCAAAGACGGTCCATTGAATCACCACCGATATCCCCCACAACGGAGGCACTGAGGGCTTCAGCCCTGACGGAGACTCCGGACAGCACAGAATCTGCTCTGTGTGCTGAGGGTCCATCAGCAAAACCTTCCGTCGCAAGTAACTTGTTCTGCGAGTGTTCTGTGAGACAAGCAAACATTTCTAATACATTTTAACTTCATAAACGAGTGATGTCTTGCAATAGGAGTAGTGTGTGACACCAAATGTCGCATGATCACAACCGAGCCAATGATTCTCTCTCTCTCTCTCTCTCTCTCTCTCTCTCTCTCTCGCCGCGGGATTGTGGGTGACTGTCTCCTATGCTCAGATGCTCGATCTCAGGCCACAGTGTCTGGCAGAAATCAGTGATTTTTCAGAACACTGGAAGGTGCCCACAACTGGCACTTAGTGTATTTGTTGTCACTTCAAAGCACCTATGGACAGTCCTTTGCTTTTCCAGACAAGAGCGAGCTTAGGAATGCTTTGCTTCATTCTAGGTCAGGCTGCCTGCAGACAGAGACCCTTTCTTCTGCTGCCTTACTGCCAGTGACATTAAATACAGTCTATGAGAGGAGTTTATTAATACTAGTACTATAGTATACAGGCATGTGAGCGTGTACACTGGCCCCCGTGCAGAAGAAGATTCCAGTGAGCCAACAGATAGCGGTGATTCCGTCAGTGATCGTGAAAGTCGTCCTACACAATAACCATCCTCTCTCTTGTCTCTCTCATGCCAGCAAAGGTTTTCAAAGGTGAGTGCAGGTCAATTTATTTTTCTTAATATTTTGTACTTTCTTTATCATTTTGAATTATATTACAGTATTATTAATTATTTTTCTATGAATAGTTTTGGGTTGCATCTGAGTTTTCATTATTTCTTACGGGGAAGTTTGCTTTCATATACAAGTACTTTGGATTGCAAGCATGTTTCCGGAATGAATTATGCTCGCAAACCACAGTTTTACTGTCTATTCATTTAAGGCTAAAAACTTCCCTCAAAGTATATCTTTAGCTGCATCTCACATGTTGTGATGCTTGTTCATGCTGTTTGGATTTTCTAAATTTTATTAAAATTGTTTTTGACATTTAAAACTCTATGGCATAATTCCTTGAAGGTTGTGGATTTTCTTTCCTTTTTTTTCTTTTCTAGAGAGGGAGAGAGGGTACAAGTGAGTGAGGGACAGAGAGAGAGACAGAAAGAGAGAGAGAGGGAAGGAAGGCTCACCCAGGGCTTGTGGTTTTACCTGAGGCAGGACTTGAACTCACCAACTGTGAGATCATGACCTGAGCCGAAGTCAGATGCTTAATGACTGAGCCGCCCAGGTGCCCAAGCTGTGGATTTTCCATTTACCTTTCTGTTATTAGTGTTAGTCCTTTGAAATTTGTCAAAACTGGTGTGGTCAACTCTGGTAAATTTCCCAAGCATGCTTGGGAAGTATGTGTATTTTGCATTTGGGGGTATAGTGTCTTATGTTGTCTGTTATCCAACTTTTCTACCTTCTTACTGAACTTTTATCTGTGTATTCTATCAGTTATTGAAAGAAGCTCAAGAAACGTGTCCACGATGAATGTAATGTCTTTGTTTCCCTGTAAGTTCTTCCGACATTTGCTTTACACAGCTTTGAAGTTATGCTATTGAACATGCAGGTAAATTTAGAATTGCTGTATATTACTAGTAAATTTACCCTTTCATGAAACATCTGTCTTTATCTTTAATAATGCTTCTTGCCTTAAAGTTGACTTTGATATTGTTTGATATTAATCCAGTAATCACACTAGTTTTCCTTTGGTTAGTGCTGCGTGGTAAATCCTTACCATTCTCACACTTTCAACTTTTCCTGTGACTTCTCGTTACTGTGTGCCTCTTATAAGCTGTGTGTCACTGAGTACTATTTATTTCCTCGTGTCTGACGATCTCTTCTATTAACTGGAATTTTTAGCTCATTCACATTTAACGCAATAACCGATATGGTTTACGTCAAACATCTTACTGTTCATTTTCTGTTTTCATGCCAACTGTTCCTATTACTTTTTCTTCTCTTTCTTGCCTTCCTTTTCATTAATCAAATATTTGACTATTCCAGCTCCCCCTCTATGCATGTTTTTCATGTATTCTCTCACTATATTTTTAGTGTTTGTTCTAGACGTTACCGTAGGCGTCGTGGACTTATTAGCGCCTACTATAAATTTGTATTTTTACCACTTCCTGGACAATAAAAGGAACTTGGATTATCACGCTTAGTTCTGGTCATTCAAATAAGATTAGTGATTAGATCGTTTTCATAAAATTCTCAAGACCCCACGGCTTATTGTACTATTTTATTTTGATTGAATCATCCATTCGATTTTGACTTGAGAATAATTTATCTTTTTACAGTTTTGAAATATAAACTTACATACAATAAAAATAACTCGCCTTATGAGTATAGTTCAATAATCTTTGATCAGTGTACATAGTCATGCAATAACCACCACAATCAAGTTTAAGGACATGTTTATTGTCCCCTAAAAGTCCTCACTTACCCCCAGTATGGTCAATCCCCTCCCATATCCTCATCTGAAGAAATTACTAATCTGCTCTGTCATTATAATTTTCTATTTTGTAGAATCTCCTGTGACTGGAGTCACATAGCATGTACCGTCTTGTGGCTGGTTTCCTGCACGTAGTTTGATGTTGGGGGGATTCAAGCACATTGTCGCACGCATCAGTTCATCTCTTTTTATTGCAGAATAGCGTCCCATGTGTGGACATATTACATCGTGTTTATCTATTCACGTGGGGTGGATTCGGATTGCTTCCAGCTTTGCTTTCACTTTTTAAGGAGATTTTTGCCAACTGCAGAGCCCAAAGTTGGCAGTCATTTGCTTGCAATGCTTTATTTATTACTTCTTTCAACTTTCATTTGTTTTTAAGTCTATCCCTCCTTCATTTCTGGACCATTGTTCTCCGGGTTAACGCATTCTCTTTTTCTTTCATCGTTTTAAAGATGTCTCTTAATCGTCTTCTGGCTCGCATAGTTTCCGACAAGACATCTGCTGACATTCTTACTTTTGTTCCTTCGTATATGATGGGACTCTTTCTCTGGATGCCATCAAGATTTCTCTTTTTCCTCAGTTTTCAGCAGGTTGAATATGGTGTGTCCAGGTGGTTTATCTTTAGTATTTCTTCTGCCTGGAGGGCTCTGGGCTTCTTGGCTTTCTGGTCGGTTGTCATTTATTCCCTTTGGAAAATTATCAGCCTGTATCTCTTCAAATATCCTTTGGCGCTGGTCTGTTTCTGGTCTCCTTCTAGAGTTCCAAAGACATGCATTATAGATCACTCGATATTGTTCCTGAGCTCTCGTAGGCTCTGTTCTGGTTTTCCCCCCTCTTTTCTTCCTCTTCGTGTTTCAGTCTGGGTCATTCCTATTGGCCTATATTCATGTTTATGGATTCTTTTCTCATCTGTGTTGAGTCTCCTGATGAGCCTCTAAAGAAGCGTTCTTCATCTATCTTACTAGTATTTTTTTTATATCTAACATTTCCTTGTGATGGTTATGCTGTCAGTCTCCCTGCCGAAATGTCCCATTGATCCACGCATGGTGTCCACTTCCACTAATGCCTTTAACAAATTAGTCATCATTATTTTGAATTTTCTTTCTGATTACAAAACATGGGTCCTCTTTGAGTCTGATGACATTGATTGCATCATCTCTTGGCAGTGCATTTTTTTCTCCTTACTTTTTTATGTGTCTCATTTTTAGAAGTTGAGCAACAGACATTGTGCGTAGAATTTAGACTTAAGTAAAGAGTATTTATGACTACAAATAGGTACACCTTTCCTACACACCTGTAACGGTCAAGGTTGATTCAGTCTTGTCTGGTTTTGAACCACGTTTGGATTTTGTCGTTTTTGTGGTTATCTTCAAGACATCACTAGATTCAAGTGTCTCTGGTGTTACTTTGTGCTTTGGGTGAGTACCAGTTTGCCCCCCAAATTTTCCCAGTACTTCTGCTTTGCCTTCAGCCTTGTCTAGGCTCAGTCTGGAATGCATTTATCAAATCAAATATCATTCTGAGATGATTTCAAAAAGGAAGTGAAGGGGCCAGAATAGGTAAGGCTTAAAAACCATGGTAAACCATGGGATTTTACTTGGAGTGGCAAGGGACACTGTCAAAGAGTTTTGATCAGTGACATAATTTGAACATGTTTGAAGAGTCACTCTGGCTACTATGTGAAGAATTAAAGCAGACGGGTAATGGTCAGAAGAGTAGTTGGGATGCTTTGGCATAAGCCGAGGCAGAGACGATAGTGGTTCGGACAAGTGTGTTAGCGCCAGAGGAGATGAGAAACATTGGTTCAGAATGCGGTTAGCCAGGATTTGCTGCTGTGTTGGATGTGGGGTATGAGAGGAAGAGAGAGTTTGCCTACAGTAGCTTTTCCTATTCCTTTACTTTTCCCTCTCTGTGTTATTATGTTTTAGGTTTATTTCTGGTAAATAGCATGGAGCTGGATGTAAAAGTTATCTGAGAATCCCTGAGATTTAATACAGTTTAATCCTTTTTTTGTTCCTTGTAATTGCTCTTCTATTTGGACTTATTCCTACCATCATTATTTGTAAGTTTTTTTTGCTTTTTATTTCTTTTTTTCCTCTCCCTTGACTTTTGTTGGATTATTGTTGGTTTTTACGAAAGTCATTATTCCTTCTTTGGTCCCTTTCATTTGGTCGAAAGTTATATAATCTATTTCCATTATCTTAGAATTTATGCTTAAGTTTTTCGATATGAGTCTTTGCCTGGACAAAGGAGAAACTTGGTGTCTAACGCAAATATTGTCACTGGGTACCTGCGAAACCTCCAGCAAATCACTTTGTCTCGTTGTTTCAATGACCCTATGCCAGAATCCAGCGATGTGTGACAGAAAGGCCAGGGATGAGGACACCTTCGAACCATGTCCTGTGCCTTTTGTACCTACTGTCAAAACTCAGAGTGCCCACGGCTTGCTATTGGACAAAAGTAATACTGTCAGATTCCATTTCTATAACCATTAAAGGTGAAATTAATCACAATCAAAAGTCAGAAGAGTGGTTCCTGCGGGGCAGAGGTGAGACAAGGAATGAGTGACTGGAAGGAGTGTGAGAAGGGTCTGGACACTGGTTTCCCAGATGTGTCCGGTTTCTAACTCATGGTCTGTATGCTTATAATATGTGTACTTGCTGTTTGTCTGTTTCAGTAAAATAGGTTTTAAAACTTATTTGCACGGAAAAAATTGAAAACAAAATTTAAAAAAATATAAGAGTCTCAGTCGTCAACGGACCATTTCTCTGTTGGTTACTTTGAACTTGCCCTAAGCTAGCAGGTGGAGAGCACTGCGGAGCCAGGCCTGTGCCCCAGGACCGGTGTTCAGAGAAAGAATGCAGCCCGGCTCCGAGCTTCTAGAAAGTCTCTAACTAGTAGGAGGACAGACTTGGTGTTTTTGTTTTCGTTTTTGTTTGGTGTTTTGTTTTTGTTTATTTTTGAGAGAGAAAGAGAGAGATTGCGAGCAGGGGAGGGGCAGAGAGAGAGGGAGACAGAATCCGAAGCAGGCTCCAGGCTCTGAGCTGTGAGCGCAGAGCCTGACGCGGGGCTTGAACTCACGGACTGCAAGATCGTGACCTGAGCCGAAGTCGGTCGCCCAACCAACTGAGCCACCCAGGTGCCCCCAGACGTGGTTTTTAATAATTCATAATTGCACATGGCCGAGACTGCTATAAAAGAAGAACCGAATTTCTTGGGCGCTAGAATAGAGGTTTTACAAGCTGCTGCAAGGGGGTTAAGGGAGTGACATCATGAAGGAGGCAGAAGAGGCTCTCAAAGGAGGTGACCCTTCGTCATTTTCATGAAAAAGACAAGCACGCGTCTCCAGGGAGGGAGAGGCTTTCCAAGTGGAAAGCAGGGACACGCTGCATACTTGGAAGCCCAGGGAGTTGCTATGTCCTGACCTTTGGCTTCAAAGGAACAGATGAGGCTGAAGAAGTGGACAGGAAGGGCCACGAAGGGACTGGTGGCCTGGCCACGGGGTCCCAGCAGAGATTCGGATGGGGGAGTCTGGGCACAATAGGAAGGGAACAGACATAGGTAGCAGGTACAACAAGCCAGACAGTGATTTTTTTTTTGCAGCTATGATCCTAATTTACCCTCCCACCTGCCCTGGGGAAAAGTGATTATTGACTCCCCAGCTGCCTAATTAACTGGACTGTTTCTCCCAAGCACACTGGGTCGCTATCACTCTGGTTCCATAGGGGAGCAGGAACTGTAGAACGTGATGTCTACACGTCACTCATGCCGAACCCACGCATTCCTTTCTTCCCATCACAGACCAGCCCGTGTGGCCTTGGGAGTGGCCCCTCGACAGTTCAAGGCCCCCGATGACTCCTGGGGAGAATAGGGAACCAGACCTTGGGCTCCAGGGCAGGTATCCGAACACATAATTCCTCCAGAACCGTTTCAAGTTCATGGCTTTCTGATGACAATCACTCATATAGACTCAATGCTTCCTGGACACCAGGAACCACTGACGGCTTTAAACGTGACAAACTCAGGCCCCTCGACAGCACTGTGGGGAGAATGCTGTTATTCGCCCCAGCGTACAAGCCAGCTATCTGGAGCACAGTGAGGTCCTGTAACCCTCCCAAGGCTGGCAGACAAGAACTGGCCGAGCTGGGATTTGAACCCAAGAACTCTGTCGTTAGCATCCACATCTTTGGCCCCTATGTTTTCCTCCTTCTAGGCAAGCCAGAGATGTTGCAACTTACATACTTGTGTTTCTGGAGAAATTCACATAGCTACTCAGAAATACTACTTGCCTTTTCATCCTGTTTCCCATGGAGTTTGCTCCAAAGCAATTCCCCTCAGGCCCATTTAATTTGGCATCAAGTATTTTATTGGTCAAACATCCATTTTATTAACATTTCATCTTATGAAAGTTCAGTATAATTGCACTGGTTACATTTTCTCACAAAATTATTTGCCCGGGGGGGAAAAAAAAGCAGCTTAGCAGAACCGCCGTGCTGACAATCAGAAGGAGGTAAAAATCAAAAAGACAGTCTCTCTTGCACGGTATTCCTCACTTTTGCTCCCTGGAGAAGGTACCAGTCAAAGCACCCCAGTAGGGTTCCCATCAGCCGTCAAGATAGGGTCTCAGGGTAACAGCGAGGAAAACTCGCTGTCACTTCAAAGCTCCGATTCCACGTTAAGTGTAAGTCAGAAGCGAGCGCGCTTCGTCTGCAGGATGGCAGAGCCGGTCGGAGATTCGCTCCTCTAACCCCCGCCAGAAAGCTGAGGTCCAGAGGTGCTGCGTTCTGTCTAGTATCCTTCAGCCCAATGAGCGTCAGCTCGGACCCCGGATTTTTATCTTCCACAAAGATAAGGTGCTGTGATGGACTCATAAAATGGTTCACTTACCAAAAATCCATAAAAATAAGAGGACGAGGGGGCCTCCTGGGCGAGTCAGTTGGTTCAGCGTCTGACTTCGGCTCAGGTCATGATCTCACGGTTGGTGAGTTCGAGCCCCGTGTCGGGCTCTGTGCTGACGGCTCAGAGCCTGGAGCCTGCTTCGGATTCTGGGTCTCCCTCTGTCTCGGCCCCTCCTCGTGCTGTGAGAGATGAGGGGACATGTGTGGGACAGAGGACTAGCAATGCTGTCCTGAAGTCTCACCGAAGAAATAACCAAGCACCAGGGTCCTCCGCCGGTCAACTTCGAGAAGACTCTCATTTCCAGAAAGGACGACCCGCAGTACCGAGTGTAACCTTCAAATCTGCACTGGCAAACACATAAACGCTTCAAAAAGGCAGTGTGGCTTTTCATTAAGAAGTTCTAGACAGCCTGTAATCCTAGCTCGTAGGAAATTAATGTTCTCTTAAACAATTCCAGGTTTCTTGGTCCAAGCCAGAGGCCTGCAACGCTTGGAGAGAGATGGCTGGTTTATTAAAAATTATATGGAAAGAAGGCAGGAGGCCAAGCCTGATTGTCCTCAAAGACAGTAAGCAGCTCCCAGTGGCCCTGGCACCAAAATACCCAAGGCTTTTTGCACGCTCGGGAGCGAGGTATAAAGTGTATACCGCGGATCACTGCACGTACACAGAGGCGCTGGCAGTTAGCTGGAAGACATGGGAGTTCTCGGTCAACACGTGGGGAGTGCCATTTATCAGACGGTGGTCACCCAGGTGAATCCTCTGACCCGATCAGTAGACAGGCTTGCGGACAGAGCACTGAGACAGTGGTCTAGCCCCGCTTTGCTCCTTACCCACTGTGTTACCTTGGGTTCGTCACCTGCCCTGTTCGAGCCTCCATTTCTTGTCATGAAGTAGGAAATAGGAAACCATTGAAGGCTTTTTCACCAGTGGAATAACATGTTAAGTTGACGTTTCAGAACTACTGATTTGGGAGTTCCTTGGTGACTCAGTCAATTGGGCATCTGACTCTTGCTTTCAGCTCGAGTCGTGATCCTGGGGTTAAGGGATCAAGCCCCACGTTAGGCTGAGTATGGAACCTGCTTGGGATTCTCTCTCTCTCTCTCTTTGCCTGTCTCCCCTGCTGTCTCTCTCTCTCTCTCTCTGTCAAGAAGGAAAGAAAGAAAGAAAGAAAGAAAGAAAGAAAGAAAGAAAGAAAGAAAGAAAGAAAGAAAGAAAAAAAGAAAGGAAGGAAGGAAGGAAGAAAGAATGAAAGAAAGAAAGAAAGAAAGAAGAAGGAAGGAAGGAAGGAAAGAAAGAAAGAGAGAGAAAGAGAGAAAGAAAAGGAAAATAGAAAGACTGATTTGAAGGAATTATGCCAAGTGGCTGAGAAGATGAGAAAGACCAATTTTGGGGGGTCAGCTCAGAAATGATCATGGCACTGTAGGCAGAAGGGGGAAGGAGGAGGAGGCAATCACCAAATGTCTAAGGAATCCTTATGGACGAAATGCAGAAACACAAATGGGGGAAAAAGTAACTTTGAGAAGACGGACTATGGAAGAAAGAGTACATCCACGAATCAAGAACAGGCTGCTATGTGAAATGAATAGAGAACCAAAATCATCACCATCGTCATCATAAAATAAAGGGGAAGAAGTTGTCTTGGAACTTAAAAATATAATCGTAGAAATGATAAAAATGAAAGATTTTGAAGATAAATTTGAGAAAGTCTCCCAGAAGATAGAGGAACATCGTAAGGAAACAAAGGAATGAAAGAGAAGGAAGGATAAGAAAATCAGAGCCCCATCCAAGGAGTTCATAATAAAAATTAACAGAAAGAAAAATAGTAGAGGAAAGCTTCCAGAAACAACCTGTAAGAATGTTTTCCAGAATTAAAGGCATGAGTTTCCAAACTGAAGAAGTCCCCAAGGGGGCGGCACAGTGACCCCAAAGGGACCCTCTACACGACACGTGATGATGAAATTTCAGAACACTGGAGACAAAGAGAACACGATACAGTCTTCCAGAGAGAAAAAAAGCTGATCACACGTGAAGGACCAAGAGTCATGATAATCCCAAGAGTCCCACCGTAATAACCCCGCACGCGACAGCAGTGGCGTGACGCCGTGGTAACTCTGAAGGAAAGTAACCTTTCACCTCGAATTCCACACGGAGCCCAATTCTCCAGCAAGTGTGAGCCTACCTTCGGACATGCAAGGTCTTTCAAGATTTACCTCTCCGCACTCCCGGCTGGCTCAGTCAGTTAAGCACCCGACTCTCGATTTCGGCTGGGATCATGATCTCACAGTTCGTGAGTTCAAGTCCCGCATCAGGCTCCACGCTGGCATTGCGGCGGAGCCTGCTTGGGATTCTCTCTCTCTCCTTCTCTCTCTCTCTCTGCCCCCCCCCACTCACTCTCTATCTCAAAGTAAATAAACTGAAAATATTTTTTTTTAATTTATTTTTTTATGTTTTCATTTATTTTTGAGAGCAGGAGAGACAAAGCATGAGTGGGGAAGGATCAGAGAGAGAGAGAGGGAGACACAGAATCTGAAGCAGGCTCCAGGCTCTGAGCTGTCAGCACAGAGCCCGACGCGGGGCTCGAACTCACAGACCGTGAGATCATGACCTGAGCCGAAGTCGGACGCTTAACCGACTGAGCCACCCAGGCGCCCCTGAAAATATTTTTTAAAAATTTATCTCGCATACACTTTTTCTCAGACAGCTATTGGAGGGTGTATTTTTTTTAAGGAATAAACCAATTAAGAAAAAGATACGGCATATAGGAAAACGGGGTCCATCTCCAGAGAGAGCCCACGGGGACCCCAGGATAATGGTGAAGGAAGAGCCCAGAATATAACTCCCCATAGAGCCTAGATGGGCTCAAGTCAGAAATCTCCAGGAGACGCTTCTTCAGGAATAAAAGTGTGGGCAGAACACCAACATGTCTGAATAGAATTTATACAATCATAAGAACGGGGAGGCATATATAAGCGTGCATTGGCAAGATGACAGAATTCAAAGGTCGAGTGGAGAGAAAGGGGGAGGGGAGAGACGTGTCACCTCCCTGGAGGGAAGGAGACAAGCAAAACCAAGAAGTAGCAACGGAAACACAGTATTTCATAATATAAGGTAATTACAAAACCGAAACGGGCCAAAGACTTGGAAGTTATGGCCTGTGGGCAAGAGAAGACTGATGGGCAGGACGCTGCTGCGGCCACGGCGAGCCCTGGAAAATTATTCGACCCTTTAAGTCGGATACGTGGACATTTTTATCAGAGAAGGAAGAGAAATAGCTTACATTTTGCAAACTCGGAAAAAAACACAAACTAAAGAAACCCTAGTTTGTCCCGGCCAAGGGCCCTTCGGGAGACAGTATCACAAATTTGAAAACTCCTCCCGGGCCCACACGAATTCCTTAGGCGATTCAGAGCAAGTCCCCTGAAATCTCTTTGCCTCTGCTCTGTTCTCGGAGCAAGGCTGCACTTGAACTAGAACCGTAGACGGTCCAGTCTACGACCTATATTCTGCGCCCAGGACCCTCAGATGAAGAGGCTCTTCCTTCGCCAGGTTAGGTCAGGGGAAAGCCACACAAAGGCGCAAGGCAGCATTGCAGACAGAGGACACATGAGTCAGAAGGGCCTGTGGTTCATTCCCTTCCCCCCTGGGAGCCCGGCCAGGTCAGCCGATCTGCCTCTGGTAAGAGGGATGGAAAGACAGTCATGCCGAGTTCCAGCCTCCCCCGGGCCGATCGCTGCCTGGATGTCTCCTGCCCCTCCATCTCCGTCTGCCGGCATCCTCAGGACAGGGGTCCTCTCCGGAAGCCCTTTCATGAGGTACCCGTTCGAGGAGGTACCCTGGCTGCTTGGGCAGTCACCCGTCCTGCACGCTGCTACGCCTCTGCGTGAAGTCCTCAAGGCCTGGGCGATGCCTGTGCTGGCACCGGTGACCCGCGGCCCCTCTGCGGGACACACACCCGCCGGGCCTGAAGACCCTCACCGAGCACCGCGAGCGCCCCGACACGACAGCCAGCTCGGAAACTCTGCTCCCGCAGGCCGAGGGCCTCTCATTTTAGTGTAATAAAAACGGGCTGGAAAGCTCTTTGTTTTTGACACTTCGAAACAAAACACCATGCTTCGGCTGTCCGTTATTTATTGAGAATCACAACATTTCAAGAGCAGAGGAGAACGTAAGTGCCTGCGGTCTTCGGACGACCTTCCGAGAATTTTTAATCCAGACGATGGATCGCACCGCCGTGCAGGAAGGCAGCCATGAGTGAGAACTGTTCAGCAAGGCCCCTGTTTTCTAAACAGGGAGCCAGAAAAGACGTTGGCTGGTTACCAAGTATGAACTCACATATTCTCTGGAAGGGAAAAACCTCCACTTTCGCTGAGTGAAGAAACCGCTGCGTCCACTTGGGTCTTCTGGAGGCAGTGCTGGCCTTCCGCATGTGGCAAAAATGGCCACCATCCCAGAACGCTCCCCCTGCCGGCCCCCCGCCTTTTCCTCTTTCAAAGCATCTCCATGCAGTCCAATAAAACAAATGAAAACTAAAGAGGCCCAAGTTTAATATTCAGGGGATATAATTCAAGCGTAGCCAATTGGACCACCTCCCTGTTAATCAGAAGAATAACTAAATTTTTCTCCTTCTTTTCTTTGTAGGACATGAAGTTAATACCCTGGTTAGAGAGGCCACAGGGATGTGTGGAGAGAGCGTGGGATGGAGAAGGAAGCCTGGCTTGCCTTGGATTCACTGCGTCTCCCAGAAACAGGTGCAAGACCAGATCCTCCCTGTCATGCCTGGGTGTCGAGAGCCTTCTTAAGAATTCAGATTCCCAGGGCATCCTAGGTGGCGCGGTCAGTTGAGCATCTGACTCTTGATTCCTGGGGTCATGATCCCAGGGTTGTGGGTTCGAGCTCTGCACTGGGCTCCGTGCTGACAGTGTGGAGCCTGCTTGGGATTCTCTCTCTCTCTCCCTCTCTCTCTCTGTGCCCCTCCCTGCTCATGCACACTCTCTCTCTCTCTCTCTAAATAAACTTTCAAGTCACTCAGAGACTAAGCTTCTCTCCATCTCCTTGAGCGAGACCGCGTGAGCATCCACAGCTGTCCACGGCCACGTTCCAGCCTGCAGGCAGGTGGAAAAGAGAAACAGGAGGACGAGCGATTTCCTCTTCGGGCCGTGCTGCCGAAGGGGGCACGCGACCCCTCTCATTCGCATTCCCATGGCCAGAACGTGGTCACGTGGTCACGCCCACTTGCAAGGGAGGCTGGGAAATGTAGTCTCTGGCCATCGAAATGAGGGAGGAGGTTTCTGTTATTAAGAGGAGGGAAAACAGTTAGCCGTGTCTGCCCTACCTATTGTGTACAGGGAGAAAAAAAATACGGCAAGAACAAAACGCAAGTCCTAGTTAGTCATATTGCCGCACACGGTAGTAGGTCCTGAAGAACTACAATTTCCTTAACTACAGTGCGGGGTGTGTTAGTTTCCCAGGGCCACTGGAATAAAGCGTCACAGACCAGGGTCTTAACAACAGAAACCTACTGTCCAGAGTTCTGGAGGGTGGCAGTCCAGGATCAAGGTATTGCAAGGCGGGTCCCTTCTGAGGGCTGTGGGGGGAAAGTCTGTTCGATGCCTCTCTCCTCGCTTCCAGAGCCCTCAAGCATCCCTTGGCTTGTAGGTGATGTTGTCCTGTGTCTTCCCATCATCTTCCTTCTGTTTGTGTCCCTGACTCTCCATATGGACTTTAAAAAAATATTTGTAATGTTTATTTATTTTTGAGAGAGAGACAGAGTGCAAATGGGGAGGAGCAGAGAGAGAGGGAGACACAGAATCTGAAGCAGGTTCCAGGCTCTGGGCTGTCAGCACAGAGCCCGATGCAGGGCTTGAACTCACGAACCTTCGAGATCATGACCTGAGCTGAAGTAGGACGCTTAACCCACTGAGCCATCCAGGTGCCCCTTCCTTTTTTTTAAATAAGGACGGGGACACTCAGTCATGTTGGATTAGGGTCCCACCCTGCTCCAGCCTGACTTCATCTGAACTAATTATATCTGCCAAGACCTTATGTCCAAGTGAGCCCACATCCTGAGGTGCCGAGGGTTTGCACTTCGACATATGAATTTGGACGACACCCTTCAACCCAGAGCAGATGAGAAAAGAAATGAATTTGAGGGCAGAAAACGCCGGCTCACACCCCAGCCCCGTCACCGGCGGGCCGTGTGATCTAAACCATCGCACGGGTCTGGTCTCTTCCCCCTGGTTTGTCAACGACGAAGGAACCACCCCTGCCTCTCGGGGCCGCGTGCGGGACTGAGGAATGATGTCTGCACATGCCCGCGCTGCCTCGGAAGGGCCGTGGTGGCTCTCGCCGGCTGGCCTCCCAGCCTCCTCTGACTACGAGTTCGGTCCGCAGAGGAAGATCTAACTTCTGGCATGAGCCCACCTTCCTTCCCGCCCTCTCTAGAATCAGCTCTGCGGAGGATTCTCCAGCGGAAGGGGCCTCTTTGAGAGAAACTCTACCGCGGGCAAAATACCTTCAATTCCCTTAAAGGAAAAAAAAAATCCCTTTTGGTCCACAGATGGGTAATTGTATTCACTGCTTCCAAATGTCAAAATGCCAGCCCGGGCCAGCTTTCCACGGAGATCAAACAGGCTCCGAGGGCCTCCTTTCTACTGATGTGGGTGTCCGTTTCGCCACGGTGTAAAAGGCTGACCTCCCGGGTGAGCAGGCTGGGCAGACTGCGGGGTTCACAGTGGAGATAGGGTGTGAGCCACTCCCAGGGAAACCCTTCGAGCTCCCCAAAACACACAGCCTGTCCTGCCCAACACTGAGAAACAAACCAGAGCATCTTTAGAGCATCTTCCTAACCCAGGCTACCGGGGTCATGGGAATTGCAAGCATAAATGTATCAGGTCAACACACTTCTCCCTTAACCTGACACTATGTTACCTATAAATTTCATGTCAATTACAAAAAAAAAAAACTGGGGCGTCTCCTGAAAATAGTGAGTCAAGCAAGGTTTTCCAGTCTAGGTTTTTATTTGGTGATGAAAGGCCAAACGAAGCCTTAATTGTGAATTGGAATTTGTGGGTGCTCTTGGACGTGAGCGAACCCGCACTGCGGAGCCTGGAGGAGGATGAGCCCCGCGCCCATCCCCGGAGCGTGCGCAAGTCGGGCTTCCCTTTTCCCAGGCATCCTGAGAATGTGCCACCAAAGTTAGACAGTGTCTTTATCTAAGAAAGACTCAGACGAGTTTACAAGGTCAAAGACGGTCCTCACAGCGCGATTTACAATCCTACAGAGTGCAAACGACCTAACCGTCCAATGATCACCTGCGGCCTGCCCCCACCCCGACCACCGCGGGTCTCGGCTAGTGTTAGCTCCTCTGGGAGGCCCTCCGGGCCCCCCAGGACCCCTGCCCTGGCCCCACCTCACCTCTTCCTCACCTCGGGCTGGCAGCTGCTCGCACCGTGATCTTTTGCTCCGCATACTTCTCTCTGTTCTTTCTTTCTTTATTTTTTTTTAATTTTTTAAAATGTTTAATTATTTTTGAGAGAGAGAAACAGAGTGCAATCGGGGGAGGGGTAGAGAGAGAGGGAGACGCAGAATCTGAAGCAGGCTCCAGGCTCTGAGCCATCAGTACAGAGCCCGACGCAGGGCTCGAACCCACGAATCATGAGATCGTGACCTGAGCTGAAGTCGGACGCTTAACCAACTGAGGCCCCCAGGTGCCCCTCTCTTTTCTTTTTTTTTAAGTAAACTCTCCACCCGACATGGGGCTTGAACTCACCACCTGGAGATCAAGAGTCACATGCTCTACCTACTGAGCCAGCCGGGGGCTCCGGCTTGTTTCTCTTTTCACTCAGCCGGAGCTCATCCAATCACAGCAGGCCCGCGCATCACCTGTTTTTGTAAACAAAATGGGAGGGGACACAACCACCTCGTTTATTGACATCTTGTCTACAGATCTTGTCTCCATCTTGCAGAGGAGACCATAGGACCCACAAACCCTAACATGCTTACTCTGTCCCTTCACAGAAAGAGCTTGCCGAGCCCTGAACTGTGCTGTGAGCCCTTGGAAGAGAGGAGACGTCTTCTCTATTCCCACATCCTGTGAAGCCTTGGGGGGTGGGCCACGCTCTGTGTCATACACGTTTGCTGGGCCGGTCAGTGAACCCGAGCTACCAAACAGGCGATGGTTCTCACAAATTTTGGGCAAGGGCACCTGGGGGGCTCAGCTGCTTAAGCGTCTGACTTCAGCTCGGGTCATGATCTTGCAGTTCACGAGTTCGAGCCCCCGTGTCGGGCTCTGTGCTGACCGCTCAGAGCCTGGAACCTGCTTCGGATTCTGTGTGTGTGTGTCTCTCTCTCTGCCCCTCCCCCGCTCATTCTCTGTCTATCAAAAATAAATAAAAACATTAAAGAAATTTTTAATAAAAATAATTTAAAAAAAGAAATTAAGCTAGTTGCCGAGTGTTGATGGGGGGGAGGGTCTGGGGAGCACCTGGAAGAAACACAGGCAAAATCCCCTTGGAAATGCATCCCTCACCCCCAGCTGCCAAGCGTGTCCACGGAAAATGAGCTCACACTACACAATTACAAAGCCACGGGAGCCACTCGGCAGGTACGACCAAGTGCGAATAGCAGAACCGCCGTATTCTGCTGTTTCTCACCAGGTCCCAGCCTGCATCCCCCCTGGCCTGGGACAGCTGCTTGGGCCCGGTGCCCACTGCAGTATGTTGCCAACCATGGCAATCGGAGTGAGTTTCTTAAAGCACAATCTTTTTTTTTTTTTTAATGCTTGTTTATTTTTGAGAGAGAGAGAGAGAGAGAGAGAGAGCACGCGAGCAGGGGGACAGGCAGGGAGAGGGGGGACAGAGGATCCCAAGCAAGCTCTGTGCTGACAGCAGACAGCCCGATGTGGGGCTCGAACTCACAAAACATGAGATCATGACCTGAGCCGAAGCCGGAGGCTCGCCGACTGAGCCACCCCGGGGGGGCCCCTACAGCATAAAGTGACCAATGTCTTTCCTCTGCTCAAAACCCCCCAGGGCTACTCTAGTTCCTGCAGCGTGAAAACATGAGGCTGGGCATCTCCCGTCCCCCACTGCCTTTTAGACCCCCGCCTACCCCCTCCCTGCGGGCCCACAGGCAGCCCGTGCTCCTCACACACACCCTCTATCCGCTGCACCTTTGTCATCTTCAGCCGGCTTGCTGTCTCTCCGCCCTGCTGTTCTGTAAGCACAAGACAGGAGTGTCGTGTCTGTCGTTCTCACCGGGTTCCTGGTGCCTGAAACAGTGCCTGGTACATACTGGTTGCTCAATATGTGTTGAATGAATGAATGAATGAATGAATACGATAGAAAAACACACTGTGGAATTTTAATAGAAGGAGTAACGCGATCATATTAACGTTTAGAAAAATCACTCCTCCCATGGAAACCATGCTGATCGTTCCCACCCACTGTCCGGGTATATTGAGTTAATCGACTCAGACACTTCCCCTCGGGAGGTCAGGGGGAAGCGAACTGTTTCCATCGCACTTCCTAGAGGAGCAGACAGAGGTCCAGAGATCTTACCGTCTCGCCCGACTTCACACAAGCGCGGGCCCCCGTGGGACCCAGGCTTCGAGATTCCTCCCTCGGCCACCTGCTTGCTTACCTGCCGGTCTTGCCTGAGTTTCGAGTTTCGGTGTGAAATCTCTCTTGACGCATGGGGGATTTAGAGCGGAAAACCCCAAATCAAGTGTTCCTTAAAAGAATAGTCCCGGGGACAAAATGTCATTTAATGAGGGGTCTCATGGCAGGGTTGTGCGTACAGAGACTTCACCCAGGAAGGGCACGATGTGGGAAGCGCTGCCCGGGTAGGGTTGAGTGGAGGTGGCTGGCCCACCCGATGGGACAAAGAAATCCCGACTCCAGCCTGACCTCGCCCCTCCCCTCACCCCCAATTCGCTGACAAAGAAGCAGAAGCTGAACTCCAGACTCAAATCCTGTGTCTGCGAAGTTGATGGCTGAGCTCAAGAGACCAAAGGGCTGGTTCACTTTATGTAGAAGACACTCTTCTGACTGTGTCCCTCTGCGTGACATGAACCCAAACCCAGCTCCTGGCCTCCCCTGGCCCTGGTGGCTCTCAGAACCCAGAGCCCGGTGTCACGGGAAGACACACCAAATTAGCACCATGATTATGACTCGCCATTTACTGACCTGGCGCATGAGGCCCGCTCGAAGCTCAGCATCTAAGTTCTGGATTCGAATCTTGGCTCTTCCTCTCGCTGGCTGGGGGGCCCTCAGGGGGTCAGCCTGCCACCTCGGCGCCCTCCTCCACAGTCACAACCAGGTGGCGGTGCCGAGAGGACTCAGAGAGCCGCGCCAGAAAGCGCCGAGGGCCCGCGAAGGGGAAAGTCTGTCTGTGAAGAGCGCATCGCTGGGACGACCCGGGAGACTCACAGATGTGGTGAAGAGGAGGGTTGTCACCGGCTCACCCTCTGCCGCGCCCGGGCTCTGGGGCTCTGACGCCCGGCCCGAGCCCGCCAGGACCGCAGTGCATCCGTGCTTTTGGCCCAAGGCCAGTCTTTCACAACACAGACTGCGGGGAAATGAAGGGGACAATTTGCAAACACCCACGACCGAAGGCCCGAGGGGTATTGCCAGCCATGACCATCAGAACCAACGGTGACGGTGACGGAGTTTACTGGGGAAACGTGATTCGTAAACAGAGCTCTGTCCCGGGAACGCCCCCGAAGGCTCATCTCGCAGCACGAAGGCCCTGCCACCCGCCCTGCTGTCCCCCAGCCCCGGCTCCCTGTCACCCGTCACTCCCGCCGCCGCACAGGCCTGCCGGCACAGTCCTCCCCTCTGCTGGAGTGCTCCCCTCGACCTGCCGCTCAGTCTCTGCTGAACACTGGCCTTCCGGAGGCGAGGCCCCAGGTTTGCTCTCTTCGCCCGTCACGGTGCCCCCCCCACGCCCACAACAACTCCCGTGTTCGTGTGATTTAGTTTCCGTCCTTCCTACTGAGGGGTGTTCCCCACACCTGTCCTGTCGGTGCTCCGCTGCCAGGCCTGGCATCTAGCAAGTTCCAAACCGCCAAATGATGAATGAATGCGTGAGGAAGAGGGGGGCCAACACTGTTTGAGCTCCTGCCATGTGCTACTCCCTCATTCCTCCTGCTTACCCCGGGGCAGGGGTGGGGGGGGTGGGGGACGGGCTTACAGACGAGAAAGCACAGAAAACTGCACGGGGTGTCCTGAACCACGGAGCGGGGGCCACAACCCCACACCCGGGGCCCCTCTGCGACCTCTTGCCGCTCCAACCCCTGGGACTCCCGTAGGCCCCCCCCGATGTCCCCGGAGTCACCTTGAAGGGCGTCCCCATGCGGTAGCCAGACGACGGAGCCTCGGTTTGCTAGCACGTGGGGCCACTCATGGAACACGCGTTCCCTTTCCGTCTCAGCTCTGTGTGGTCCTGAGCGTGCCACACGTGTGGTGGTGATTGTGGGGTGTGGGGTGGGGGGCCTCGCTCCACTTCCCCAGGCCCAGCGGTGAGGCCGGAGGAGGCAGGGAGGGGCGAGGCGCGCCGGGCCCCTGCCTGAGCGCAGAGGGGACTCGTGGGTCTCTCGTGGGAGCAGGCAGGGCTTAGCCACGTGCGGGCCCCCGCCTGGCGCAGGGAATTTGATGGAGTCGCTGGGGCTTCAGTGTGAGCACAATGGCGTCCCAGGAAGCCAGCTGAAGGGAAAACAAGATTACACAAATCCCGCCGGCTCGTGGACTCGGTCGGGGTAATGAGGCTTGAGGCCTGCCGCTCTGTGCTGAAAGAAATTAACTGCGTCCCCAGCGCCTACCTCACACAGAGCCTCGGATCACACTTTTGTGGACCAGCTCTGAACACGCCGGCCTTGACTGCGGCCTTGAGGGGGAGCCCTCCTCCTTCCTTCCTTCCATCCAACACTGAGTGGCCAGTCCTCTCCTTAAGAATGTACCTGTGGCCTTGACACGTAGGATACGACAGGTATGATAATCGTGCTGACCGAGAGTCGAGGGCTTACTACGTGCCACTCTCTCGCTTCGCACCAGGTAACCCCCAAACAATTTTATGAGATAGGGACTATTATTATCCCATTTCACAGATGAGGAAACAGACGGGAGGGATATACTTTCGCAGGATACAGAGCCAGGATCTGAACCCGGTGTGGGGATCTCAGTGCGGGGCCCAGGAGGGCGGGGGCCAGCTCTCTGAAAGAGCCTTGGGACAGATAGAAACTACAGAGGAGGCGCTGGGCTAACTCTTCACCCCTCTGAACTTCAGTCCTCTGCCCGGTTATCAGGAATTACAGGAAGCTCTGCCTCACAAGACCGAATAAGGATTAGAAGTGGAAATGTGTGTGGAGTGGGGACCCCCCAGGACACGGCACAAAGTCGTGCAGAAGAATGGCATGAACCCACAGCCCTCACGTTCCGACAGCCCACGAAGGCAGGAAGGGCCACAAGGTTGAGGTGCAAAGAGGCTTTGTGACTCTGGGAGTCAGACAGCCCTGGGATTGGAAGCCTTGCCCATTCACCAACTGTGGTTAGTGGGACCCGACCGCAAACTCCTCAATAGTAGGGCTCTGGTTATAGGCCCCTTAATCTGTTTAATAATGTCCGGCCCAGGGCCTGGCACAGAGGTTGCTGGATGGATGGGTGGATGGATGGGTGGATGATTGATGGACAGATGGATGACAGATGGATGGGTAGATGAATCGATGGATGGATGATTGATGGATGGTAGATGTATGGATAGTTGATGGGTGGGTGAATGGATGGAAGGATGGATGAAGGATGGATGAATAAATGGATGGATGGATTAATGGATGCACACATGCATGCGTGGGTGGATGGATAGAGGATGGATGGATGATGGCGGATGGATGGACGGGTGTATGGGTGGATGATGGACAGATGGATGATGGATAGATGGATGGATGGATGAATAAATGGGTGGATGGATTAATGGATGCATACACGCATGGGTGGGTGGATGGATGGAGGATGGATGGATGATGGGTGAATGGATGGATGGATGGAGAGACAGGTGGATAGGAAGCATGGACTCAAGGATGAATGGATGGGGTTGGCGGATGGATGAATGGGTGGATGGTTGGATGACTGGAGAGATGGGTGGGGATGGGGGGATGGGTGAAGCATGGGTGGACACACAGATAGACGGTGGACAGAAGAATGGAAGAGTGGATGGACAGAATTTCAGAACAAAGAGGGGCTGATCAGCTCAACGCACCTCTTCCTCTTCAAGTGAGCAAAGAGCTGAAGTGGGGAGGTGATTTGCTCGAGACCGCACTATTAATTAAGCCCTCGGTGTGTTCACCCTGCCCTGTCTCCCTTTAAGTTTCCTGGTGTCATTTATCACTTGGGTTGTGACTTAACTTGCAGCAGAGAATGTGGATCATATCACCCATGGTACCTTGTTCCCTGCCACGGTGGTGCTGCCGCATTTAACCTTCACAGGGAGGGGCGCCTGGGTGGCTCAGTCGGTGTATCATCCGACTTCAGCTCAGGTCATGATCTCAGTTTGTGAGTTCAAGCCCCACGTCGGGTTCTGTGCCGACAGCTCGGAGCCTGGAGACTGCTTCGAATTCTGTGTCTCCCTCTTTCTCTGCTCCTCCCCCGCTCACACTCTGTCTCTCTCTCAAAAAAAAATAAACATAAAAGATTGTTAACCTTCACAGGGATACCTTCGTCTCCTCCAAAAGTCATACTCTCCCCACTTCTCCGGAGCAGCCACTCCCCTGGGGGACCAGGAAGCCACCTTCAGGTTTAATACTGCTAAGGGAAACAATAATCATCATTGTTATCAGTTATTGAGGCTTTACCCGATGTCATATTTAAATGAACCTGCGTGAAGATAATAACAACGATCATGTCAGTAATAGCCACAGCTAACATTTACTAGGACTTACAGTGTCCCAGACATTGTGCTTAGCACTAACTCAACTCAGTGAGGTACCTGTCATTCTTTCACAGATGCAGAAACCAAGGCTCAAAAGGGGGGAGTGGCTTACCTAATGCCACCCAGCTTGGAACTCAAGAACCCAGATTGGAACTTGACTCCAGGTTTGTGCACCTACCCTCTTTCTCACACTGGCTGCGGCTAGCTCCCGGGTTCCACGGACAGAGAAAGCCCCTTACCACCATCGGCTGCACGTCTGTGGGAGATTTCACAGCGTTTTCTACTCAATTTCTCATGAATCCTCACAAAGGTGGGAGAGGCGGTCCAGGTGAGTCCTGCCCTCGCCTGGACACTAAATCACACACCTCCAGGTGCTGGAGGGCTTGACGTCAGCAAACTCGGATTCCACCCCTGATTCTGCCACTAACTGGCTGTGCAGCATAAGGGAAGTCACTGAGTTCCTCTGAGCCTCCTAAATTACAGGTGAGGCTCACTCTGTCTTTTAGGGTTATGGTTGCTGGGGACAGAGAACGAATTCCAAAGCCAAGGTTTTTCAAAGCCATCCTGGGCGCACAGATGCCTTGACACCTAAGTGTCAAAGAAAGGCAATTTAAAAAGGAGCTGCCTTCATAAAAAGGAGGGGGCAGGGAGCCTTGAAGCCCGCTGAAAGATTCCTCACCTACTAAGTTTCTGTGGGCGCTGAAAAGAACTTTACGAGCAGCTCAGGATGCTGGGCTGCTGGGCTGCCCGGCCACAGGAGACAGATGGGGCCAAGGGGGAGGAGGCGGGGCCACAGGAGATGGGGTAGGGGCCACAGTGGAGGAGGCAGAGACACAGAGGAGGAGGCAGGCCACGGAGGAGGCGGAGCCAGAGGGGAAGAGGCGGGGCCACAGGAGAGGAGGCGGGGCCACGGGGGAGGAGGCAAACTACAGAGGAGAAGGTGGGGCCACAGGAAAGGAGGGGGGGCCACAGGGGAGGAGGCAGAGCCACAGGAGATGGGGTGGGGGCCACAGTGGAGGAGGCAGAGACACAGAGGAGGAGGCGGAGCCACAGGAGAAGAGGCGGGGCCACAGGGGAGGTGGCGGGGCCACAGGAGATGGGGCGGGACCACAGGGGAGGAGGCGGAGCCACAGGGGAGGAGGCAGGACCATAGAGGAGGAGGCGGGGTCATGGGGAGAAGGTAGGGCCACAGGAGAGGCGGTGGGGCCACCAGAAAGGAGGCGGAGCCACAGGGGAGGAGGCGGGGCCACAGGGGAGGAGGCAGGCAAAGATGCAATCCCCCTGAGGCTCTTGTTCGAACAGCAGAGGAAACTGTCTAAACATTGGCCCAGCTGCCAAGGCCGCCAGGGCCTCCTGCGAGCTTGTCAGTCCAGGAGCTGAGAGGAGAGAACCGCACGGCCCCACAATAGCAAGGAGCTCTGCCAGCCTGGGCACTTCAAAGACGTTGACGTGTCTTTGTGTGGGGGCCACAGTGACTCCCGCAGCCTGCACGGATTGGATGCTGCGCGCTAAAGGCGCTGCTTTGGACCAGGACGAATCGGCAATGCAAGCAGGAGCTGGGAACCGGGGGAAGCCCCCAGGCCGCGGTCAGGGCCCGGCTGCAGGGAAATCGGTGAGGCGGCAGGATCTGCCATCCTGGACTGTTGGACTCAGAGCCACTGAGCTCTTTCCTCAGTCCCCACTGTTTCTGCAGGACGGCCACCCAGTGCCCCTAACTGTCCACTGCACAGGGCGAGTAGGTAGGTTACCACAGGCTGCTTGCACCAAAGGGAAGGAGTCTAGTCTTTGAGACACCGGAGGCGGCCCCTGGCTCAAATGACATCGGGGCCCCACCATAGCACATGGCACCCCGGAGGCCACTGCGGATGTCCTCAGAACGCCTCACAGGCTTGGCAAATGGGGCGAGCCAGGAGCGCAGGAAACGGACACCCTAGGAGCCACCTTAACCCACGAAGGTCAAAAGTTGGAGGATAGATCCCGGGGGGCCTGCGCCCTCAACGCCCCCCCACCCGCGAGGCAGGTCCAGGGGTGCGTTCTACACACCAGAGGCGCCGGGGGACCGAGTCCTGGTTTCCCTGCAGGAGGGTCGTTGTGTTCATTTCACTCCTGCGTTGCCTCCCTTTCTCTCCTGTTTCACTTCCTTCCCCTCGGATCACAGAAATTACCAGGATCAAGTCCTCATCTCAGGATCTGCTTGGGGGAGACCCACATTCAGACACAACCCTGTGAGCAAAGGTGGCACAGGGGAGCTCCAGGACACCCCTGCCCTTAGTTCCAAGTCATTCTCAGCTCCTCCTGTCATTCCACTTCCTTTTAATTATCTGAGTACTCGCCTGGCAATACGTGTTTCCGCTTCCATCCCTGCCTTGTTGTGGGGATTAGACCTCAGGCTGGTTTTCCAGGCTTCCCGCCATCATGTTCTCTGCCTCGAGTTATTCGGGGCGAAGCTGTTCTCTGGAGCCCAGGTGCAGGCAGCTCCTTCCTTTGAGGCTGCCCTCCTGGCGACAGAATTGCAGTATGCCTCCCTTTCATCTCTCTTGCTTACTTTCAGGAATTTTCGACAGCACATCAGTCCTATGAACGAGGCAGGACCAAGAAGGAAGAGTCAGTGAGGACCCCATGTGTCTGGATTGGGCCAGTGTGTGGATGGTGATGTCATTCAATCAAAGAGAACTCACGGGATGAAGGGAAGGTTAAACTCAGAGGGCTGGAAGGCAACCTGGGAGCGATGTCCAGGGAGGGGTGAGCTATGGAGCTCAGTCTTGGCCGACTGTATGGAGCTAAGAGATTTCCACCCCAAGGCTGGCGGGCTAAGCCATCAAGTGGATGGGATTCCCCAGATCCGGGACCCGATCCAGGCTTTGAGGGGCCAGGACCTTAGACAATTTCTGGAGGGAGGTGCTTATTCAGTAACAAACCTCACGAAATTATGAAAACAGAACTGGAAGCCCTCTCCTGACGCCTTGGAAAGGACCTGTGCCAATGAAGGATGCTGGCGCGTATCCTTGTTAATATCATCGGAAATCCACCTCTGAGTCGGGCGCTATGGAACAGGTGCGTGCTAGCGAAAGTACTTTCTAACTTCCGTCTCCATCACTAGAGCGTGGGCACGTTGAGAACTGGAATTACGCCAAGTTCACCTGTGGCCCCAGGGCCCTGAGCTGAGTCTTGAAGGAGCTCTAGAAGATCGCCCGATGCAGGGAGGATGAGGCACAGGGGTGAACGAGAGGACACAGACATCCCAGAGAAGACTAATTGTTGACTCACCAGGGGCAGCTGGAAAGAGCGTCTTTCTAACGAGCCCAGCTGGCATACGGTCCTACCCACCACCCTGCGCATTCTCGTCTCCGTGGCTTCCGAGGTTTATTTTTTAACATCCTCGCATTCGAATCATGTTCTATATTTTTTAATGTTTATTTATTTTGAGAGACAGAGAGATAACGAGCAGGGGAGGGGCAGGGAGAGAGAATCCCAAGCAGACTCCGAGCTGTCAGCACAGAGCCCGACGACGGGGCTCGATCTCACAAACCATGAGATCAAGACCTGAGCCGAAGCCGAGAGTCGGACGCTTAACTGACCGAGCCACCCAGGAACCCCTCATGTTCTATATTTTTATATGTCATCTCATCTTATGCTCTGACGACTTTCTCCTATAGATGATATTAGAGTCATCCCTTTGTATGGGATAAAACTGAGACAGAGAAAAGTATAACAGGGGAGGGGATTGGAGCGTAAGAACCTGGAGTCTGGAATAGACTGTGTGGGGGCTGCTGTGACCTGGGTCGTGCCCCCGAAATTCACATGTAGAAACCCCAACCCCTAACACGACTATATTTGGTGATGGGGCCTTTAAGGGGTCATTAAGGTTAAATGAGGTTGTAAGGGGCGGACCCCTGACCCAGGAGGACTGGTGTCTTTAAAAGAAGAGACAAGGACGCCTGGGGGGCTCAGTCAGGTCAAGCGTCTGCCTTCGGTTTCTGTCACGTAAGCCCCCTGGTCTGTGGCATTTGGCTACGATGGCCCTGTACCGAGCCTTGTCCGGGTTTCTACCCAGCTCCGCCATATTCGCTGTGTCACTGCAGACGAGGTGCTGAACCTCTCTGTGCCTCCGTTTCCCCGACCATAAAACGAGGGCAGGAACAGTCTCGGGCTGTCGCGGAGAGTGCGTGAGTTAATATGCGTCAACCATTAGACCATCGCTGGCACACCGTAGGCACTCAGGAAGGGTTACTGTTTCAGTGACTCCTCGGTGGCCCCACCGCTGTCAAAGTAAGGGCAGACCCAACCCCGGGGGGACCCGCTCCACAGCCTCCCCTTAGGCAGGGCTCATTAGGCCCTTTGGTTTTCCGAATGCAGAAGTTGGGTCAGACTGGGGGCTCTGTCTAGACAGCCCCACTTGCCTGAGTGAAGACGCACACACGTGCCCGGATTCGGCGGGTCCAGACCAGCGGCCGCCAAGAAATAAATTCTCAGGCAGCAGGACATTTGGACGGTTACATATTTCATCCACTTTTTAATGTTTTTATTTACTTATTTTGAGAGAGAGAGAGAGAAAGCGAGAGCAGGGGAGGGGCAGAGAGAGAGAGAGAGAATCCCAAGCAGTCTCTGCGCTGTCAGTGCAGAGCCTGATGCGGGACTTGAACTCACGAACCATAAGACTGTGACCTGAGCAGAAATCAAGAGGCAGACAGTTAATCGACTGAGCCCCCCAGGCGCCCCTACGTGTTTCATCCATTTTCTCAGCAAATATCATGGAGTGTCTGCTACGTGCCAGCCCTAAAGGACGAAACGGCGAGCAAAGCAGACAGAACCCTGCCCCCCACCCCCGGAGCAGAGGGTGTAGCAAGTGGCACACGCGCTAATTCGAGAATGACACCTGTTGGTGCCAAATCGCATCACCCGAGCCCTGAACGTGGAGGACAGACTCGTGGGCTCCACCGGCAAGGCGGTTGTGGTTCTGCCTCCCACCCTGCCTCCTACCTGCCCTTCGCCTCCTGCCCATGAAAACCCCCACCACCCATCCAGGACTTTCCCGCCCCCTCCTACATAGTGGAAAGTTCCACCGCCCCTGGAAGTCACAACTGTGGTCTCCAGTCACCAAGGTCTACCCCCGGGTAATAACCAACGTTCAGAACTCCCCTGAAACTTGGAATTTCGAGCACCTGTGCTGGGAAGATGGGGCTCTCCCTCCTCCCTGACCCCCGGCGTGCTGGCTGTTCTTCCTGATGCACCAGAGCTGAGGTGCAGAGAGGAAGGGAAGGGACAGGAAACCGTCTGCGTCGTGGGTCCTGCTGTCTCCGCCCCCTGCACGCGCCTGGCCAGATCCCAAACTCACCGTACCATGCTCTGTCGCCCCAGGTCCCTGCGGCTTCTTCCGACAGAGCAGGTGCCAGCGCTCCGTGTCCCGGCGGCAGGGTGATGCTCGGGGTGCCTTTGGGGCAGGTTTGGGATTTGTCGGCAGCACCCCCCCGTCTCCAGCCCTTGGAGCCAACACCTCTCGCCCAAGACCTCTTCCGATTTCTACTCTCTTGACCCTCTAAATGTCCCTGCTTTGGAGTAAAGGTCCAACAGTCATCTGACCCGTTCTTGAATATTTCCTTTGAATTTGTGCCTCTCGGCGGCAGGGGCGGGGTGGGGGGAGCTATTCGGCTAGTCTCCCAAATTCTACAGCTATCTGGTAAACCCCGTCTTGGCACCTCAGACATGATGTGGGGCCAGCACAGTACCCAGCATGGAGCAGGTGCTGAAGAAATATTTTCGAGGGGCGCCTGGGGGGCCCAGTCAGGTGAGCGTCCAGCTCCAGATTTCAGCTCAGGTCATGATCTCAGGGTTCGCGGGATGGAGGCTGGCGTCGGGCCCTGTGCTGACATCACAGGAGCCTGCTTGGGATTCTCTCTCTCCCTCTCTCTCTCTCTCTCTGCCCCTCCCCTGGTCACGTGTGTGCTCTCTTGAGCTCTCTGAAAATAAACAAATAAACGTTTTAAGAAAGAAATATTTTTGAGCAAACGAGTGAACACGCTAACACGTTCAGTTAGCCTAATGGCTGTCTCTTTTTGTCCGTTTATTCGCTGATTCGGCACGGCGTGCTTTCCTTTGTGGTTTTGGTGAAGGCGTCACACCACATAGCTGGGCCACCCGAGGATGGAGTGATGGATTAGGGAGGAAGGGAAGGGGAAACAGCACGGCCAGGAAGTATTAGTGAATAAATGAATGCGACTGAAGTAAGGGGAAGACGATGGTGACCAAGAGGGCCACACTTTACGGTGAGAATGTGCTGGACGATTACCTTGTGTTGGGCTCTGTTCTAAGTTCTTCACCGATGAGGAAACTGAGGCAGAGAGAGAGTTAAAGTGTCCAGCCCAGGGGCGCCTGGGGGGCTCAGTCGGTTGAGCGTCCGACTTCGATTCAGGTCTTGATCTCATGGTCCGTGAGTTCGAGCCCCGCGTCAGGCTCTGTGCTGACAGCTCGGAGCCTGGAGCCTGCTTGGGATTCTGTGTCTCCCTCTCTCTCTGCCTCTCCCCTACTTGTACTCTATCTCTCTCTCTCTTAAAAATAAATAAACATTAAAAGTATATACTTAAAGTGTCTGGCCCAGATATTCGAAACAGCCTACACAATCACCACCAGGGGTTGAGGATAAAACCCCGAGTATCCCACGCTGGCACCTGATGACGGGCAAACAATAACCAGAGGGCCGCAGGTCACGCACGGGTACCCCGCGACGGGCCAGGATGGAGAGTCAGAGGGGGAAGAGCCAAGTGCCTAGGATACGCTGGAAGCCTGTTGGGAGAGGGCGGGGAGGCCGGGGAGGCAGTGACAGGCAGTTCCCGCCATACGTTTGTTTAGGTGTGATTCCTATGACCCCAGTAGCTATTGCCACTAAAAGTTTTAGGTTCCGAGAAGGGAATAAAAAACATAAAGGTCATTGCCCTGTCTCTGGTGGCCATTGGCAGAGCTGGGAGTTAGGTGCAGGTGGGCCGGTCCCGCAGGTGCAGGTGGGCCGGTCCCGCAGCCTGGGGCCTTATCCCTGGGCGCTCCTGCCTTCCGTTCCGTTCCGGCCCTGCTGCGGGGACCTGGTGGGGCCCAGCCGGGAAGGAGAAGTCAGCCGCCCGGACGATCGCGGGAGATTGTCAGGTCGCCACCTTCGTTTGTCACCTTAGTCGCTTGACCTGCGGCCAGAGGTCCCCTCTGAGCAGAGCGCGCAGAAAAGACGGCCCCAGCTGGCTGACGGAGAAAGGACCGCTGGCCTTTCCGCCCCAACAGCAAGCCGCCTGCAGGACACCCCCCATTCTCCCCAGGGCAAGGGCATTCGATCTTCCCTCTGCCTCCTCTTCCCCCCGAGGGCTCAGGCTCACAGGATCCACCCCACCTCTCTGAGAAGGAAACCGGGTTCCAGCAGCGGAAGGAAGGAAATTGTTTGAGGACGCACAGCCGTTAAAGGCCTAGAGTCCCAACATCAACTCGCCTGCCGCGAATGGGCCGAGTCACGTCCCCCCACAGATCCATATGCTGAACTCCTAACTCGAAGGACCCCTGATGGACCGCCCTCGGCGGCGGGGGGGGGGGGTCTCTAAAGAGGTACTTAAGTTAGGGGCGCCTGGGTGGCTCAGTCAGTTGAGCGTCCAACTTCGGCTCAGGTCATGATCTCACAGTTCGTGGTTCAAGCCCCGCGTCGGGCTCTGTGCTGACGGCTCGGAGCCTGGAGCCTGCTTCGGATTCTGTCTCCCTCTCTCTCTGCCCCTCCCCTGCTCTGTCTCTGTCTGTCAAAAATGTATAAAACCATTAAAAAATTGAAACACAAAAGAGGTACTTAAGTCAAAATAAGCTCATACGGGTGCTCATATCCAATCCGCCTGTCGTCCTTACAAGAAGGATCGGGACACAGACAGGCACGGAGGGCTGACCCTGTGAGGACGCGGGGAGAAGACGGCCGTCTGCGCGCCGAGGAGGGGGGCCTCAGGAGGAGCCCCCCTGCCCACCCCCTCATCTTGGGCTTCCAGCCCCTATGACTGGGAGACACTAAATTTCCGTTATCGACGCTCCCAGTCTGTCGCACTTTGTGATGGCAGCCCGAGCAGGCGGCACTCACCCTGAACCAGGCGCACACCGTCATGCCTACGTGCACCACGAGTTCACGGGGTGAGTACGTTATTCCCATTCTATGGCCGGGCCAACTGCCAGTTATTTTAGCCTGTGGCTTTTGAGAGAGACAACCAATAGAAATAAAGATTTTTTTTTGTTTATTTATTTTTTAAAACAATTTTTTCAATATTTTTAATGTTTATTTTTTGAGAAAGACAGAGAGACAGAGCGCTAGTAGGGGAGGGGCAGAGAGAGAGGGAGACACAGGATCCGAAGCAGGCTCCAGGCTCTGAGCTGTCAGCACAGAGCCCGACACGGGGCTCGAACTCTTGAGCTGTGAGATCATGACCTGAGCTGAAATCAAGAGTCGGACGCTTAACTGCTTGAGCCACACAGGCGCCGCAAGGGACGATCGATAGAGATAAAGGGAAAGAAAAGTGTAGAACTTTAAGGGAAATAAGATGCTTTGTTCTATTGTTGGGATCACCCGTCACTGCAACGTTTACACGGGACTCGCACGGGGGTGGGGGGCGCTCCCGTCTGCGGGAGTTTTGCAGCCACTGAGTCCGTCGAATTTCTCAGCCGTGCAGCGAGAGCCGTGCGGCCTCCCAGACTCGAGACGCGTCGGGAGCTTCAGACTCCAAAGACCCTGCCCCTCCACACCCACCCCGCCTGGGTAGTGCTGGCTACCGGGCCAGCCCGCCGGTTTCCGGAAACAGACACACGCAAATGTGCATCGCCGGTCACCTCTGTCCCGGACGACTCTCTGAAGGTCACGTCCCCACCTGAAGCAGAGCAGCAGGATGGAAAGTCCCACGGCACTGCAGTCCCACAGACGGGCGTGCGTCTGGGCTCTGAGAGCCGCGGGCTCAGCCACCCTGGGCAGGCCCCTGCCAGGCTCCAGATGACACCTTCTTCTTCCGCTTGGTCCCCAAGCACTTCTGCCAGCGCCCCAAGAAGAGAGTCCCCGAGAAGCACCCGCTCCCTCAGAAATAACCGAAAGTGAAGACACAGGAGGCAGAGCCCCTCCGGCCCAGCTCGGCTGCACCGAGAACCTCCCGGCTGAGTCGAGCCTGAGTGCACTGCCCAGATAACCCACGGGCCAAATGCCATGGAATTTTGTGTTTGGTTGTTACACGGCATTCCCGGGCAATAGCTGACAGATACAAGATATCAACGGCCCTTAAAAGTGGTTGTGCACCATCACACACAGGGCTTTAAGGTGGCAGCAAGACACTCCTGGTACGGCCTGTGTGTGGCGGTGGGGGGGGGGGGGCGGGAAGTCCCATACCTTTATGACTGAAACCACAGTAATAGCAAGAGCAGCAACAGTGAAAAGCAGGGAAACAGAGCGACTAAAAGCACAGCCCCCTGAATTCAAATCCAGGTGCTGCCACTCATGAGCTGGGTGGTCTCAGGAAAGCACCTTGCCCTCTCTGGGCCCCAGTCGGTACTCTGGATAATAATGGTACCTGAATCCTGGGACGGTGTGAAGACTGGAGGAGCTCATATACGCACACCCCTCAGCGTGGTGTGAGCGTTCGCTCTTTCTATGCCCTGAGCACTCACTGCAGGCCACGCTCTGAGCTGGGCGCCCTCCCTCTGCCACCTCCTGCGCTCTCAATAAATCTGTCGGCCCTGCTTTGTCGATTAGTTCAGACAAGTGAATCCATCCGATTCTCTTCACTTCCATGTCTCCCCCCGGGCCCGAGTCTGGGATGCCTTTCCTCCAGGACCCCTCCCTGTCTTCCTCAGACCGCGACTCAGGTGCTGTGTCTTCAGAGACATTCTCCTAACTTCCCCGCCTCCTCCACCCAACTGTTATTCACTTTCACGGCCCCTCGTCCCCGGCTACCGGAGCCGCGTCAGTCAGGATGGGCCAGGGTCTGCCGCGGTAAAAACCCAGCCCCGCATCTCAAAGGGTGTCATTTCTCTCTGACCGCTAGCACGGCCACCGTGGGCTGGCGGCAGGGGGAGAGTGCAGGGCTGGCTCGTCGCGGTCACGCTGGGAGCCAGTCCTCGCAGAAGCGTCCTCTGGACACGTGCTGCCGCGTTGACCAAAGCGGTGGGGAGGGGATGTGACGGACGTCAGGCCAACTCTTAAAGCGTGCGCTCGTCACTCACGCATGAGACGCATGCTCACAGCTCACCGGCCAAAGCAAGTCCTGGCCACGTCTAACCCCAGAAGGAATGGGGAAGCATAGGCCTACCGCACGTCTGACAAGGGATGGGGAGACGGACCCCGGAGAGCATCACTGGTAGGCACCCCTCTAGCGCTCACCTCAGGCGTGAGCTTCCCTGCATTTCTGTGACTGATTTCTGTCCGCCTCTCCCCTGGCATACGCGTCCAGGGAAGAGGGTCCCTGTCTTGGTTTTGCTCACCATTCCATTCCTGGTACCTTGCATGCAGTAGGTGCTCAATGAATATTTACCAAGTACATGATTGAAAACTGACCGTCCCAAGTATCACCTTAGGATAAGATCCGGATTTGAGCCCCCCACCATCTAACATAAAGACTTGTATCCATACCACAATGCCAATGTTCGAATTCTATTAACCACAGCCGAAATCCGGTACCCTCTCTGGAACTTTTTAGTTTGTTTGTTTTTGGTTTTTGTTTTGTTTTGTTTTTGTTTTTGTTTTTGTTTTTGTTTAAATTCTGAAAGGGTGAGGGTAGGAGTAACGTGATTAACTCCTGTCTCCATGGGGAGGAATTCAATGGGACTTTTTTTCTCTCAAAGCCTGGCTCTGGTCTACCTTAGAAACGGAATCTGGGGCATAGGGTAGGGGTGGGCATGGTTTTATGAGACGAGAAGGAGCAGAGGGGAGGCAGGGCTCGTTTTAGAACAGTTACCGTCTGGTTACATTTTTAGATGGGGTGATAATCTTTGGCCGTTTTCTAGTTTTGCCCGCAGTGGACTCTGACCTTTCAAAATGACCCAGGTCTGTTGGAAACCCTGATTCCATCTTTAGAAGGCACTAACCCTGGGGCGCCTGGGGGGCTCAGTTGGTTGAGCCTCTGGCTTCCACCCAGGTCATGATCTCACGGTTTGTGCGTTCGAGCCCCACGTCGGGCTCTGTGCTGACGGCTTAGAACCTGGAGACTGCTTCGGATTCTGTGTGTGCGTGTGTGTGTGTCTCTCTCTCTCAAAAACTGAATGAAACATTTTAAGAAGTTAAAAAAAACAACAACAAAAAAGAAGGCACTAACCCTAAGAAACTAAGCCATGGAGGATGAACTTACAAAGTAAAACACCAACGCGCCGGGATATAACTTTCCCTTTTCCTAACTGGGGTCCGAAGTAATTTTGCCAGGAATAAGCAGGCCTGGATATGAAACACTTTTACCAAAATGTACCCCCACGCAACACCCTGTAATCCTCTGGGTTTTGGGCAATGGGGGTCCCAAAGCGCCCTCTTGTGTAGAACCTGAGAACTACCATCCCGCCGCAGAGCTCACTGGCCAAACACACCCCTTGCGTCTTGCAAAGGGAATTCTGTTTTGCAAAGTATGCTTCCTAACACCTGTTCTTTCGTCCTCAGCCACCCGTGTATCAAACTCCATGCAAAAAGACTAACAGACAGCCATTAGCAAGCGGACTTTTAGGAGAGTAGGAAGAGCGAGAAAAGTTTGCTACGAACCAAGCTATGGGCTCAGAACCCCCTATCTGTCATAGCGAAAGCCTTTCTGGCACTTTCAGTAATTACGGGTTTTCCTAACTGCCAGCCTGAGCTGCGTGAACTGAAGAGGAGGCAGAATCTTCTGTTTTTAAGGGAAAGAGTAGACACATTTGGAAAGCGATCGAAGTTAGGGGCAGGGCTGGGGGTGGGTGTTTAATGTGGCACAGACATCCTTGCTTCGAGAATCTCAAGAATTCGGCAAAGACTTTCTTCCTAGAGTAATGAGCGTATTTTCAAGTGATCTATTTCCTCTCGCATCTTGGTTCTCAAAAACCCGAGTGAGCAGTGCGCTTAGGTAGGGCATTTACATTTTAGCCTGGGGATTTCCTGCCTGTGAAAATCCATTTCTGCAGACTTTACGACTTGTGGCTCAGGAGCACTAATATCTATTAAGTTTAACCTCAAAGGCGAAACATCCCTGGCGCTTTTACTGGCTTCATTCTTGTGGCCGATTTTAACTTAAGTTATTCCCCCAGGAGAAGGCCCCCACCGCAGCGCCTTTTTGTACCCCAAGCAGAGTGGGGTGGGGGGGCCTCTCTTGCAAACAGGATCTGCTGGAGGAGGTCTCCCAGCCCCGAATGCCAAGGAAATTCTTATCAAGCCAGAGTTCTCTCTCTGTGGGGAGGGAGACCAGACACTTGGAAGGACTTAAGACAGACACACATGATCCTGGTCATAAAGAATCCACAATCGCAAATAACATTTATTTAAGAACTTCAGAATGAGAAAAGAGAGAAGGAAAGAGGGAATTAAAAGAACAGCAACTAAAGAACAGGACATTGTAGAGTTAAGTTGAGAAAGGGATGCAATCGCACAGTATGGAAAGTACAACCACAGGGGTGCCTGGGTGGCTCGGTCGGTTCCAAGCGTCCGATTCACGGTTGGTGAGTTCAAGCCCCGTGTGGGGCTCTCTGCTGTCAGTGCGGAGCCTGCTTTGGATCTTCTGTCCCCTTGTCTCTCTCTGCCCTTCCCCTGACCTCTCTCTCTCTCTCAAAAATGAATAAACATGTTTTAAAAAAGAAAGCACAAACACAAAATCTATACGTGTGGTCACAAGGTTGCCTTTCTTCAGCATGAGGCCACTGTTCAGGACAGTGGGTAGTGGGCAGTGGACATTTGTGAGGACAACTGTGACACTTGTCACCCATGGAAGGCTGATAACTCCAGCTGTGGCAAAGAAGTTTCCTCCCCTGGAGAAGCAGTGGTTGTGAGAATCCTCTGAAGGGTTAGCTGAGGGCCTTTCTAGAAAGTTCTGGAAATGTTCTGCTGAGGGCCTTTCCAGAAAGTTCTGGATATGTTCTGCTGAGGGCCTTTCCAGAAAGTTCTGGAAATGTTCTGCTGAGGGCCTTTCCGGAAAGTTCTGGAAACATTCTGCTAAGGCGATCTGCCCCCTGTGGGATCAGGGGAAGACATGGGTCCTCAGAGGGCAAACACTGCCCCATCTCAGTCCCCTCCCATTATCTTCGAAGGTTGTCTGAAAAGAAGAAATTCAAATCAACTAAACTATTTTCTATTTTCTTTTTTGATCATTGGATACGAAGGTCTGAAACAGCTCCAGGCAGCCGGACTCCCATGAGCCCTTAGCAAAGGAATCTGTGGGAGGTACTAAGGTAGTGTCTCTAAAGGCTCCCGAAGACGGACAGGGCACGATGCCCCCATGGCCACCGGCGCCCACTTGTCACCCATGGAGGCAGGAGCCGGGAACCCCCCACGGCAGGTGGAAGCTGAGAAGTAGTGTGGGCGCCCGGCTAGCATCTCCCAGGCTGACCCTCCTCAGCGCTATCGTCGGCTTGGTTCTGACCTTTATCTTAGGAAAGGACTTGTCTCCGAGGTGCCCACTGCACTGACACTCGTCTGCAGAGACACGCAAGTAAGCGACCGGCGAAGTGGTGACTCGCCTCCAAGGTGGCGGAGACATAGACAGAGACCTGAAGAAGCAGGAGAACCCTTCCCTGCAGGGGGTGGGGGCACAGGGGGGCGCCTGAAGGGACACGCCCGCCTGCCTCCGTCTCTGAACTGAAAGTGTCCGCTTTTTCCCGTGTGAACGCCCACTCAATGGCAATGAACCCTCCCCTTCCTTTTGCTTTTAGCTGAGAAACTAGGTTTTTAAAAGTCTAGTTATCTGTTAAGCCAATTTGGGGACCTGCTTCTTAGGGCTGGCATCATTTTGGATACCGGTTCCATCTAACTCTAAATTGCTTTTTTTCTCACTATTTATTCCATTTATTTGAGAGAGGCTCTCTTCCTGTGTCTATTATATATATATATATATATATATATATGTATATGTACTATATATGTGTATGTACTATATATATATATGTATATGTATTTATATATATACAAATGTTTATTTTTAAGAGAAAGAGACAGAGTGTGAGCAGGGGAAGGGCAGAGAGAGAGGGAGACAGAATCTGAAGCAGGCTCCAGGCTCCGAGCCGTCAGCACAGAGCCCAACGCGGGGCTCGAACTCACAAACTGTGAGATCAAGACCTGAACCGAAGTCAGATGCTTAACCGACTGAGCCCCCCAGGCGCCCCTTCCTGTGTCTATTTTAGAGTGATTTCCAGGAAATTGATAGAGCTGTAAATATTTTGGTTTTCTTTTTTTTTTTTTTTCATGGAAATGCCCCCTTACAACACGCCTGTCATTTACATTGGCCTGAAAACACACACAAACACCCCCTCAATTCCTCTTACAAAGTGGGAACACCGACAGACATAAAACGAGCTTTAAATCATTGTGCATGCCTCCTAATTCTCTTAGCGCCCGGCCCCGGGTGCGGTCTGCAAGGGGCGATACTTGCAGAGCTTAGGACCTCCTCTAAGGCGCGTCCCCGCATCCACCCCGGGACCACAGGCCCTCACCAACCCACCGGCCTGATAGGCTGCCCCTGGGTGAGTCTGAAAGTTCACGTTAACAAGTGAACACATTTTCACAGCGTGCTGGAAGCTGGGTGGTGACAGGAGGGAGGGGCCTTTAACCTGGACCAGTGGAGAAATTTCCAAAGACTGGAGGTCAGGGGGAGGGAGCGAGGGGATGGCTTAGCGCCTAATCAAGTGTAATTTTCAGATGCCCCTGGGGAAATAAAGGACAGAAAGAAAGATGCTTTGATAGTCTTCTCTTTCTATTGATACAGACAAGTACATGCAAGTCCCAGGAAGTCGGAACTGGAAATACTAGGACGGATGGGGAGACGGAAGGATGGGTGGGTGAGCGAGTGGAGTAAATAGAAGAGCGACGGGTGAGCGGACAGGCGGACAGGTGGATGGATGGACAGGTGGGTGAGTGGGTAGGCGGAGGGAAGAAGAATGCGCGTGGGGAAGAGGGGAGAGGCAGGTCAGCACAGAAGCCTTTTCCTGTTTTCACGTGTAATTCTATGACAGCACCTCTGTTTGCATTGTCAGGTCTTTTATTTTAAAAACTGCCCTCCAGGGGCGCCTGGGTGGCTCAGTCGGTTGAGCATCCGACTTCGGCTCAAGTCATGATCTCGCGGTCTGTGAGTTCGAGCCCCGCGTCGGGCTCGGTGCTGACAGCTCAGAGCCTGGAGCTGCTTCGGATTCTGTGTCTCCTTCTCTCTCTCTGCCCCTCCCCCACTCAAGCTCTGTCTCTCTCTGTCTCAAAAATAAATAAACATTAAAAGAAAAATTTAAAAAAAAATAAATAAAAACTAAAAACTGCCCTCCAATGCTGAATATAGTAACACGGCCCGCTGCAAGGGGACATGCGCATCGGTCTAACATTTCCAGATGCCAAAGCTTACCAGGAGTATTGAAAAGATTGGTGCACACCGGTGCTCCCGGCCGTGCTACCCACAGCAGCCCAAAGGAGAAAACAGCCCGAACGCCCATGGAGGCGTGAATGCATACACAGAATGTGGTCTGTACGGACGATGGAATATTCAGCCTTAGAAAGGAAGGCAGTTCTTTCTGGAATAACATTTGAATAGCTCAACTCAAAACAGAAGACTATGGATCAGCCTCGAACCTCACGCTGACTGCTGGTCCTCCGCACGTGAACGCGGCGTAACCGACGGAGACTTGGAAAGGCACGAGATTGGCCCTTGCCATTCCTCCTTGTTACAGAGACATCGCCTTCAGGTTCTGTTTTGTGTTGCTTTGTTTTGCTTTTCCGGTGTTACTGAAGTATAACTGACACATAAAACTATATATATTTAAAGGGGGCAATGTAGCAATTTAATATACATTGCAAAATATTTCCTGTAATCAAGTTAATGAAACTATCCATCACCTCACATAGTTACTTTGTGTGTGTGTGTGGTGACAACACTTAAAGTGTACTCTCTTGCAAAGTTCAATGACACGGTACAGTATTATTGACTGCAGTCACCGTGCTGTGTATTAGATCCTCAGAATTTACTTCTCTCTCTGGTTGCCTGGGTGGCTCAGTCAATTAAGCATCCCACTCCTGATTTTGGCTCAGATCACGGTCCCAGGGTCATGGATGGAGCCCCTTGTCGGGCTCTCCACGAGCGTGGAGCCTGCTTCAGATTCTCTCTTTCCCTCGCCCTCGGCCCCTCCCCCGCTCGTGCATGCTCTAAAAAAAAAAAAGAATTTATTTATCTCACAGTTGGAAGTTTGTACCCTTTGACCAACATCTCCTCATTTCCCCAGGCTCCGGCAACCACGAATCTACTGTTTCTATGAGTTTGATTTCTTTTTTCCCTTTTAGAGTCCACATATAAGTAATACCATACGGTATCTGTCTTTCTCAGACTTATTTCACTTAGCAGAATGCCTCTAGGTTCATCCATGTTGTCATAAAAGACAGAATTCCGGGGCGCCTGGGTGGCTCAGTCAGTTGAGCACCGACTTCAGCTCAGGTCATGATCTCGTGGTCTGTGAGTTCGAGCCCCGCGTCGGGCTCTGTGCTGACGGCTCAGAGCCTGGAGCCTGCTTCGGATTCTGTCTCCCTCTCTCTCTGCCCTTCTCCTGCTTATACTCTGTCTCTATGTCTCAAGAATAAATAAACATTAAAAAAATTTTAAAAATAAAATTAAAAAAATAAAAGAATTCCTTCATTTTTATGGCTGAAAAATCTTCCATTATATGTCTATTTCTGTATCTGCGTCTATTTTTCTTATCCATCCATCCGTCTCAGACGCTGAGGTGGTGTCTGCACCTTGGCTACTGACTAACGCTGCCGTGACGATGGGAATGCAGGTAGCTGATACTCCCCGATCTCATCTCCTTCAGATATATACCCAAAGGAGGGACTTCCGGATTGTGTGGGAGCACTACGCTGAATCTTCTGAGGAACCGCCATACCGTTCTCCACAGCGGCTGCACCGATTTACATTCCCGCCAACAGCGTACGAGGGTTCCATTTTCTCCGGAAAAAAAAAGGAGGAAATTCTAACACATGCTACCACGTGAATGCACCTTGCAGATATCACGCTGAGGGCATTAAGCCAGCACCAAAGGACACACACCGAATGATCCTACTTCCACGAGGCCTCTATAGCGAGGAGAACGGGGGGTGCCGGCAGCGGGGGAGGAGGAATGGGGGTCAGTATTTGACGGACCCAAAGTTTGGGTTTGGGAGGATGAAAAAGTTCTGGATCGTGGCGACGACTGCACAGCGAGGTGAGTGTACTTAATGCCACTGGAGTGGACCCTTAAACACAGTGAAAGCGGTGAGCTCTAATGTATACTGACCTCCGACGCCTGGCGTAGCTGCTTAGAGCAATCGGCCCTTAGGAGATATGTCAAAATACAGGAAAAGAATTATGCATGGCTACATGGGTCAGCCAACTGTTTACAGGAAACAAATGTCCAAAATTGAGGACTAGTTAAGAAATGATGAAACATCCACACTATAGATTATTATGCATCCATTAAGAGTGAGATTTATAGGGGCGCCTGGGTGGCTCAGTCAGTTACATGTCCCACTCTTGATTACGGTTCAGGTCATGATCTCACCGCTCCTGAGCTGGAGCCCTGAGTCTGGCTCTGCACTGACAGCTCGGAGCTTGCTTGAGATTCTCTCTCTCCCTTCCTCTCTCTCTCTGCCCCTCCCCTGCTCAGGCTATCCCTGAGGCTCTCTCTCTCTCTCTCAAAATAAATAAACTTTTTTAATTAAAAAAGAATGAGATTTACAAAATTGTTATAAAGAAATGGATAATATGGGGTGCCTGGGTGGCTCAGTCCGTTAAGCTTCCGACACTTGATTTCAGCTCAGGTCACGATCTCACAGTCGTGAGATGAAGCCCCACTCTGGGGCTCTGCGTTGAGTGTGGCGCTTGCTTAAAATCCTTTGCCCCTCCCCCCACTCTGTCTCAAAAAAAAGAGAAATGGATAATATGTAAGGTAATTTATCATAGAAACAGGACACAAAATGTACATGCAAACTATTACTAAGCTCATAAAGAAAAAAAATGGACTATAATAAAGCAATAAGCCAGGGCACCTGCCTAGCTCAGTCAGTAGAGCGTGCTGTTCTTGATCTTGGGGTCCTGAGTCTGAATCCCACCTTGGGTATAGAGATTGCTTAAATAAAAACATTAAAAGATGGATAAAGAAGGAAATAAGCCAAAATATTAACTTCGACCCTCTGAGAAGTGGGATGATGCATAGGAACTCTTTGGCATTTTATATTTTTATGTTCTCTCCAAGTTTCCTACAGTATGAATGTGTTCTTTGATGACAGCGGGCGGAACGAGGTAATGACGGGAGCAAGAAGTATGGGAAGTCCGCTGTGTCCTTGGGGAAGCCATTTCCAGATTTATCCGGGGGGAAGGGAACTTGGTCTAAATTGGCATCAGGGTTTTGTGTGCAGAGAACTACATTAGCTGCAAACGGGAGAGGAGGCTTCCAAACGTCCACGCAGGGAGTGGAGAGCCCCAGCGAGTGAAAGATGAGGTGGGCGTGGTCTGTAAGGAGATGGGCGAGGCCTGGGCATGGGTTGGGTCTGGAAGGGAGTGGGCGAGGCCAGGAGGGAGACATGGGCGGGGTCTGGATGGGAGATGGGCGAGGCCAGGAAGGAGATATGGGCGTGGTCTGGAAGGGGTGGGCGTGGTCAGAAGAGTGGGCGTGGTGATCAATGCTGGGCCAGAAGGTGTCTTAATGAGCCCTTCTAGGCAATATTCAAAGCAGCAGTACTCCCTCAGATACCTTTGTCCCATGGTGAACAGGCCAGGCTGGATGCTTAAGGAAAGTCGAAGGAAAGCTGCTCAGAGAGAAGGTGGAGTCGATTACGAAGAGCTTTCCAGAACTCAATAAATTACTGAAATAACCAGCGGGGCTTTTTACGCTGTAGATTCGGGGTTAGGGTGAAGAGCAGGTTTTCCAGGGTCTGTGGAAAACGTAAGGGCCTGACGTGACCACTCTGGCCGTGAAAGCTGCCCCGGAGTTATTAGCAATGTCGCCTGTTAGATCGACAAATATTTATTGAGCGCCTAGTGTATGTTGACACGGCTGTAGGCTCTGCAGACACGTTCGTGAACAAAACAAACACCCTGCCCCCCGGGGGGGCTTACGTCCCAGTGGGAACAAATGACAGTAAACATAAGAACCATGTCCAAAGGGAGCCGCGCACCGACGGCGTGCCAGGCGCCGCCTCGGCGATGGAGAGGAGGAAACTCGGACGTCTGTCTTCCCGGGCTCCGCTTGCCTCCCCCACGTCGATACTAGAGTCCTGGCAGCAGCATTCGAATGACAAAAACAGGACCTAAGGCTTGGCAGGCACGTGGCCCGCTCTTTACTGAATAAAGCAATGCACCAGACGGCAAATGAATGCCTCGATCAATCAATTACTCACTAATAACAACATTCCCTTGGAGGGTGGAAGGATGAGGATTCGAGAAAGAAAACGGCACCCGGGAGAGGGGCTTGTCGGTCTGAGAACCGGCTGTGTCCACAGAAGACCCCGCCCCCAGTCCCGCACACTCAGAGACACAGTGACCGGTCACCTGCCCCGCCCACCGGGCTCGCTCCGCGTGTAGAGAACCAGGGCTCGTGTCCAGGTCTGTCCGCTCCCACCGTCCCCCTGCTCGGGTGTCCCGATGGCAGTCCCGAGCTGCCCCCGAGGCACCCTGGAGAATTTTCCCAGGAATCCAGACGTGCTAGTGGCCATGGTGGCTGACGGCGGCGCCTCGGACTGGCTCTTTGTGCGTCCTTATCTGACAAGACGGAAGTCCCTCCTCACGGGGTTTGTTTACGGGTCTCTACCTGGGCCTACAAATTGCCGTCAATAAATTCGGGGCCCGACGCAGTCCCAGGGCTGACTGGGTTTAAATCCCAGCTTGGATGGAAGTTGATTAAGAGCGGCCTCGGGTCCTCCGGAGGGGGCTGGAAGGTAACTGGCAGCATAGCAGGCCCCTCCCCTCACCCCTACCCCTAGCCCTGCCCCTGCGGCGCCCCACCCTCTCCCTGCCCAGGTGACAGCACGGATTTATGCTCTGAGACCCGGACATGTTGTTCTGCTTCTAACAACCCTAATGGCTGGTGAGCCCGTGCTGCTTGGAGGAGCCATAAATTAGGCCTGGAATTCTCAGGATAAGCGTCTTCAGGATTTATTCATGTAGCTGCTCTCACGAGGGCTGGTTTCAGAGTAATCACGAGGCCCAGAGGAAATGATCCTGCACCTTTTTTTTTTTTCTGGAGACAGGGTGCTGGGAGGCGTTTACACACACCCGCGCCAGAAAGAAAGGCACCCCCGGGCAAATGGATGGAAACTTCTGATCCAGGAAGGAGCCGGCTTTGAGGAGGCCGATGTGTGGGGTGTTCTCCTGGTCAAGCTCCCTGGCAAAGGTGTTATTCTGCCACCTTCCGCTTCAGGACCTAGCTCTGGCCATGACAGATGCAGTCAGTGCAAAGGGCCTGGGGTTTGGGAGCCAGCCGGGGACCCTGAGCATCAGCTTCCTCGCCTCTCCGAGCCGCAAGGAGGGCCTTCATCTGTAAAATGGCAGCTCGGTAAACGGGAAGGCAGCCCACTCATGTCTGTGGCCTGTACGGGTCTGCTCAGGTGGCCTTATCACAATACCAGCCTGGAGGTTTCAACAATAGACGTTTCTTCTCTCACAGTCTGGAGGCCGGAAGTCCGGATCCAGCTGTGGGCGGGTTGGATTCTCCTCAGCCTCCCCTGCTGGCGTGTAGACCCCGTCTTCTCCCCGTGTCCTCACACGGTCGTCCTTCTGTGTTTCTGTGGCCCGATCTTCTTCTCTAAGGACATCAGCCATGTTGGGTCAAAGTCCCCCTCATCTAGCCTGAAACGCCTCTTTAAATTCCCTCTCTTCAAATACAAGCACAGTTCGCGGTGTTAGGGGTTCGGACTTCAGCCTACAGGCTTCGGGAGACACCCTCTGGCCCATGGCAGGGTGTTCGCCGAGTTGTCTCGTCCACGTGTCTGTGAATGGAACCCAGTGTGTGAACGGCTTTCTCCCCTGGGTCCCACCGGGAGTGGACAACGGAAAGTCCCCCGTGGGGTAGCAGCCTGGTTTCAGTGAACTCCCAGGCCCCTAACGCTCTGGGAAGATGGGTTTTCTTTAAAGTTCTTCCTTCATCCAAGAAATGTACAGTGAGTTCCTACTCTGGCCAGGCCCCGTGGCAGGCAGATGGCATACAGAAATCTCCACGGCGGAGGCCACATTCTACTGGAAGGAGCTAGACAACAAGAGACATAGTAAGTGAATCATATGTTAGGGGGGCAGGTGCAAAGGGGAAAATCGTGTGAGCAAAGGAGATGGGTGGTGCCTTCCGAGGCAGCTGAGGGAATCACACCCTGGATACAGAGCAGCTGAGGAGCAGCAGGACTTGGGGAGGGGAGGGAGTTAGCCAAGCAGAAATTCAAAGGAAGAGAGTTCCCGGCACAGGAAACGGCCAGTGCAAAGGTCCTGTGGCCAGGGTCTGCCTGATGCAACCCGGGTGATGGCAGAGAGGCCAGTGCGGCTAGACAGACTCAGCAAAGTGGAGTCATGGAGGAGGGTTTGGAGAGGCTCATCAGGCCTTTTGCCTCTCCCCTCAGAGACATGGAAAGCATCGGAGGGTGAGAATTAATGAGGGGGAGAGTCGGAGTCGGCAAAATTCAGAAATTCAGAAAAGCAGGGTAAAGATCACGTCAAGAACTCCCCCGCGAGATCGTATGCAAGATTGCACGCAGGCTGACTGCCAGGATGACCGTGGACCCTCATGCTATGTAGCTTCGCACGTGCGATGTCCTTCTTGTATACAAAGACGGATTCGCACACGTATGTGCGCCTCCAGGCATAGGACGAAAGGTCGGGAAGGGTGCTCAGCAGACCAGGAAGGCATTCGTCTAGGGTGGTGGGTAGCAGCACCGTGTTGCCCTCGGGCCTCCCGTCCGTGGACTCCGGAGCCTGGGGACGAACAAGTACCTGGTCCCAGACACGCTCCCACCCCGACTCCCCAGCCCCCATCCCTGCCCTCCTCCCAGCCCCCCACGCCCCCAGCTGACCCCCTGCAAACAGGTAAGGATTCTGTGTTCTTCTGAAGTCTCCAGGGAGCAGCGGGGGCTTTACAGGTGCTCCTCCAGCCTCCCACCCCCGAGATCCGCGCGGGGCTGTTTCAGATGACCTAATGAAGGCGCCTGTCCCAAACGCTGTGGCATAATAAGGGTGAGCGGATCCCGGGAAGTGATGCACGGCAGCCCAACGGCGCAGGAGGTTTGGTCGAGGCCTCCACGCACAGCAGATAAAGAACCAGCAGGACCGGAAGGCTGCCCTCCCACCGGGCTGCTAATCACGCCCATCGCAGGAACCAGGAACCAGCAAACAGCACCCTTGGCCCACAGGACTCTGACTTCCAGGAAAAAGTGGAAAGCGGACAGGAGCATCGGCTCGCAAGAACTAGCTGATTTTCTGGGTCCGGACCTCGGCACCCAGACGCACTCATTTCCGGTGGCTCACTTCAGACTTGAGCCACAGAATCGGTGCGTGGCTCAGGCAGGGTTTCTGCAAGCATCTGTGTTAGTGGCCGTGATGGGCGGAATTGTGTCCCCCCACCCCCCGTTCCCCAAATTTACATACTGAAGTCTTAAGTCTCAGGACCTCAAAATGCAACTATATTTGGGGGGGCACTTGGGTGGCTCAGTCGGTTGGGCGGCCGACTTCAGCTCAGGTCATGATCTTACGGTCTGTGAGTTCAAGCCCCGCGTTGGGCTTTGTGCTGACAGCTCAGAGCCTGGAGCCTGCTTCAAATTCTGTGTCCCCCTCTCTCTCTGCCCTTCCCCTGCTCATGCTCTGTCTCTCTGTCTCTCGAAAATAAATAAACGTTAAAAAATTTTTTAAAAATGCAACTATATTTGAAGATAAGGGTTTAAAAGAGCCATTTAAGGTCACATAAGATCATCAGGGTGGGCCCTAATCCAATAGAAGCAGTGGTTTTTTAACCATTTATTTGTTGCTTATTTACTTATTTTGAGAGAGAGAAGGGGAGGGGAAGAGAGAGAGGGAGGAGAATCCCAAGCAGGCTCCGTGACAGTGCAGAGACCCACATGGGGCTCGAACCCACGAACACATGGGATCGTGACCTGAGCCAAAATCAAGAGTTGGTCGCTTAACCAATTGAGCCACCCAGGCGCCCCAGAACCGGCATTTTGTTACAGCAGCCCTAGCAAACCCATATTTTAAAATTTGGAGATTGCAAGTAAAAACCCATATTTGTTTTCTCTTTAAAAATTGGAAGCGGTGGGCCCCTGGGGGGCTCAGTCAGTCGAGCCTCCGACTTCGGCTCAGGTCATGATCTCACGGTCTGTGAGTTCGAGCCCTGCGTCGGGCCCTGTGCTGACAGCTCGGAGCCTGGAGCCTGCTTCGGATCTGTGTCTCCCTCTCTCTCTGCCCCTCCCCTGCTCACACTTTCTCTCGCGCGTGCGCACGGGCACACAAAAGTAAACATTAAAATTTTTAAATTAAAATTTAAATTTAAAAAAAATAATAAAAGAATAAAAATTGGAAGTTGTGGCCCCCCTGGGCCCGCAATCCCTCCTGGTTGAAACCGGTCTTGCTGTCCACTGTAGACAAGCCATCGTCCCCACCAGCCTCAATTGCTGCCCCTTATTTTGTGGCCCCAGTCTGTCCATGCGTCTGCAACCCTAAACACAAGACCGCTAATTCTGGCCGCAACCCTCGGGACAGAGATGTCCTTAAACATCGAGGCTCCAGGCCATTTGGCTAGTGAGACAGGAGACTTAATGGCACTGCTCCCTGCCTATCCAAGAGAGTTAGCACTGACAATAATAATAATTTCTCTCAGCTTGTTGCTGACACTTTCGCTACGTGCCCGCCCCGCGTTAAGTACTTTGTACAAGATTATTTTTGTAATCTTTGGAACAATCCAATGAAGGCTTAATGTCATCCCCGTATTTACAGAGCAGGAAACTGAGGCCCAGACCTAATCGGTGGCCTGCCCAGAGTCACGCAGCTAGAAGGGAGAAGAGCGGTTCACCCAGGCCACGTCTGTGCGGTTTTCCCACCCTGTTCTCACTTGTAAGGAGATGGGCCTTTGATCTAAGGAAGCGGCCTGAGAGGGGGAGGGCGGGCAGGAAGCCTCTATTTCGGGGAGGCCTCGACTCTGAGTGAGTGTAAATGTCCGCGAGGCACCCGCCACACACGAATGATGCCACGGTGGCCTCAGGCCTCCCCTGGCACCTTGACTGGGAGGTTCAAATAGCCCCGGGTATTTCCAATGGGAAAAGGGTCCTAAGGAAAGAGGCCTGATTCTGCAGCCAGGAAGCAAGCAAAACACGGACCATAGGAAAAACCAACATTAAAAAAAAATCGGCGAAGGGTCAAGCCCTTTACACTGGGGCTTCCAGCTCCGCGAACCAGGCTGCTGCCTTCCTCGGGGTCACCACGACTGGCCTCTGCAGGTGCAAATACACAGCAGGGGAGGAGGGGGCCGGAGACCCGGAGCCTGGGCCTGGCGCATGCGCGCCTCTCTCTGAGCCTCCGCCCCTCGGGGGCAGGATGGAGCTGGCGGCTCGTGTCCCCTGCTGCTCTGCCGAGACCCCCTCTGCGGTCCCTGAGGCCCACCCGAGCCAAGATGCTGCGCTTTCCCTCAGGGTTCCAAGAGCCAAAAGGGAGGGTTATCGGAGAGAATAGAGCCGAGTGTCCCCACGGGCGAGCAGGTGTAAGCCACGGCCTCCACTTCCCGGTGGGCGAGCAGGGCTCCCACGAGGAATCACGAGGGTCTCCCACCCGTTTCTCGGAAGGAGGGTCCCTCTGTGGTTTGGCAGGACCCCCTGTCCCAGGCCCACCCCTAACCCGGGCGTGAGCTCTACACGGCCAGCGTGCTGAAGCCCCGGGAGCCCCCACCCCCGCCCCGCCCCGCCCCCACAAGGATAACAGTAAAGATGACAGCTGCTCATATTTACTGTGCGTTTGCCAGCCTGAACCCCATGTTACAGATCTGTACACTGAGGCACAGCAGGGCTCAGTGATGTGTCCAAGGCTGCCCCACGGCAACGGGATTTGAACCCAGGCATTCTGGCTCTCCTGCTGTCTTCTGCCCCATCTGCCTGGGGACCCGTTAAGTTCAAGTTCAACCTCTCGGAAGCCTCTCACAGGCACCTCCAACCATGACACGCCTCATCTCTAGCCCCCAGGCATCGAGTGTCTCCCACACACCAGGCACTCTATCCACCAGAGTCACTGCCCACCACCCAAAGTCACCATTATTATCCCCAGTTAATGGTGGGGACCTGGGACTTCAGGACGCTTGAGCGACATGACCAAGGCTGCAGCGCTAATCGGGGCTGGAGGCAGGGTTTGAACTCGGGTCCGCCTGACTCCCAAGCCCTTGGTTGGCCGCTGTGGTAAGCCGTGTGCCTCTCAAATGCGATGGCCCTCCCGGGTCACACTGAGACACCGCTGTGGCACTCACGCCTCACCTGTTCTAGATGCCAGGAGCCAGCCAGCCCCGGGTCTGGAAAGATCCAGCCCAGGGATCCGGGCACCGGACACCCATGGCTGGGGTGCTCAGTGGGAAGGTGCTGAGTGATGCTCACACAGCCGGCTTCCCTCATTCATTCATTCCACTGGCACCTGTTCATTGAGTGCCCGCAACCGGTTCGGCACTGCTCTGGACCCCGGGGAAAAGAGTGGAGAACAAAACAGAAACATCCCTGCCCTCACAGAGCTTGCCTTCTACTGGGCAAAGTCAGACAACCAAAAAGAAGAGAGTTAGGTCAGCTGGCGGGCGGTGGGTTCTGCGAAGCGAAACGAGGCGGCGAGGTGACAGATACGGGCAGGGGACCCGCTGTTTCCGATCAGGGTCAGGGAAAGACCTTCCGAGCAGGGCGTGTTTGAGCAGAGACTTGAAGGGAGTGAGACCCGGGGGGTGGGGACTTCTGGGCAGAGAGCAGCAGGGAAAGGACCTCGGAAGACAGAGCAGATGTTGGCGGCTGTAGGGTGGAGAGGGCAGGGACAGCTCCCGGCCGTGCGCATCGGCATGGGGCTGGGCAGAGTGTCACCCAAGCAGAGCCCAGAAAACACTGAGCCGAGAGGAAGTGGGTCCCTTCTTCCCCCAGAGATGTCCGGGACCTTTGACGGGCTGGCGCCCCTTCGAGGCTCAGGGGCGGGCCAGCAACACCCAGAGCTCCCAAGCGTATCTGACTCCCCAGCTTTGGGAAGGGGGAGTGGTGGGAGGGAACATACCCCGGAGAAACGTTCCCTGGAGAGCACACTGGCAGCCGGAAACGCGATCGTAGGCAGGAGCTGTTTTCTGAGCTAGAAGGAGGACGTGGCCTCGACCCCAAGAGCTGTGGTCCTGGGGAAGGCAGACCCCGGCCACAGGCGGGCGCGCCTCCCGGCTCCCTGAGCAGCCGCCCTTGAAGGAGCTGGGAGGCCAAACGGAGCCCGCGATCGCCAGCAAGCGCCTCCACCTGGCCCGGCCTCCGCGTGGTGGCCCGGCCTCCACCGCCGCCCGGTGAGGCTTCAAGCAGCGGGAGAGGGGCCGGGACGCTGTGAGTGCCGAGCAAGCAGCGGCAGCCCTGCCTCGCCGCAGTGGCTTCAGACCTTCACTTTCCCCAAACACGCTTGTGTGTTAGCGGGGAATCCGGAAAGGCAAAGCCTTAGTCAGAAAACAGAGGGACTGAAAGGATAAAAAAAATGGACCCAAAGGCAGTAAGAATGGCGAATAAGAAGAACATCAAAACACAGATGTGGGGCACCTGGCTGGCTCAGCGGGCAGAGCATGCGACTCTCGGTCTCAGGGGTGTGAGGAAAGAAGGAAGGACGGATGGATGGAAGGAGGAAGGAGGGAGGGAGGGAGGGAGGAAGGAAGGAAGGAAGGAAGGAAGGAAGGAAGGAAGGAAGGAAGGAGGGAGGAAGGAAGGAAGGAAGGAAGGAAGGAAGGAAAGAAATTTTTTTTAAAGTGACCCCTGGGGCACCTGGGTGGCTCCTCGGTTATGCGTCCCCCTTGGGCTCAGGCCATGATCCTGGGCTTTGCCAGTTCGAGCCCCGCGTCAGGCTCTGTGCTGACAGCTCAGAGCCGGGAGCCTGCTTCAGATTCTGTGTCCCCCTCTCTCTCTCTGCCCCTCCCCTGCTTGTGCTCTGTCTCTCTGTCTCCCAAAATTAAATATTTTTAAAAACTTAAAAAAAAGTGACTCGTCATTCACCAACAGTCTGCCTGGCGTGTTTACAAATCCATCCATCAGCAGTGACCCCGCATCACTGCGGGTAATTTTAGCATCCTTATTTCCAGATGGGGAAACCAAGCCTCAGAGAGGTTCAGCAACCTGTCCAAGAACACACAGCAGGCAAGATGGCCACTGGAAAGATATTCACTCATTCGAGAAATACCTGCTTCCGGTTTCCCCCTGCCCTGTTCTCTGATGTCCCCCAGAGACTGGCCCCACCGCTGCCGGGAAGTGGCATGTGTGATGATACCCAGATGCAGAAAGTGCTGAGGGGCCAGACTTGGGCGCGGAGGAAAGGAGGGCTGCCCGGAGGAGGCAAGACCAATGCCGAGCTTTGAAAATGAGTAATTCCAGAGAGGGAGAAGGGCGTCCCAGAGCCAAGGAATGGCTTGCCGCCCAGGGGAAAACCAGCAGCCCGGGAGCTTCCGGTCACACCCTATCGCACACCGCCCATAGCTAGTGCCCAGGACAGCCAGGGGTCCCCAGGACAAAACGGGGGCACTTCTCCTACCTGTGACAGTGGATTGAAGGGTGAGTGCTCAACAAGAGCTCTGACTCCAGCTCTGCCACCCAGGAGCAATGGGACTTCCACAAAAGAAAAAAGAAAAAAAAAATTGTCCTGTGCCTCAGTTTCCCCAGAGAAGGCATTGGTTTTGGACAACGGTTTTCAGAGCGTGGTCCCCAGCCCAGCAGCATCACCCGGGGCGCTCATCAGAAGCCCGAATTCTCAGGCCTCCCCCCAGGTCGGGGTGGCATCAGGAACTCCGGGTTTGGGCAAACACTGCGTGGGGGCGGGGCGGGGGATATGGGAACCACTGCCTGCGAGCTGCCCCCAAGGGTGGCCCTGGGACCGGCAGCACTAGCAGCGCCAGGGAGCCCGTTGGAAATGCAGAGTCCCAGGCCCCCCCACCCCGCCCCCACCGCCCTGGGCTCCCAGAATCAGAATTGCATCCCAGGAGACCCCCCCCCCAGGGGGCTCGCGTGCATATTACCATTTGAAAAGTGCAGTCCCGGGGCTGGGGGGCACGTCCTGGCGGCCGTAAAACCCCACCAGGCCCTCCTGGGAAAATCTCCCCACCTTTTATTTCTCTTTCTGCGAAAACCTCCAGGCAGGGAGGGACGCCCGGCAGGCTCCATCGGGGCCCGGGACCCTTTGATCCTCTCCAATCTCCTGATAAGAAGGGCGGCGGGGGGCGGGGGCGCCCTCTCCGCGCGAGGGCCGAGCGCTCCCCTCCGGGAGGCAGGAAGCCCCGCACTCTCCTGCCGGCCCCCCGCCCCCCGGAATGTCCCCTCCGGGCGCCTCGGGACCTGGGAAGAAATTCCGCGCAGAGTCCCCGGCGCGCCCGAGCGGGCGCGGGAACCGAGGGCCGCGCAGTGTGGTGCGGCCCCGGCTCGCAACCCAGTGCCAAACAATCACCAGCCGACATGTGTTTCCTATGAGCAGCGCAAGTGTTAAAACGGATTTAATTTTCTTCTGTAAATAAGGAGGCCCATCTAGAGCGGCCGGTTTATCTCCCTGGGAGAGATGAAAGTGTTTCCTCGCCGGTAGCCTCTGCCCGCGCGGGGGTGGGGGCGGGGGTGGGGGGGGGGGCAGGCCCTGGGCCCCATGTGTTTTCTATATGGGAACCCACTGTGGGACTGTGGGGGCCCCTTGGGGCCTTTTCTCCCAGCCTTCCTTCTAGTGTTCTAAAAATGCTAGTCTCCTTCTTTCTTTCCTTTTCTTTTCTTTTCATCCCCCCCCCCTTGAACATATTAGTGATTCATAAACAGTAAAATTAGTCTGCTAGAGGCTGGTGGAGGTATTCATCCCAACGGCGCCTGCTTTCCTGGGCTGGTAGTTAAAATAAATCATTGCTGTCACAATGGAATTCAGGCCTAAAAATCACCTGTAGGAATCCCCGCCCCCTCCCGCTCCACCTCCCCCAGGCCCCCCCCCCCAAGCATCCAGGATCAAAGCTACCTTCCCCAGGCCGGCTCAGGGGGGGAAGGAGCCAGGAGGAGGGAGGGCCCCAGAAGGGATTCCCAACCAGGAAATTAATGTCTCTGCTCTATTGTTGAAGCTGGAGGGCCCAGAGGTGTGAGGCCAATTTATGATATTAGTGCTTCTAAGAGCGAAATATGATTAACCACTTCGTTATGTAAAGTTTTGTTTCCACTTAACCTCCCCGTGCTGGCATCCAGAGCCCTCGTTTGGGGTTAGTTATGTTTTTTAACTGCGAATCTGTAACGCATTCCATCGCGCCCAGACTTCCCGACTTCCGCCGTCCACCGCTGGTGTCTCTGGAAACCTCGGGAGTGGGAGAGAAGTCGCCCGGCCGCCCTGCCTAGCTTGGAGACCCAGCCCGTAATCCGGGATCAGCCGAATAACCTTTCATCTTCAGAGCACTTAAGTTAATTACACGGAGGCCGGTGGAGGCCCCGAGCCGGTGCTGCGCGCAGCCCTCCCGAAGCCAAACATCATAGGAACCAGATGCAAGCCTTTGGCAGCTTAAGCCCAACAAATTTCCTTTGTCAAATGCAAACAGCCGAACATTGCAAAGGAGGCTACTTCAGTGAGCGGGGGAGTTGGGGGGGGCGCCCTCCTGGGGCGCTAGGCCCGCGGGGACAGAGGCCAGAAGCGCCGACCAGAAACCATTAGAGCGCGCCAGTGGTCAGGCCCTCGCTGGTTCCCAGGCGTAGGAGGAGTTTGCTTGATTTTACTTGGTGTCTCCTTGAATCAATCCCACCCCAGGATGCACGGGGGCTTTCTCCCCACCCCGAGGACTTCCCAAGTCAGCTTCTGTACAGTTCTCCTCTTTCGGGATCCTTCTGTTCTGTCCTACCTTAGCTAGCCCCTTCGATAGACACCCCGACCCTCCTCTCTGTTCCCTGTCCCCTCTGGCACCCACGCCCCACCCCCTTATTTAGCATCTTCATTGTGGGGCAGTCTTCCCCCCTCCCCCCTCCCCACCCCCCCCCACCCCCCGCTGCAAGGTCTGTGTTCTACCAGGGAGACGTTTGTGATGCTCCCTATGTCCCCTTCCCTGCGGGGTGGCTTGGACGGGGTGGGTCCTCTGATTGGGGGGGGGGGGCGGGTAGCCCAGCGGGCAGCAGGAGTAAGCCACGTTCACAAACACCGCTTTTATGAGCCACGAAACTGGTCTCTTGACTCCGGCGGACCCAGAACTCAAGGGCCGAGCAGAGAGGGGCGAGTCTGGCCAGCTTCCGGCTGTGGGTGGCGTCCTGTTTCCCAAAAGGGCGCGTTCGGATCCTAACCCCCAGTACCTGTGAATGTGGCCTGGCTCATGATTACTCAGAGAGAAGGTATTTGCAGATGCAATCAAAGGCAAATGAGAACTTGCTGCATCAGAGTGGGCTCTAAGCCCAATGCCTGGTGTCCTCGAAGAAGAGAGAAATTTGGACACCCGCGGAGAAGGCCCTGTGAAGACGGAGGCAGAGAGCGGGCTGGAGGCTGCAAGCCGGGAACCCCAAAGGTCGCCAGCAACAACCAAAGGCCGGAAGGGACAGGAAAGATCTTCCCCTAGGGTCTTCGGAGGGAGCATGGCCCTGGCCACACCTTGACTTTGGACGTCCAGCCTCCGGAGTAAGGAATCAGCGTCTGTCGTTTCAAGCCATCCTAATTTATGGCACTCTGTGACCCGTGGCCCCGGGAAGCGAAGACACCTCCAAAAACCTCGGCACCAATCACCTCTTTTCCCACCCGGACTCAGAGCACGCTGAGTCGGAGGGTGAGCGAGCAACGCCTTCCTCGGTTCTGCCTGCTCGCTTCCCGGCGCACAGGGGGGCCTTTCCTTATGAGCGGTGAGGCCCTGCAAACACTCAGCTTGTCATCCGGGCCACGGCCCTGCCCGACCACCCTGCCGGCCTCCCGTGTTTCATCGCTGGCCACCCGGGGTCCCTTCTCTGTGCCCCGCCACCCTGCGCCTCTGGCTGCTCCCCAAAAGGGGTCTGGTTCTGACTTTCCAGAGCTGTTTTCCCTCCCCGCAGCCCACTCCTCTTCAGCCCCGGCCCCCCCACCCCGGCTTCCAAGACTCAACCCAAAGTTCCCTTCCCCAAGGCTTCCAAGAGAGCCCCGCTTGGGGCGTGGGGGGACCTCCCTCTGTGTCCCCACAGCCCCTCCCATGGCCCCTGTCACACTTCCGCCCGTGCTCGCTTGCCTGGTCCGTCACTCCCATCACGTGAAAGCGGGCATCGCGAATCCCCACCTCCGTGCACGCAGCTGCCTCGTGTTGAACGAATAAATGACCGAGAAGTAGAGGTGGGCCCGGCAGCCTCGGCAAACATGCGCTCCACGCGAAACCCGGCTTGCCCTCCAAGGCCATGGCCCCCCAGCTAGGAACAGAAACAGGAAGGAAAAGCCGCAGCATGGTCGGCTGTCCCCTAAAAGGGCAAAGATAAAGAAAGACAAAAAAAAAAGCCCTTAGGTTGGCCCGTTTAAGCCAGATTTGAAACGTCTTGCTTAACCCCTGCCTCCAGCGCGTGCCCATAAGAGACCAGAGTTTGTCTACTTGGAGAACATTTCCTCTCTTTAGGGGTTTCAAAGCCACCTTATCAGCCTGTACTTTGGGTCACTAGCTTTCTTCTGAGGGAATCTTGTCGCTGGCAGGAACAGAGATACGATTAATTAATTCCTTGAAGGCAATTAGCTTGACAGGACCGAAGCGGACACACACACACACACACACACACACCCTGGAGACTGTCATAATGGGGATGCCGGGAGGAAATTTCCAGACGCAGGTTGGGGTTTCTTTTAAGGAAAGAGGTCTCTGAGCCCTGGATCCAAGAAGAACTTTGTACAGTTTCAGCTGCCACTAACTTAGCATTTCCCTGATGAGCCCAAGGCATCGGAAGGGGATCCGAACAGGCTGTGTTTTCTCGGCACGGAAGTCTTACTGAATTTCATGCTGAACTCTTGTCGAGCCTCAGATAGGCTGCTCTCTGCTGTTCCTTCTGCCTGGAACCCCTGCCCCCGACCTGCCTTGGCCCCACTGCTTCTGCAAGTCTCAGCTGTCTTAGATCGCATTCTAGCTCAGCAACCCCGGCGGGCCGATGTGGGAGGGTCCTTAGGTGAAGTAGGTGTGTCTGCACCCCGACACCCTGTACCCCAGCACACAGCGCCCCACCTGGCACAGAGGGGGCTCTCGATATCCAGACAGGTGGCCAGCGTGGCCAGCTCCTGTTTCAGTGAAGGGCACGGACCAAGTGTGACCAGTCGTTCGGATTTGGCAGCTCTCACAGAGGCCCGGAATAATAGAAGCTGAACAAGACCGAGACTCCTTTCTCTCTCATCAGAGATCCAAGCTCCCTCTTCTTGCTCCTCCTTAACAGGAAACTCCCACCTCATGGCCCAAGATGGTGGCCCTAGCTCCTGCCCTCACATCCACTCTCCAGCCGGTGAGAAGAAAGGGGACAGAGGAAGGTATGCTCCCCCACTTAAGGGTGTGCCCTGGCAGCTGCACACATCACCTCTTTCTTGCATCACATTGGCCAAAACTTGACCGCACGGCCATTCCTGCCTACGAGGGGGTCTGAGAAAGTAGTCACTTGGTGGTCACGTGCCCAGCTAAGAACTCAGTTACTATAGAAGGTCAGAGAGGATACACGGGGACAGTGGGCCAGTTGTGGCTCCCCGGAGCAGTCTCCCTGTCCTGGCCTCCCAGACACTCCTCTGCCCATCGCCACATCCTCGAATTTGGCTTTTACCTCCCAGATGTATTTTTTTTAACATTTATTTATTTTTGAGAGACAGAGAGACAGAGCATGAGTGGGGGAGGGGCAGAGAGAGGGAGACACAGAATGTGAAGCAGGCTCCAGGCTCTGAGCTGTCAGCACAGAGCCCGACGCAGGGCTCGAACTCACAGACTGCGAGATCACGACCTGAGCCGAAGTCGGACGCTCAACTGACTGAGCCCCCCAGGCGCCCCCCCCCAGATGTATTTTTTGCTCTGCCTGACCTGCCCCCTACTGTGGCCTCAGATCTGGGCCACCTGTGCTCCTCAACTGGAATGCTGCGGCGGCCCCTCCCCCTCCCCAGGCCACCCCACCCCCCCCCTCCGTGCCCCCAGTCTAGCTTCCAGACCTGAGTCACTGTCTAGTTAAACCCTGTGGTGGGCCGTCTGGAAGCATCTCTCAGAAGCAAACATTCATATCGCCTCTCGCCCAGCAAGTCTCTGTCTGGGAACTGGTCCCGCCCTTGCCTTCCTCTGCTCTCGCTGCTATGACCATGAACAGGGGGCTTACGAGCCATCCATATGTACGGCTCGCAGTCCTGGAGGCTGAAGTCCAAGAGCGGGGTGCTTGTAGGGCTGGACGAGGGCCCTCCTCTGAGCTGCAGACACACGACTTCTGGCTGTGCTCTCCCGTCGTGGAAGGGACGGGGCCCAGGGCGCCTCTTTTATAAACACCAATGTCCATCATGGGGGCTCCATCCTCCTGAACTAATGATCACCTCCTCAAGTTCCCACCTCCTAAGACCATCCCCTGGGGATTAGGATTTTAACATACAAATTGTGGGGGCGGGGGGGGCGGGGGGGGGAGAGACGCGCTCAGACCAGGGCAGGCTTGCGAGTTCATCCCGCAGCCCGCTCGGGGCGCAGGCAGTGGAGCGTTATTCGCCGCGGTGCTGTTTATCGTAGGGGATGATGGAAACAGCCCAGAATCCGCCAGTCCGGGGTCGTGAATTGACCACGGCCCACCAGGACACTGAAGGCCCGCCCGGCTACCTAGAGAGAGAGAGAGGGAGAGGAAGTATCTTGTGTTCTGATATGGAAAGACCTTCAAGACGCAAGGGGTGGGTGCCTGGGGGGCTCAGTCGGTTAAACGTCCGACTTCCGCTCAGGTCACGATCTCACGGTTTGTGGGTTCGAGCCCTGCATCGGGCTCTGTGCTGACGGCTCAGAGCCTGGAGCCTGCTTCGATTCCGTGTCTCCCTCTCTCTCTGCCTTTCCCCCGCTTGTGCTCTGTGTCTGTCTCTCAAATAAATAAACGTTAAAAAAATATTTAAAGAAAAAGATACACTATTGGAAAATAGATTCATGGTTCCCAGAGAGCTGGGGACAAAAGGGAATGGAAGTAACTGCCAACTGGTAGGGGATTCCTTTTGGGGGGGATGAAAGTCTTCTGGAATTAGCCAGCGGTCGGTTGCACGACTATGTGAGTACAGTCGGCTCTTAACACGGGTTTGAACTGTGAGGGTCCACTTACAGACCGAGTTTTTTCAATAAAGACAGTACAGGACTATAAATGTGTTTTCTCTTCCTTAGGATTTTCTTTTTTAATTTTCTTAGTAACACCTTTTCTGTAGCTTACTTTATGTAAGAATACAATATAATACACATAACATACAAAATACGTGTTATAAAGGGGTTTACGTTACCAGTAAGTCTTCCGCTCAACCGTAGGCTACCAGCAGTCAAGTTCGGGGAGAGTTAAAGTTATTAGCAAATTTTCAACTGCGCGGAGGGTCGGTCCCCCTCATCCTGAGTTGTTCGAGGGTCAGCTCTATACTCGAAACCCACCGGGCGCGCCTGAGTGGCTCAGTTGGTTAAACATCCCGACTCTTGATTTTGGTTCAGGGCATGATCTCCTAGTGTGTGCGTTCGAGCCCCGCCTCGGGCTCCGTGCTGACGGGGCGGAGCCTGCTCGGAGTTCTCTCTCTTCCTCTCCCTCTGCCTCTTCCCCCGCTCCCTCAGAATAAAGAAATAAATATTTCAATAAATAAAAGTAAATAAAAGCCCACTAGACTGTACATTTTAAAAGGGTGAATTTTTCAGTCTCCAGTGAAAAAAGCCAGGTCCAGGTTGGTGCCAGAATATTCTGTGGGAAGAAGGAAAAGAAGAGTGTTTACTGACAGTTGTCTGTAGGCCCTTAAACTCTGCGAGGCTGCACAGAACCTAACCCGGGACTCGGACTTTGGAGTTGACGTTGGAACTGTCAAGACGTCGGGGTCCTTCGGGATGGAAGGAATGCATTTTGCATAACAGCAGGTCATGGTTTTCGAGGGGCCAGGTGTCATGCTGTGGTCTGGATGTCTGTGCCCCCCAAAACTCATATATTGAGACCTACCCCCCCTCCCGGCGACGGTATCAGGAGGTGCGCCTTTGGGAGGTGATTAGCTCATGACGGCGGAACGCCCCTGATTGGGATTCGTGCCTTCTCCGGTTTCCTGTTACCTTTTTCGGGATTTAAGAAGGGGCCGGGCCAGGAGGAGGAGGGGCAGATGTCTGCTGGGCAGGAGAGGTTGGGCGGTTTGCTTGCCTGATCACATCCTGTCCACAACACAGTAAAGGTTGGTTAGCCCCATTTTACAGAGGAGGTCGTTGAGGCTCAGAGAGAAAAAATAATTTTCCGAAGTTTCAGCAAATGAGTGCCACTCCCAGAATTCAAACCCAGGTCTGTCTGGCCCTAGGCCCGATTAAAATTAATTTAAAAAAATTCTATTATTTGAGAGAGCAGGAGAGCATGAGCAGGGAATAGAGGTAGGGCGGGAGAGAGAGAAAATCCGAAGCACTGCTCCCAAGAGCTGAGCATGGAGCCCAACACGGGGCTCTATCCCAAAACGCTGGGATCATGACGTGAGTTTAAATCAAGAGTCAGATGCTCGGCCGACTGTCAGGTGGCCAGGGAAGGCTCCCTGTGGCTGTGACTTTGATTAAGGGCCACCATTACAGTAAGCACTGTGGGTCTCCGGGCACGATCCTTCTAGGCACATGGAAGAGCATGTGCAAAGGCCCTGAGGTGAGAATGGCTTTGGTGTGTTTGAAGACGAGCAAAGAAAACAAGATGGCCAGAGCAGACTGGCGGGAGCTGAGAAAGACAGGGAGCCAAGGTCTGCATTTGTCACCCCGAGGCCATGGGCAGGATCTCGGATTTTATTACATGAGATCCAGGCCCCTGGGTTTTGAGCACAGAAATGACAAGTGTTGGAGGTTCCCTGAAGCGGAGTGTGTTAGTTTCTGGAGGCCAGGAGTCCAAAATCCAGGTGTTGGCCGGGTTCATTCCTTCTGCAGCCTTCAAGGAAGGACCCGTCCCAAGCCTCTCTCCAGCTTCTGGTGGTTTCCTGCGATGCGTGGGGTAGCCTCGGCTTGTAGACGCATCGCCGCCATGTCGACCTCTGTCTTTGCGTGGACTTTCCCTCTGCGTGTCTTCCCCTTCTATTCTACGATGCTTTTCGTTGGCTTTGGAGTATACCTGGGTATTCCAGGAAGGTCTCGTCTCAAGATCCTTAATTTTTCTTTTTGAGTAGGCTCCACACCAGATATGGGGCTTGAACTCAAGACCTCAGGATCGAGAGTCACGTGCCCTATGGACTGAGCCAGCCAGGTACCCCTCAAGCTCCTTTAATTACATTAAAAATTTTTTTAATGTTTATTTCTGGGAGAGAGAGAGAGAGGGAGACACAGAATCCGAGGCAGGCTCCAGGCTCCGAGCTGTCAGCATAGAGTCCGACGCGGGGCTTGGGTCTCGGACTCACAAGCCGTGAGATCTACCGGAAGTCGGATGCTTAACTGACTGAGCCCCCCAGGCAGTTCTTTAATTACATTTGTGAAGGCCCTTTTCACAAACAAAGCCACATTCACAGGTTTTGGGTAGACGTATCTTTCAGGGGGCACTCTTCAACCTCCCCCCCCCCAGGGGCCAGGGTGCACGCAGGGAGACCAGTTAAGAGCAGCGATGGTGGCCTGGTCTAGACTGGGGAAAGCAGTCGCCAGGTGTAAGAGGCACCAGAAGGTGGAATTCCAGACACGTAGGAACGACCCTGGTGCGGAGGAGCGAGAGGAGGAGGAGGAGGAGGAGGAGGAGGGCGTTGAGGGGGGCCATCAGGTTTTGGCTCACACAACTGAGCGCATCATGGGAAAAAAAACATTTTCTCTCCAACTCGATATTGCAGAGCTTACCCTCTTCCCCAGACCCAATTACCCCAGTTCCTAAAGGGAGCGAACCTGATCTCTTTAAAGCTGGATCTGGTCCCCGCGGACATTTGTCTGAGGCTACAGGGCTTCAGGAAACACAAGAAGACCTTCATGCGATTGCTAAGTAATTGCCTTCCGACTATAAAAGTAATTAAGAAATGGCACCAATTTCCCTAAGTGTAATGTAATTATATCCACTGGCTTGGAAAATCATCCGCAATAAACTGAAACGGCGAAAGCTCAGACCGGGGGGATTTGGGGAAACAGCTGACGCGAGGGACACGGTGTTCCCTGGGGCTTTTCCCCCCGGAGGGTGGCCTCGCGAGGCTCAGAAGGCGGCTGGCGAAGGACCCAGGCCGGGGACGGGGAAAGCCAGGTGCCTGGCTGGCAGGGGCGCCTTCAGGGCAGGGCGGAGCCAGCGGCGTGCTACCTGTGGGCACCGAGGGGGGGGGGGAGCGCACGAGCCAGGCGGGCTGGGGTAGAAGCATGACCGTGGGAAGTCGAAGGCAGGGAAGGCAGCAGGATGGAGGGTCAGGCTCAAGGAATGAAGCTGGACCACGAGGAGAAGCAGGTGGAGTCGGGGCCAAGAAACTGGACAGATCAGGCTGAGCAGGTCAAGGGGAAGACCTTGGCCAAAAGGCAGGGGTCAAAGGTCCCGTTGTAAATGATTCGACCTGCAGGGGGCGCCCGGGTGGCTCGGTCTGTTAAGCGTCAGGCTCTCGATTTCAGCTCGAGTCATGATCTCGCGGTTCATGAGATCCAGCCCTACGCCAGGCTCTGTGCTGAGAGCCAGGAGTCTGCTTGGGATTCTCTCTCTCTCTCTCCCTCAAAATAAATAAAAAAGAAAATAAATGATTCTACCTGCAGGCATGGAGTTTGATGGTTATAGGAGTCAGATTTCTAATACATCCTGCAATGAGTGCCCTTCTTTGGCAGCGGGAGGGAACTTAAAAGGAATTTTCTTTTTAATTTTTTTAATGTTTATTTATTTTTGACAGAGAGAGAGACAGAACATGAGCAGGGGAGGGGCAGCGAAAGGGAGACACAGAATCGGAAGCAGGCTCCAGGCTCTGAGCTGTCAGCACAGAGCCCCGATGCGGGACTTGAACTCACGAACTGTGAGATCATGACCTGAGCCGAAGTCAGACGCTTGACCGACTGAGCCCCCCAGGCGCCCCTAGAAAGGAATTTTGAGTCGGGCAGAAAGCTCTGGGTTCCACTCCTCGCTCTCCTACTTTCTTATCCCGAGCAGCTCACTAAGCTCCGAGCCTCTGCTTCCTTTTCCGTAAGAGAATAATCATTTCTAACGAGCCCGCGATCAGGAAAGCTTGTACAGGGCCTACATCACATGCTTTAGAAACCGTCAGGCCCTTACGAGGTCCGCTGGGCTCACTGACAGCCATCCCTCCCCACTGCCCGCCACCCCCCTCCAGCTGGGTCACCCCTCCCTCACCACATGCTACCCCTGCCCCCCCCCCCGCCCCCTGCCCTTGCCTTGACCCAGGCACCTACACCCGGACCCTCAGTTTCCTTTCCTCAAATATAAAAAGAAGAAAATTAGAGACCCTCCCTCGTGGGGTATCGTCAGGATCCAAAGAGCTAACGCATGACCAGGCGTTGGGCTGGAGCCGGCACCGAACTCGGTGAGCCTGAGGCCGTGCGCGGCTCTTATCGTGATTACGGTGCAGAAAACGGCAAGCAAAAAGAAGTAACAAAAATCACCCGGAAACACACAGACACACCCACTCAGCAGCAGCTATTGTTAACGATTGGAGAAGAATCTAAAACGTGCACGTAGTTCTTTTTGTCGTGGTTCATTCTCAGGAGCCGATGGAACGGTGCCCAGTTTTGGGGCGCGAGCGGCCATACCCAGGCTGCCGCACTTTCTCGGACCCCAACTCCGGCCGGTCCGGTTTCACCGCCCGCTGTGTCGCCGCCGAGCTGTTCCCGGATCACTGGAAAGGCTGGTCCCCACAGCTCCTTCCCGACCGGCTCCCACGCCCGCACCCCGGTTCCCCCCACAGATCTCCGGGAAGGTAAAATGCAGTTGGGAACATTCCACTCGCCCCTGCTCTCACACCCCCTCCAGGGCTCCCCAGAGCCTAATGAGTGACACGGGGACTCCTCTCCCAGGCCCGGCCCGAGAAGCTCTTTATGAAACGTCACTACGGCGCCGCTTGGCTCCTAAATCTCCTTGGCCTGTGCCCCAGGCCACCTCGAGGGCCCTCCTCGCTCTTGCCGCCCCTGTCCCCGCACGTCTCAGTTCTGCCTGCCTTTCAAAACCCGGCCTGAGTGGGTTCCCACCCCCTCCCCAAAGCCTCGTCCGCCCCGTCCCTCGCCCAGGATCCGTGCAGCCGGAGGAAGCCAGACTCCATGCAGCGGCCTGACCGACATGGAAGCTCGGTTTCTATCGCAGAAAAGATGAGCTGAGCCGGGTGATCGGGCTGCGGGGGGAGCCCAGGAGGCTCCTGCACCGGCTTCTCGGGGCGCTGCCCCGCCCGTCCTGCCGTGGGCACCCCTCGTCAGGGTCCGGGGTGAGCGTCAGGGTCCGGGGTCGGCGTCTCCGATTTTGCAGGAGATGGGAAGAAGGGTGCGTGCCTCTTTCTCGGAGGCCTTCTGGAAGAGCCACGCGAGACGGCTTACGCCTTAGCGGCCAGACCACGTGTGTGCTCGGTCAGTTAGGTGCGAAGGAGGCCAGAGGGTAGAAGCGTGCCCACTGTTAAGAGGAAGGGAGAATGGACCCTGACGACCCAGCCCCCCATCACCCCCCACGGCCCCCCGCAACCCCCCACAACTTCCCACAGCCCCCCACAGCACCCACTGCCTCCCACAGCCCCCCACAACCTCCCACGGCCCCCCCACCCCCCAACAACCTCCCACGGCCCCCCCACGGCTCCCCACGGCCTCCCACAGCACCCACTGCCTCCCACGGCCCCTCCACCATCCCCCAACACCCTCTCACCGCCCCCCACAGCCCCCACCGCCTCCCACAGCCAGAAAGAACCTCTCCTTCCCCAGGGCCCCCCCTGCATCGAATGCTCGCTCCAGGAGGCAGCAGGGGATAAGGAGACAGGCTTTGGCGTCAAACAGACCTGGGTTTACATCCTGGCTAGTTGCTCTCTGGCTGACTGAGTGAGGGCAGTCGCTTAAACTTTCTGCATCTCTGTGCCTTAGCAAAGAGGGAGGGAGGGAGAAAGGAGTGAAGAAAGGAGAAAGGAAGGGAGGGGGAAAGGAAGGGAGGGAGGGAGGAAAGAAGGAAGGATGGGAGGAAGGGAGGGAGGGAGGAGGGAAAGAGGGAAGGAGGAAGGAGGGAAGAAGGGAGAGGGGGAGAGGGAGGGAGGAGGAAAGGAGGGAGGAAGGAAAGAAGGAGGGAGGAAGGAGGCAGGAAAGAAGGAGGGAGGAAGGAAGAAAGGATGGAAGGAAGGAAAGAGACAAACCCTGTTAGAAGACCATAGAACAGTAAGCGCCTAACAATCACGGATTCCGGGCCCCTCTGGTTTGCAGGTCACCTCACTCCACACATTCTATCTTCCACGAGGCCTGAGGGCTCCCGAGCCCCGGCAGGCGTGCGGTGAGGGCTATGGTTAATATTCGCCGCATCCGGTTGAGTCCACTCGGCCTGTGCCTTCTCCGGGGTCCGGTCTGGTCCTGCCTTGGCCAGCGAACCCATGGCCGCCAGCGTGCTGGGCGTGAGGCCGACTCAGCAGGTTGGCGGGGGGCGATTTTTTTTTTTTTGATCTCCCCAAGGTTGAGAATGACTGGCAGGGAAATAAAGCCCCTTCCACCTCAGACTCTATAAGGTCTTAACCCAGGGCTGAGCATACAGCAAGGGCTCGATAAATGTTAGCTCTCATCACCATGGTTGTTGTATTTGCTGTAGCTACGGTTGCTGAGTGATGGAAGAACCCTCACCCGTGGCAGCATTAAACGACGCTTCCTACACCCGCGGTTCTGGGGGTCGGGAAGTGGCCACAGCGTCTGTTCCCCGACATCTGAGACTCGAACAACAGGGGTCGAAGGCAGGAATGATCTCTCGGGGGCTTCACCTCCACGTCTGGCATTTGATGCTTCCTGTCGCCGTGCTGTTGGTTGGGACGCCTGCGGCCTCTCCCTGTGGACTCGGCTGGGCTTCCCGACAGCATGGTGGCTGTCTCCAAGCGACAGTGACCCAAGATGGCACGGCAGGTGCCCGTGGCGTTCTTATAATCTAATGATTCCTCCAGGTTTGGGAGGCACAGAGCGTCACTTCCAGCAAGGTCACAGCCTACCTAGGGTCAAAGGGAGGGAATGGAGACCCCACCACTGAGTGGGAGGGGCCTACCATCGGGACATGAGCTTTCTAGAGAATACTTTCAGCCACCACAGCAACCACAACGCAACAGCGACAACTGTACTAGCGAGAATCTGTCCCTCCCAAGACCGTCGTGTGTCAAAGCAAGAGAACATACGAGTCCCCGGGCCTGGTGCCGGGTCGCCCCATGGGGAGGAGCAGCTTGTCTGCTCAGTCGTGTGTCCCAGGGCTGAAGGGGGGCTGGCCTCCCTGCGGACACGTCTGCAGCCCCGCGAGGCATCGGGTCAGGGTCAGGGTCAGGGACCACAGGGGCCGGCCCGGCGACGCGTCCGGGCCATCTTTTTTAACCGACTGGCCGTGGGCTTTTTAAACCTCAGCTTCCTGGATGACTTGTCCTTTGAAGCTGCCCACGGCGGCTTGAGTCTCTCCGGGAGCCCATTTCGACTCTCCCCCCGGCGAGCTATTTGGTTGGCCACACGGCTGGAAAGAGCCGCAAGAGAGACACACAGTATCTTTCTTCCCTCACTTCCCAGTCCTCGAAGGAAAGGCCGTGTTTGGTTTGAAAACAGAACCGTTTTATCAGCGACCAGGACCCTGGATGAAATCTTTCCCCCTAAAGCTGAATAAACAGCCCCGGGCTCTGCTCACACCCTGTTCTCAGCTTCGAAACCCACTTATCTAGCTAGCTTCTGCCTCCTACCCTGGGCCTGCCCCGAGCCCCAGAACCACCCCGGGGGCTGGGGGACCTGCATTCTGCTCCATTTCCTCCGGAAAAAGGGACTCGATTCAAGGCTCCTCCTCCCCCGAGCCTCAGTCTTCTTGTCTGCAAAGCGGGGATGATATCGCCTGCCCCAGCGCCCTGTACCGGGGTTGCATGAGATCATTTTAACCGAAAGTGCTGGCACAGGGGGTGCTCAGGGGGCCCCGCCTGGGCCTGAAGAGAACAGGGCAGCTTGGGAACCAGAGACGAGCCTGGTTCAAAACCCATGACCACCACCATAACCAAGTGTGTGCTGGGTACCTTGGGCAAGTGCATCAGCCTCTCTGAGACACGGCCACTTGAGGTTGTCAATAATCTCACGATAGAGACATTGCTGGGGACACGGACACGGTGCTGAGCCCTGCGCCCAAGCCCAGGCTCTTCGTGAACGGTGGTTATTTGTTTCTATTATCTGTGAACCTACGTTTCTAGGCAAGGACGAGGCCTTATATCTTGTGTGTTCCCAACATTTCATACACACAGCGAGGTTCCTCTTCCTCATCGTGTCTGTAGATGGTTTTGGGTTCATCTCTATTTTTCGCGTTGAAATGGGCATCGAGGTCGCTGTAGACTCCACATCGGTTGTATGCAACCCACCGGGTTCCACTTGCACTCATTTGAGTATCTGCGTGTGTTAAGTGTTGTATAATTTTATTACCGGCGTAGGTTTCTTTTTTTTTTTAATTTTTTTAAATGTTTATTTATTTTTGAGACAGAGAGAGACAGAGCATGAGCGTCGGGGAGGAGCAGAGAGAGAGGGAGACACAGAATCCAAAGCAGGCTCCAGGCTCTGAGCTGTCAGCACAGAGCCCGACGCGGGGCTCGAACCCACAGACTGCGAGATCATGACCTGAGCCGAAGTCGGACGCTCAACCGACTGAGCCACCCAGGCGCCCCTATTACCGGCGTAGGTTTTTCGTAGCCACCACCACGGCCGAGAGGACACCACAAAACCCACGCGTGGGGGCGTCCCACCATTTCAAAGCAAGAAAGGCCCCGAATTTGATTTTCTGAGTCAACACAGCATCTAGATTATGAGAGCCCCGTGATCCGCCCACCTGGGTTCAAATCCCAGCTCTGGGGTTCACCACCCCTGGCCGGGGCGGGGCGGCTCTTTGGTCTCAGTGTTCTCCTCTGTGAAATGGGAAGACAGCAGCTCCCAGCGCTCAAGAAAACATTCCGTAAATGCAAGCTGTGAGTATGGCTTTCGGAGGCTGGTGACGGGGGCCTCCGAAGCAAAGATACTTGCCCAACGAGACCACACGCCGAGCCGGAGGCCTCGCCGGACTGCCGCAATATTCTTCGGCTGGACACCATCAAGCGGGCGGGCTCGCGGCGTCCAAGGGAGTACCAGAGCCTTCCTTCCACGGTGGGCCACGCGCGCGGGCAGCGTAGCCCGGTGGTCGAGCGGCAGGCGTCCCTGCTATGGTATCGGATCACGACGAGTGCCCCAGGTGTGTTTTCCGGGCCTCCCTTGAACCTCACCGCAGAGCGGGCTGCGGAAGGATTGGGTGATGACGCGGTTAACGGACCCAGAGCCAGGAAGTGTGAGGCTCTCCATGTGAAGTTAGCTGAAGGTAGCGGCTTCGTCTTCACCAAGTTTTTAAAATTAAAATAATCGTACAGGACACTCTGGGCTCGGTTGTTCGGGGAGCAAACGTGTCGAGTCACAAAACTGGATAAGAGAGTCCTGACCGCTACTGCGGGAGTATCTTCTCTTAGAACCTTCATCAACACCCGAAACTAACTAAAGACTCACACCGGGGAGCCGGGCAGGCACCTCCTTCCCTCCCCTCCTCCCCCGACCCCAGCAGAATTTCCTTCTTTTTGTGGCTGGATTAACTCCTGAATACCAAAAACTTCTGATCCTGTACTCCGAGCCTCTTGTTAAAATGTTTCCAAACAAACACAGGTTACAATCTTTTCTTCTTTCCCTCTCTCTCTTTTTTTTCTTTCTCCCCAAGATCAAAGAAGGCGTTTGGGTCTTTAAGATAACATTCATCCGAAGAGAGCCGGTAATATATGAGATTAATGAAAATTAACATAATCCTTCTGAATAGAAGAGAGCTTGCGTTGGGTCGTTTGTCCTGCTGTTAATTATGCGTTAGGTGGTGATAAATGCTTTAAATCAAGCGATGCCTCAAAAACCATTTAAATGATTTTCACCTAATTAGTTTCCCTGCCTTGTTCTGAGCCTGGGGGATCCCTCCCCGCCCCCCTCCCCGCCCCCCTCCCCGAGCTCCAGAAGGAACACTTTCTGGCTTCCGTCGGCTCTGACCCACCCCGACGGGCCCAGGGTTGGACTTATTTTTTCTTATTGGCTTTGCAGATCCGAGATCAAAAGGAAATTTATCAGTTTCTGTCTTCCTTCAGTCTCTTCCAGCCAGACTTCATGACAAGACCCTATCGGCCTCCGAGCGGAGGAGGCCCCGGCACCGAGGGGAACGGAGAGAAAGAGAGAAGGCCCCGGGAACGGTCACTGTCAGATTAGGGGGCGGAAATTGCTGCGTGGCACCCAGCCGGCCTTGGGAGGGCGGCGGGGCCGAGGCTGGACAGGAGGAATGCTGGTTTGTGCAACTCAAAGTCCCCAGGGGTCAGGTTCAGAAAGGCTTCCCCACTCTGCTCCCCTCTCTGAAGTTGAAATATCATGTGTCTCTTAAAGGACCTGCTTAAAGTGAACTGGAAGCCGAGGGGAGTTAGGGACGGGAAGGACGGGGTGGAAGAGCAAAGCCAGCAGGAGAACCGGGATCTGTGGCTGGAGGCACTGCAGCTCTTGGGAACCAAATGCCCTCCTCCTCCTGGGAGACCCCAGGATTGACATGCAGCCTGCTTCAGCTCAAGCTCCTCCCCCCCCCCCACCCAGTTGTAGCCTCAGTCACCGCCCCTCTCTCTTGCCAGGAAATAGGACCTGGGAACACAATTCAAGTGGAGGCCTGGCCCTCAGCAGCGGGGCGGGGCGGGGTAGGGGGTAGGCCCCTGGACCTCCCGGAGCTTGCTTTCCCACTCTGGGCAAGAGCCGGTGAGACCCCTCCTCCCCTCCCACTGTAACCTCTTGCCCCCCACTCGGAAGCCAGAAGCCAGAAGATACAAAAAGGAAAATGGAACAAAAATACCTTCAACGGATACCTCTTCTGCCTTAAAAAAAAAAAGGGGGGGGGGGAAGCCGGTTCACATTTGAAATTAGAATCTTGGCCGCCACCTCCCTCCTTTCACCCCGAACACCCTCCCACGTACAAAGCGGCCGGTTTCAGAACCCCCGAAGCTGCAGTTCTCTGGGCATGTTTGGAACACGTCTGTTAATGATTTGTGATCAGGGGACTTATTTTGAATTAATTCCTTTTTTAAAGGGCAGTTTGGTCTCCCAATAAGGGGCAGACCCCGAACGCCACAGCCTCTGCCTTTGTGCTAAATGAACTTTTTAGAAGTTCCAGATGGTGCCTGGCACGGGCCGGAGGGAAGCCAGCCAGAGGGGTCAATTCTCTGGGACAAGCTCCCTGGACGATGCCGCCACGTCCCCGCGGCAGGAAGCGGTGCCCTCCCGAGAGAGGCATTTCAGAAATGCCTTTGAGGTGACAGGGCCGGGCCCCCACGGGAGACGGCGTCCCAGAGCCTGTCCCTCCGGCCCATCAGACACCCCCCCACACACAAACTCCGCCCTGCAAAGTGAAACCCTTCCCAGAGGGCCCTTCTTGACTCCTTCTCCCCCCCACCCCCCCCCCGTGCCCTTTCTTTACGGCGGCGAATCATTCGTAACATAGTGTCTACCCTCTTCACTATGAATAAGGGACATCGAGACTGTTCACAGTGTCGCCCAACAGTCATCCGTCCCCGCCATCCATCGCCAGGACCCCTCACCACGGCAAAGCCGGAACCCTCTCCCCATGAGACACTAACACCCCACTCCCTGCGACCCCCGGGCCCCCAGTGACCACCATTCTCTTTTCTGTCTCTGTGAATTTTGACAACCCTAGAGACGTCACGTGAGCAGAATCACCCAGTGTTTGTCTTCCGGTGACTGGCTGCTTTCCCTCAGCGCGTCGTCCTCCAGTCATCCGTGGCACAGCGCGTGACAGGAGCCCCTTCCTTTTTGGAGGCCGAATAGCCTTCCGCTGTACGGATGGGCCACACCGTGTTTGTCCAGTCGTCCATCCATGGACACTTGGGTCACTTCCCTTGTGGCCGTTGTGAATAACGCTGCTGTGAACATGGTGCACGAACACCTGTTCAAGTCCCCGCTTTCAGTCCTTTAGGGTGCGCCCAGAGACAGTTGCTGGACCATGTGGTCATTCTGCTCCTGAAGGTTTGTGAGGAGCCGCCATACTGTTTTCCCCAGCGGGGGCGGCCATTTTCCCCTCCCGCCATGGGCGCTCGCGGAACAGGCCCCTCCACGTTCTCACCAACATTCGTTAGGTTCTGTGTCCCTAATGGGAATGAAGCGACCTGTCTTTGCGGTTCTGATGGCATTTCCCTGACGGTTGGCGACGTCGAGCGTCTCTCCATGTGCTATCGGCCATCCGTGTGTCTTTGGAGAAATGTCTCCCTAAGTCCTTTGCCCGTTTTTTAATTGAGTTGTGGTTTTCATTGTTGAGTCGCACAAGTCCTTTGTATATGTGGATAGGACCGAATGCACGGCTGGCGAATACTGTCTCCCGCTCTCGAGTTGCTCTTTCGCTCTCTTGGTAGTGTCTGTGAGGCACCAAAGTTTCTCGTTTTTATGCGATCTGATGTAACTGTTGTTTCTCTTGGTGCTTGCATTCTTCGCGGATTCCTGCTTCCAAGTCTTTCCCTGTTTCCTCCACCTAGAATGCTCTTCTGTCCCCTCTTGGCTGGGCTAATTCCTATTGACTGGCAAGGCTGGCAAGTGCCACCTTCTCCAGGATTCCCAAGTCACCTCCCGTAGGAGAGCACCAGGGTGTGACACCAACTAGCACATGTCTTCACTGGCTCAAGCCCCTGAGATTTCCGGTTGATTAGTTACTTTGGAACCGCCCAGCCTCCCCCGACTAATGCGGCTGCCTCGTAGCCCAGTGTCTGGCTACAAGGGTGTAGCGTGTGCTGGTAAGGTTCAGACTCCTCTCCCTCCCGGTTCTACCCAGTTTACTTAATGGGAGGCGGGAATGGGTGACACCCTGCCCCTCCCGAGGGCTTCTTAGTGTAACTCGTGCGGAGGAACTGGGGGGGATTGACCAGCAAGGCAAAGTTTCAGGCGGGGGACACAGGTGAAAAGTCTGAGTTAGGGACACGAGTGACAATGCAGGGGTGATTAGCAGGACCCGCTTTCTTTACCGGAAAGGTAATTGTAAGTGGCAAGGTGGCAGGAGAAAAGATGGAAGAAAACTCGGTTGGGTTCTGGATTCAGACACGTCCGGGTTCGATTCCTGCCTTGGCCGCCTGAACCAGGCACTGCGTTCCTCGGGGTTTTGGTTTCTTCACTTGGGAAGCAGGTAACTGATAACTACCAAAAATGAATGAATGAATGAATGAATGAGTGAATGAAGGAAGGAAGGAAGGAAGGAAGGAACGAATGAACCTGCTGGAAGAATGGAATGAAACTTGATGCCTCCACAGTAACGAATGCTATCATTATTACCACCACTATTAAAACACTGTAAATTCTGAACTTCTGTATGTAGTTGTCTTGGTCCATTCAAGCTGCCGTAACAAAATACCACCCACGGTGCGGCTCCTAAATAGTAAACATTTCTTTCTCACAGTGCTGGAAGCCGAAAAGGCTACGATCGAGGCTCTGGCAGATTCAGTGTCTGGTGAGACCCTTCCTGGTCTCTCCCTGTGTCCTCATGTGGCAGGAGGGGGCTCTCTACCCCTCAACCCCTCACCTCCCCCGTATACAATACGTTGTGGTGGCCTTGGCCTACTTTCTGCTTTCCCTTCCTGCAATTTCACTACCATCACCATCGGAGTACGGGCTTCTGGTCTGTTATATTCGCTATTCCTCCACTACATAGAACAGCTCCAGCTACGCGGTAGACATGCTGTAAATATCTTTCGAAAGAAGGAATGGGTAGAATAAAGAAAAGAATGAACCATTAGAGAGAGGCTCCTGTCATTGGGCGGATCCCGAGCTGCCTTCCCTGGAAAGCGATGAGTCAGAAAAGCTCTGACTTGACCCAGGTGAAGCCTGTCTCTGTTCAGAAGAACGCCAGAGGGGCGCCCGGGGGGCTCAGTCAGTTGGGTGTCTGACTTTGGTTCAGGTCATGATCTCACGGTCTGTGAGTTCGAGCCCCGCGTCGGGCTCTGTGCTGACAGCTCAGAGCCTGGAGCCTGCTTCGAATTCTGTGTCTCCCTCTCTCTCTGCCCTTCCCCTGCTCGCGCTCTGTCTCTATGTCTCTCAAAAATATATAAACATTAAAAAAAATTAAAAAAAAAAAGAAGAACGCCAAAAATTCGTCCTCTGGAGGTGGCGACCACGTTGGACCTTCCCGCTGGCCCCATCCCATTGCCTGTGGCTGGTGATTTGGGTCCTAGGTCCATCAGATGTCTCACCCCCAACGGACCTGCTTCATTCTCCTCTTGGAAAGCATGACAGTAACACCCCCAAAGTGCTGAGTCGTCCCGTGTCGAGCAAACTAGGTGGGTGCTGTATTGGACACGAACATGCTAATGGGCATTGTTTTACACTACCTACAACCCAGAAGAAGGAGAACTCAGCGCAAGAATCCAACATTTTCTGAGAAGAAAATCATCTTGGATGATTCATCATGGATACAGCAATTGATGAGGCCGGCGAGTCTCTCTACAATGTAATAAACACGCGACATCCCCTACAAGAAAACAGTAGCCCAATGCGCAAATAAAACACTCAGTAACTTCACATGCAGGGATGGACATGCTTCCGGGCTGAGCATGATCTTCTGGAGGGGTTTTGTAGGGATTCTATATTTCGCAATGATGAAAATCCAGAAAGAACTTGTAGCTTGTCGTTTTTCCGGAAGTTTTCGCTGCATCTCAGCAAACACGGACAGGAGGGCTTCTGTGGCATTTCCCTTCCTGCCTGGGAAAAACGCTTCCTTTCCGGCTTCCTTTGGCCCACCTCGCAGAGCAAGACCCTTGGAACTTGTAAAGTGCTCATCGAAATCAAATTCTCCCCTCCGTCCCAGATTTGTCCAATTCCGTTAGGACGTAGTTTGTTTCCATTTCAATCAAAGCTGCATCAAAGAGTTGGTGTCTAATTTCAACTTACGCCTTTGAGGACATGGTGGTCACCCGTGCTGCGGAGTATGCAGCTAATCCTTCCCGGACCGAAGGGCCAGGCTCCTTTAGAGCAGCACACGGATACGAGGCATTTGTGACAGTCACAGCCACGGACATTCTCGGGGGACCTGACCCGCGGCACAGAGCTCTCTGCAGCCACACTGCGTGTAACATCCACACGCCGAGAGGGAAGCCGGGCAGGAGATAGCTCTGCCCATGTTGTAATCATTAATTCAAGCCGATTCAGGTTTACTGTGCACCTGCTACATGCCAGGTCCCTACCTCGAGCAGTTCACTCGTGGTCCGGAACAAACACAGTGACATGGAAAACGGCGGCGAGGTGCCACGGAGAAGAGCTAGCGTTTGCCGAGCCCTCGCGTGCACAGGCACCGTTCCAAGCGTGGTACCCGTGTCATCTCATTTAAGCCTCGAGACAAAGTCTCGAGCTGGGTTCTGTTAGGACCGTCTCCACCTGGCGCCTGAGGAGAGAGCCTCAGTGAAGTCACCCGAAAGCCACTATTCAGCTTGTAGAAGTCACATCTGGAGCCCACACTCTTCCCGACGGTAGCAACACTCTGCTGTGGGAAGCGCTGGGTGGCGTGGCCTCCGAGGACGCAGCCGCCCCAGCATGAGTGGGGAGGGGGCATGAAGGAAAGCTTCCGGGAGGTGGGAGTCCTGAGCAGAATTACGTGGCTGGAGGAGTTAGCCGAGAGGAAAAAAAAAGGCGTCCCGGGTTGAGGGAGGAAAGCCACTCGGCATCTGCACTGCGTCAGGGTTCCACGGAGAAACAGAACCGATGGGAGACACACAGAGGGAGAGAGAGAAGATTTATTTCGAGAAATTGGCTCAGGAGGCCGAGAAATGCCACTGTCTCCCACCTTTGAGCTGGAGACCCAGGAAAGCCGGGGGTGGAATTCAGTCCTCGTCCAAAGACACAAGAAGCAGGGGAGCCGATGGCATAAACCCTAGTCCAAGGGCAGGAGAGGAGCTGAGACGTCCTAGGTCAGTGAGCCTGGAGAGAAAGCAGGGGGCGAATTCTTTCTTCCTCTGCCTGCTTGGTCTATTCAAGCCCTCAAGGGATTGGGCGATGCCCACTGTCACCGGGGACCGGGATCTGTTTACTCAGCAGCTGACCCCAACACTAACCTCGTCTGCAAACGCCCTCATCCCTCATCGACACGCCCGGAAACGGTGTTTCCTCCAGGCCCTCCTGGTCCACTCAAGTGGACACTTAAAGTAACCATGACCTTGGGCACCTGGGTGGCTTGGGGGATTTCGCATCCTGCTTCAGCTCAGGTCGTGATCTCATGGTTTGTGAGTTCGAGCCCCGCGTCTGGCTCTGTGCTGACAGCCCAGAGCCCGCTTCGGATGCTCTGTACCCCTGTCTGTCCCTCCCTGACTTGTGCTCTCCCATAAATAAATAAATATTAAAAAAAAAAAAGAAAAAGGAAAAAAAGGAACCATCCCAGCATCGGTGTCACCCTTTCTACTATAAACCCTGCTGCTCAGAGGTGGATGGGGGCAGAGGGATGACAGGTGGCCTGGTCCGTTCTCTTGAGTTTTCCCACTCCTTAGTTATGTGACCTTGGGCTAATCACTTCACGGCCTTGGATTAGGCGACCGCTGCCTGGCTAGAACACCACAAGCAACCAGAGGGAAAAAAAAAAATGGACTCCGCCCAAATTAAAATTTTGGTCTCAAGGGACACGAATGAGAAAGGTAAAAGAAGGAATAGGAGAAAATACTTGTAAATCATTTAGGTGCTAGGAGTCCAGGGTCCGGATGCACAGGGAAACCTTTCAACTCAACAATGAAAAACAACCCCCTTTTAGAAACAAACTAACTACTGTAATGGGAAAAGACACAAGCAGGAAGACACCCGCTCTGACGAATCAGGGACCATTACTTCCGCCTCATTATAATGTTAAAACCGCCGACTGAATGTTGGAGTCAGGGCTCTGCAGATCGTTCCTCGGGATCTTCTTACCTGCGCAAACAACGTGACCCTGTGAAGCCACGCCCCCAGCGCGGTCTCCCGGCTAGAACTCGCCGGGGAGCAGCCGCGCTGCCGTCTGGGAACAATTGTCCACTTCAAAATGGTGACGCTCGTGTTTTGTGGCTTCTATCTCAATAAAACGTACTCTAAAACCAAATATGAGAAACTAATGTGAAAGAGAGTCAACAGGCCAATTTCGATGAGGTTTCGGGGTGACCGTGGGGAGGGGTCCGGAGCCGACAACCGAGAAAGAATTCTTGAAGACGTCCTTGGTGCAAAAAGCACCAAAAATCCTGGGGACAGGCCCCGTGGGCAGGAAGAGCCGCGCTGGGGTGGTGACAGGTAACTGACCACACACCCTCAGGCTGGGAGGGGGTCAGGGAGAGAGTAAGTCTCTAAGGAATTCTGGAAGCAAGGTTGCCAGGACCGCGAGGGGCCAGCTGTTGCTAGGGAACCGTCATTCATTACCGTTTAATAAGACCTCAGTCAGGAGACCCGTTAGACGTCTATGGGGGGCGGACGTGAGCTTGGAGTAGGATGGCCAGCCTGTATCTTGGGGCAGTTGAGATACAGGAAGTAGACTTACAGGATCCTTGAGGTTGGGAAAATGTTCAGCTAAGGTTCTCTTCGGCCCCAGCAAAGTGCCATCATCCGAGCAGCTGAGCTCCTAGAGGGAGGTCACTCTGCCTGCTTCGAAGACTTGCCAATGGACTGTGGCCGGAAGGGAATTTAATTTTTCATTTGCCTCAGTTTCCCCCATCACCACGGCAGGCACTTAACCCCCTTTCCCTTGTTCTTGGGGAGCCAGGAGCGTCTGAGGAATATCACGCATATTCCACTGGGGGGTTGTCGCCAGCCTGTATTTTGCCCCCAGCTTGCCCCACACTCCCCTCCTCAAATTACAATAGAGTGTAATCACGGCAATGGCCGGTCACACACGGGAAGGGACAGAGGAGTGGAGGGCCAGCAGGAGGCCGGGGAGCTGTCCCGAGGGGGCGATTCCCGGGATGAACGTCAAACGACGCGCAGGTGGCTGTCCCACAGTGGGAACAAGACGCGGCCAGCTGTTGAGCGTGGCCAGAGCGGGGAGGGTATCCCCAGGGGAGCCAGAACGAGGCTATCGAGGGGACTGTCCCACCGCTGAGACCAGAGACGTATGATCCAGCCACTGGCCTGTCCTCTTACTCATGATTTGCATTCGGTTATTTGGGTGACTTTGCAATCGGGGGGCCTCCTGCTGACTGTCGCTCAGGGCGGGGGGGTGGGGGCAGCGGAAGGGTCTGCCTTGCTCACCACGCTCGGCCCAGCGGCCACAGGCTAGGAGGGGGCTTCCGCAACTCACTTCCGTTGTCTTCCTCGCCGCGGTTTCGGCTCTCGCCCTGCGGCCCGGGACGCCGCACGCAGCAGATCCGGGAAACGCCAGACAGAGCGTCGTTCACGCCCCGTCCAGGCGGACGCTCATTCACATGCAGGAATCCAGCCACAGACGCCCAGGGCGTCCCGAGGCCGAGGCAGGAAGTGAGATGCAAATGAGAGGCAATCGCAATGCAGACGCGGAATTCTCTGATTGCAGCCTCCTGCCCCTCCAAGGTCAAGATTCCTCCGTCCCTAGACTCTTCCCGCCACCTCCTGGCGAGCCAGTCGAGGGGGGCGGTGAAATGCCCCGAACCTGTTCATGCAGAACAGATCTGCCTCCTAAACAAATACCAATCAGCGGAGCAACCCAGAGTCAGGTAGACTGACCTCGCAATAAACTTAAATAAATTGTTGTGTTTGGGCACGTGGGCGGGGGGCTCTCCCCTCGCCGCAGCTTTCCGGAGGAAGCAAAGGCGGCCCAGGAAGGTCCCGCCTCACTGGATGCTTTGCCAAGGCCACGGGCCGTACCTGAACTTCCGGTCGGTCGAGGCACCCGGTGGTCTGACAACCCCAGGAAGACCCCCCCCTCCCACCACCGCCTCCGCCCTGGGGAGCAGCCTGCGTGTGGGCTTAGTTCAGAAAAACGGGGCACAGGTCACCTGGTTCGGCCCTTCCCCTCCTGCCCGGGTGTCTTCAGGGCTGCCCGGTTTGGCTGGACGTCCAAGGCCGCAGGGACATCCAAGGCCGCAGGATCGGGTCTCACACTCAGCCCTCACTGAGTGCAGGTCCTGAGCGTGGTCAGGGGAGGGTGCCCACGGGGTAGCCAGGGCCCTGTGGGGGTGGGGCGTGAGGAGGGGTGGGCTCAGCACCGAGGTATAAGGGACAGGGGGTGGCACCGCAGACTTCTTCACGTAGTAACAGGAATAGTACCCACCCTCTGAGGTACTTACACCCAGCAGTAAGTGGCTGCAAGGAGATCCCAGCCCAGGTGTGTCTCACCCCACAGCCCGGCTGCTCACCACTAATGTGATGCCACCTGTTGGCATGGCCCACAGGCCCGGTCTGCCTGGGCCTCGGGGGATCTCCAGGACGCAAGCCCTTCAGGGCTGACACGGGAGGTCCCACACAAACTGGGAGGCAGTGCACTGGGACAGGGGAACTGCCTCAGCCCGCAGAGGTCCACATTCTGATCCCGGAACCTGTGACTGGCCCAAAGGGGCTTCGCAGAAGCGATGAAGCGAAGGATCTTGGGACGGGGAGATCCTCCCCGATTTTCAGGGTGGGCCCAACGGAATCACAAGTGTCCTTATAATTGGGAGGCCAGAGGGCGAGGGAGAAAACAGGAGCTGTAGCCACGGAGGCGGAGTGTGGGACGACGTAATTGCCGCCTACAATGGAAGGAGGGGTCCAAGCCGAGGAATGGGCGTGGCCTCAGCTGGAAGGGGAAAGACCAGATTCTCCCTGAGAACCCTCCAGAAAGGAACCAGCCCTGCCCTCAGCTCGACTTTAACCCAGTGAGACCCACGTGGCACTTCGGACATCCGGAACGGCAAGGGAATGAACGTGCGGGCATCTGAGCGGCGACAGGGAGCCGAGTCCCCGAACAGTCACCCCCGCAGCCTCCTGGCCGCCGCATTTTATCCGCTTCCTCCAGGAGCAGGGACAAACGTTTGCTAAACTGGTCCAGTGCCAGGCCCCGGGAGGACCCTCGCTCTTCTCCCGCACGTCGCTCCTAAGCTCCTCTGGACACGGGGCGGGTGTGTGTCACTGCTCTGAATCCCCATTTACAGATGGAGAAATGAGGCGGGAGCCACGCAGCCAGCTTCATGCTTCCCTTTGCTCAGCTGGCCCAGGCCCAGCGCCCGAGGCCCGCTCCCGAGCCCCAGCCCGAGGACTTGGGGCCCTGCTACGCACGGACCTGGGCCGTCCGCTCCCACATTCATTCATTCAACAAACGCCAGGCCAGCACTCCCGGTGTCAGAACGGCCCCAGACACTGGGGATTCGGAGATGAACAGGGGACGCGAGCTTTGTCCCCAAGAAGCTTAGAGCGTAAGAGGCAGCTGGTCTCCGGAGTGGCCAAACGCACGCCGGGGGTCATGCAAGATGGTGCGCTGGGCGTAAGAACACGCCTCAGAATCTCTACTTTGATTTATTGGGACCTAACGGCAGGACTTGGGAGATCAGGCCAGCCCGTGTCTGTCGTGGGGGTTGAGAGCAGCCCCCAGGAGCTCACGGAGAGTGGCGAGTCCCCGTGAACCCAACAGCTGGGGCAGGGAAAGTCCTCACCCGGTGGGAAGCGGGGGTCGAAGGAGGGCGCACTCCTCCATTAGCCCGTTCAGTGTCCCCGTCTCATGTCTCTGCGGTAAAGCGCGTTATTTGCAACTTTATATTATCTCGCTCGTCACACAAACCTTTCTGGACACATAGCTGAACCAAATTCCTGCAAAGTAACCATGGGTTAAAGATAGTACTAACCGTGTAAACCTGAAGGAGCAAGACAGCAGCAGATTCGACACTTCTCCGCCTCCAGGTGTGAGCTCTTTGTCATGTCTTAGATACAAACCCTGACATCTCATCGGAAGCAATGGCAATGGGAGAAAGAGAGACAGAGGCAGAGAGACCGAGAATTCATCAAAAAAGTGAGCCAAGTATGAATTCGCACCCACTGCCGTTAACAACAAACTTCCTTGAATGGCTGTATATTGTGCCTGGAGATATTAGCTACAGATTTTATGAAATAAGAGATTTTTTTTAAAAAAAATTTTTAAGTTTATTTATTTTTAGAGAGAGAGAGAGAGAGCAAGCGGGGGAAGGTCAGAGAGAGAGGGGAGAGAGAGAATCCCACGCAGACTCTGCACTGTCAGCGCAGAGCCCAATGTGGGGCTTGAACTCACCCACCTGAGCCGAAATCAAGAGTCGGATGCTTAACCCGACTGAACCACCCAGGCGCCCCAAAGAGATCTTTAAAAAAAAAAAAAGCACTCAAAAATTATTACTCATTTTCATTTTGGTACTGTGAATGAATAAAATCCATATGTATATTTTTAAAATCTTGTTTAATATTTTCAGAACCCCATTTTGAAATGTCTCTTTTGCATAAAGTTTCTAGCATTCGCTATATTTTTAGTATACACGTATAATTTATATCTATATATGGGGTGCATGTTGTATGCCTGTGGAGTACATTCTTTAGGGTGTAAACAATAAAAAAAAAATTGAGAGAGAGAGACGACAGTGACAGGGGATGAGAGACCTGTCCACCATGAACTTGAAACCTTACAGGTGCTGGTTTAGCAATGCCGGCCGCCTCCTCTCCACCTGGTCTTCTCGTCCTTACTAAGAGGACACATTTTCTGTTTCCGGGTGACGAGTGTGGCTGCTACAGATACATGCAGCCTCTTTTGCATTTAGAGGTGACCGTGTGACACCCTCCTGGCCGATGGCCCTGTGCTCTGGTCACCGATTACAGAGCAGAAAACCAACCCCAAGCCTGGTGACTTAATACACCAACCAGCGTCTGTCTCCTTTTTGAGGTGAAGGCGGGCAGGGCTCAGCTTGTAGCAGCTCGTGGGGCCGGGGGGGTCCATCTCCAAGATGGCTTGCTCCTGTGGCTGGCAAGTCGGCACTGTGTCTGGCGACCGTAGGCTGGAGCCTTCTCTGCAGGGGTACTTGCCTCCTCCGAGCCTGGTGGCTAGGTTCCAAGAGAGAGGGTTCCAGGAGAGAAGGAATAGGAGCCGCCACTTCCTTAAAGGCTCAGTCTGGAAGACAGAAGCCTCCTTTGAGGGCACAAGTGGCCCTGAGGCCACTCACAAGGTGAGAGGACACAGGCCTTGCCCTTCAGTGAGGGGAGTGACAAAGAATTCCTGGCCATCTTTAATCTGCCATTGTGTGTGAAGAGTGCACTGGCTAAGGACTTCTGGAAAGCTTCTACTTCCTTCTCTACAGATGCTTCATTCTTCTTCCTTTTCCTGTACTTCCCCTGGGAGACTGAGGCTAGACCCACAGCCCATAAACAGGAAGTGACAGCCCATAACCAGGAAGCAACGAGACTCTAACCAGGAAGTGACTGCCTGTAACCAGGAAGCGTCCACCCCGTAACCAGGAAGTGACCATGCGAATGGCGGCCACACGCTAGAGATGGGAAGCAGGAAGACAGAAGGAGCGAGTGCCCGAGGGCATCACTGAGCCGCTGCGCCAGCCGGGACCGCCCATTTCTAGACTCCTCGTGCAATGAAGAAGCCTAAACCACCCCTTGGTTGAGCCCCTCCAGGGACAATCTGTTACAGACAGCCAAACACGGTTCCTAAGTCAGCGCTCACGCCTCGGGGGGCACAGATGCCAAGGGATGCGTGAGTCCGGGAAGGCTGCAGGAGTGGCAGCGATGTCCAGTGTGCAAATCTCGACAGCCAGAGCTGAGTGTACCTGAGTGTACCTGAGTGTACAGCCCTTTGAGGGCCACCTGGCAGGACCCCTTACTTCCCAAGAGCCCAAGAGCCTGCACGTCGGCCAACTGAAATGAAGCCTCATCACTTTCACCCAGGTGGTGTTCCTACCCCGGCGGTCCCCACACCCAGCCTGTTTTAGCGGAATATGCGCTGGGCCGGGAGCCACTAGGGAAAGGAAGAGAATGGGAACTAGGCACCTCCCCGGAGCCAGACCTTGGCCTCTGTGCCTCATGCTTATTATCATCTCTCTTAACTCTTGAAACCTGCCCTGAGATACGGACACATGTCCCCACTTTGCAGGGCAGGAGAGAAGGGAGACTCGAGGAGGTGAGCAACATGGCTGGCGAGGGAAGTAGCTGGGCGTGGAGTTCAGGCCTGCCCGTGTCCCTTCAAAGCGCGTGGTCGGTCCACTCACCCAATCTACCCGGGAGCCTTGCGCTCAACCCCCAGCCCAGACGCCCACACTCTAGGCGGCTTAAATAATTTCTTTCACTTCCCAGAGCCTCAGCTAATGCACCCTTAAGCTGAGAGGGTTCGGAAGGATGAAGAGAAGCTCTCAAAGGAGGCCTCTATCTTCAACCCCCTTTGATCTGATGCAACTTCGGATAACATCAAGGTTCATAAAAACAAAACATCATCAAATGAGCTTGTAATAAAATTCCGAAGCGGTATGGCGCGGGGCAGGGACTGTAAATCCGCGGGACGTCGATTCCAAGTTGAATGCAATTTACAAGAATATGGTTCAAATATCACAAGGTCAAAACAATTTTGAGCCTCCCAGTATTTACAAACATACCTCACTTCATAAACCTCTCCAATCCACACTGCACAATATACACAGGGCCGTTTTAAAATGACTCTATTTAATTTGATGTGGCTTTAAGCGAGGTCTGTTTGAAATGTGCTACTAATTTTGGACTTTTGTGTTTAGGGGAAAATGCGATTGAAGCTTAATCCAATTTTCTAACCCCCGAAAACAGCTACGAGGAAATAGGCAGGCATGACGGAACAATGGCAGAGTTTGCCTCAGAAAAGGCTGGACTTGCCACTAACTTGCCCTGCTGGAATGTTCCATACCAATAAAAGGTTAGCCCTGCAGGCATGAGGGGAAGTCGAGCCAGGAAGATAGCTCCTAATGGGGCCGGGAGCTTAGGAAGAAATATCGTCTTAGCTTTTACGGCGACGTCGGGCTCCTGACCCGCTTGCCCAGGCACGGCCAGAGGTGGCTGCAAGCTTCTAGGAGAGTCTAGCTACACGTCGCATGTGGTACAGCATCAAACATGGCGGCCAAGGGCAAGAGTGAAGCACGGACAGAGGAAATGCCTAGGTACGTGACCCTGAGGAGACCCTGCTCGTTCTCCAAGGTCAACGGAGCATTCCAAGGGTCCCAAATTGCCCAGCAAGAGGGAAGAGGCCAAGGGAAGAAGGAGAGGCCCCCGTCAGAAGGCAGGGGCCACAGAACGCAGGTCTTTGAGAACAGAAGGAAACAGTCAAGGCCATTGGCCACGAGCGGCCAGACGATGCCCCAGAAGGCCGACAGGGCCCAGACGCCCTCGTTAGATCCCACACAGACACGCAGGGACCGGCTCGGACTAAGCCAGACACGCCATCACAGAGCCAGGCACGGCGTCACGGAAGCCTCGTCCCGTCCTTGCGGATGCTGAGAGAAAAGAATCAACCTTGGAAGTTTGAGCACTCGCCTGAAAGGGACTCTGTCACCCCAGGAGACTTCACCGTGGGAGAGATCAAGGTGCCGTGACCATCGGACCATAGGCGCCTCTCTCCTTTCTGTTGGCGCCCAACCTCACCGGTTAGGTCATTCACAGAAAATGCAGGAGGTACAGTCTGTCACCTGTTCTGGGGGTGGGGCGTAAATACGCAATCCTAGTCTACTTGATATCGTGATCGTTGCGTCTTACCAGCTCTGTTCTGTTAAAAAGCCTCTCTCCTAAAGGACCACTCCTGGGAAAACTCATTTTTAAATTTTATGTATGTATGTATGTATGTATGTATGTATTTATTTATTGAGAGAGAGCAGGGGAAGGTGCAGAGGGAAAGAGAGAATTCCAAGCAGGCTCCCTGCAGAGCCCGACACGGGGCTCGATCTCATGAACCGAACCGTGGGATCATGACGGTGGAGGAAAGAATTGCAGACGACCAACCGGATTTTCTTCCAGGGTCAACGGAGACGTATGGGTGTTTTAAAATTTTTTTTTTCCTAACGTTTATTTATTTTTGAGAGACATAGAGACAGAGCGTGAGCAGGGGAAGGGCAGAGAGAGAGGGAGACACAGAAACTGAAGCAGGCTCCAGGCTCTGATGAGCCATCAGCACAGAGCCCGACGTGGGGCTCGAACTCACAGACCGTGAGATCATGACCTGAGCCGAAGTCGGCCGCTTAACCGACTGAGCCACCCAGGCGCCCCGATGCATGGGTGTTTTAAGCAGGGTGAGGGCTGAAGGGATTCGTGATTTAGGACAATCTGGAGCAGGAGGGGGAAGGGACAAGAATCGAGGCCCAGAGCCTAGGGTGTAGAACGGTCCAGAAGAGCGACGGCCTCGGGCAGTGGCCATGCGGAAGGCAGTGAAGGAGGGCTCCATGTCCTCAAACACAAATCTTGCCTCTGTCGCTTAGCTTACTTAGCGACTGCCCCGGGGCAGAAATGGTAACCTCTCCGGACCTTGTCTCTTCTTCTGTCTGATGGGGACAGTAACCCTACCGAGGGGAGCTGGGAGCATTGCGTGCGGTCACAGCTAATGCCCCTTGCCGCGAGCCCCACTACGGAAGCGGTGGAGACGGCTTTCAAACAGCTAGGATGGCCGAGAGAGGCACACCCATCCCTACTGCTGTCAGCAGAACAACCAAAAAGCCTCCGACGTCCAGTTGGAGGTGGGATTATGTTTGGAAGGGCGAGCTGGGATCTGCAAAGCACAAGAGAATTTCATTACACGTCTATAAAAGGGCTCTCCAAAAGAAAACCCGCCACGCCAGGGGCCATGGCCAGCCGCGTCCAGAAGTGTCGTGAGAACGTGCCTCTGGGGAATTAGGCGAGACCCAACGTCACTACTGTCACCCTCCACTTACCGTGAGAAGTCAGGCCGCCTCCCAGACCCTCGCTGGAACAGACGCCCCTGATGGGACAGGGCTGCCGGGAAGACTATCGGGCAGCACGAGGAAGGGGAGAAATCCCGGTGTGGGGTCGCCCGGATGACCGTGGCGGATAATCGTCCGAAGCCTCAATTTTCTCACCTCATAAATGGGCGTAAGTACTCCCTGAGTCACAAAATCGATCGTTCTTTCCAGTCTGAAGAACGGAGCCGGACTCAGCCAGGTGCCGGGCTCCGCACTAGCTCCTGGGAGTGGCCACCGAAACACAACAGACGCAGTGACTGTGGCTCCCATCATGGGGCTTAAAAATTAGTCAAGGTCATCCATAAGAAAAGCGCTGACTCCCCAGTCCAGAGTCTCGTTGGTGCGACCAACCAGCTGAGCGACGCTTAGCACGTCACTTTGCTTAACCTTCCCTCCCCTCGTTTCCTCATCTGTGCAGGAAGCTCATCTGCCCTGAGGACTCCTGGAGGTTCAGTGTGGAAGGCTCTTCCAACAGGCGTCTGTGCGCCCTTTCTCTGGGCCTTACTTTTTAGTTTTGGGGGAGGGGTGTCTCCCCTGCCTGGCCCCAGTCTCGTTTTCTAGTATTTCCCCGCCGTGTACAGTCACCCCCAATCTAGCGACACCACGCGCTAACCCGGCCGACACCTTGATCTCAGACTTCGAGTCTCTGAAACAGAAAATAATATTTGTGCTCTTTAAGCCTCCCGGACTGCGATCCTTCGTTAGGGCAGTCCAAGCAGGTTACTATAAATCGACATATAGAACTTTTTCATTATTTTTTATGGTATTGCGTAATTCACATCACTAGCCAACTTGGAGTTTTTTGTGAGGTGTTTTTTTTTTTTTGGCATGTTTGTTTTTTGTTTTTTTGCTTAGCAACGTATCAAAGACGGCACTCCAGATGATGACATGGAAATCTAATTTTTAAAAGGTCGATGTTCCCAAAAGGCGTGTGTCATGACTTTAGTCAACCTTGTTCCAGTCCTGATGGACTTTCGGATTGCTTCCGGGTTTTCGCCACCGCAAACACGGGACGGTAGACATCCCGTCCCTATAGCCTTACGTTCTAGGGTTTTCCTTTCTGCGGGGCAGATTCCTAGAAGCGGAACTGCAGGATCAAAAGCAACATATGTTTCCAAATATTAACAGATACTTCCCGCGTACCTTCCCAAGAGGCGTTGGCAACTTGAGGGACCCAAATGTTAACTCCTGGCCCGGAAAACAACACGCGGGATCAGAAAAGACTTTCCTCCCCTTCCGTGGTTACCGAGTTGGCCCGGCCGGCTGTCCGGAGAGGGGCCCTCCGCCTCTGAGACCGGCTGGTCGGGTTTCCAGACAGCATGGAAGCCGGCTGACGGGGTCTGAGTCCCGGCTGAGTGCCAGGGGCAGGTCACTCAACTTTACCGAGCCTGGTTCCTTGTCCATAAAGGACCCAGTCCTTGCCTAACTTGCTCTGCAAGTGCTAGGCTGGAGACAGCAGATGCAGAAGGGCCATGTTGTGTGCCGGGCACAATCGTTCTGCTTGCTGAGGTGATCTGCCTTGCCAGAATGTTCTGGAAGGCTCCAGAAGCCGTCCGTGTCTTGGGCCCCTTGAGGGCCTGCTGCCGTAGGGGCCAGGCCTCATCTGTCCTCCCTCCCCACATGCGGGGCACACCTTGCCCTTCCTGAGAGGCGAGGCCCTCCTGCGTCCTCTTCGTCCTTTCCACTGCCTTCTCCCTTCCCACCTACCCCTCATGGAAGCCTCCCGAACCTCGGGCTGCCATGCTGGGCACGGGTCTCTCCTTAGAAGCCAAACAGCTCTCCTCCCGGTTACAAGGTTGGCGCTTCTGCCTCGTGAGTTCAGCAGAATAATGATAACAGCGGCTCGTATTTGTCGAATGCTTACCAGGTGCTAAGTCCTTGAGCTTGGCGTGGATGTTTTCGTGGGTTCCTCACGGTAACCGTCGGTCCCCTCTTTTCCAGGTGAGGAAACGTACCAACAGGCTTGGCGTCCTTTGCCTTCCGCTGCCTTGGTTAATGTCCCGTGAATTTCACCAGCCTCAGGACTTGCTAAAGTCTCGGCCTCTGGGGGACCTGGAGACCCACCTCGGTCCACACGGAGAGGCCCGAAGTTCAGGTGACCAGGGGGCTCCCTCCTTGTCCCAGGCAGCTTCTCTCTGGCCACCAAGTTCCAGAGAGATAATCAGGCGGCTCCAGGTCGAGCCGCGTCGGACGCCTTCCGCGAAACGTGCCTACCCTCCCTCGTCTTTGCATGGGTTCCGCCGTCGCCGGGAACGCCGCCTCCATGCCAGGCGCCGGGGAAGCAGGGACAGAGTTAGGCCCGCGTCTGCCCCTGCGGGAGCCCAGAGGGGAGGTGAGGAGGGGCCTGGTCCTGCTGGGAGCAGTCAGGGGACACTTCCAAGGAAAGCGAGGCTCAAGAGACAAGGTCGCGGGAACGTTGCTTCTGGAAGAGTTGGGCAAGAGCAAAGGCCCGGAGGTGCTCAGGAGAAGCCTGCGTCCCCGTGGCTGCCGGGCACACACCGAACCCAGCCCCGGAGTCGGAGAGGGTCCCGGACACCTCCCACTCCTGGAGGCCGGAATGAGCATCACGGTCACGGCGGGGTCTGACATCTGCGCCAGCCAATTCGTTATCGTTAGGAAATGAATCGCTAATGAATTTCTGCCGCCATTAAGTCTGATTTACAGTGACGGTAATCGCCCTCGGAAGCGCACGCTCTATCCCTTTCATTAATAGTCCCCGCTTATCGGCAAACCGGACGATCGTGGGGCAAAAAACCGGAAGGGAGCGTCCCAGCTCCAGCCTGGCTTCCCCGGCGCCCCTCGGGGAAGGGGCGAAGCGTCGGGTCCCTGGAGAGGGCCTGGGAACCGCGTTGCTCCTCGTTTCTCTGCAGCCTCGCCCCTGCCGGGAAATACCCACGCTGCCCTCGGGGTTCCTGCCTAGAGTTCAGCCGAGACTCTCCGCTCGAAACCCTGCAGGGGCGCGCCTGGGTGCCTGGGACAGTGCCCCAGCTCTCTGCACCCCTGAAACCTTCCCCTGCGCCTTCCTCCCATGCAGCTGACACCCCTGATCACCCTTCTTCTGGAGGGAACTTTGTGCTACCCGTGAACCCCTTTCTGAAATGACCTTCCGTCCTTCCGTCGCCTCACACGTGCCCGCAGCCCTCCCCCCACCCCTCTGCTACAGCCGGAAGCAGTGTGTACCCAGAGGATCCATCTGTGCCTCGGGGCGCCAGGTGGACAAGTCAGGGGGGAGTAACACGAGAAGGAGCCACCATCAACGCGTGCAACGCACGCAGGGAACTGAGGGGAAGAGCTAGGGAGAGCCTCTCAAATGAGGGGAGGCCTGAACGAGGTATTGAAAAGCGAGTTTTAGGGGCGCCCGGGGGGCTCAGTCGGTTGAGCATCCTACTTCGGCTCAGGTCATGATCTCACGGTTCGGGAGTTCAAGCCCCGCGTCGGGCTCGGCGCTGACAGTGCAGAGCCTACTTGGGATTCCCTTTCTCTCCCTCTCTCTCTCTGCCCCTCCTCCCCCCACCTCTCAAAATAAATAAATAAACTTTAAAAAAAAAAAAAGGAAAGTGAATTTTATATTAACGTTGTACCCGCTCCTTATCAAGCCGTCACAGGCGCTGGGCCTGCAGCATCGCATACAAATGTCACGTCCGCGCTAAGAGGTGTTATGACACCCATTGCACGGTGAGCAGACCGAGGTCCAGAGCCGGACGGTCTGCCTGAGGTTATATGGCGCCCGGGAGTGGTCGGGCTGGCTCCTGGGCCCCGAATGCCCGTCCCGAGGCGCACACTTCCGACAGCGCCACGTCTCGCAGGGTATGAACCCCACCCTTTGTGCCAGAGCAGGACACGGCCCAGCACTGCCTTCCCGTCCCTCTGAAAATGGGACACCAGCCGTGTCTACCTCGCAGAGTCCAGGTGGGGACTAGATGAGTGGACACACGGAAGACGTTTGCGGTGGCGTTCAGTGCACGAGAAGCGTTCAGACCAGCTGACTGTTACTGTTAGGACCGTAAGAATATTCTACTTTCAGCAAAAAGCCTGGTAAGGTTCAAACCTTTGGGGCCGACAGATGCACTGGATACAAATCTAAGGAGAGAGAAAAACAGCAGCCTGGGTGGAATTTTGAAATAGTATTGTATTTTTCACCCTTAAAAAAATTTTTTTTTATTTGAGAGAGAGAACAGGAGTGAGTGGGGGAGGGGCAGAGAGCGAGAGAGACAGACAGATTCCCAAGCAAGCTCCTCACTCAGCACAGAGCCCGACGCGGGGCTCGATCCTGTGACCCTGAGATCATGACCTGAGCCGAAATGAAGAGTCAGACGCTCAACCGACGGAGCCACCCGGGCGCCCCTGTATTTTTCACTCTATATTCCATTTTTGTCCCAGTCCCAAAAGGAGCATCCCAGTGCGTGTCCTGAAATACTCCAGTTACGGTGAGGAAGCCTAACAGGCAGACTTGTGAGTCGGTCATTCTACTTAAAACCCTGATCCCGGCCTTCCCGCATGGCCAGGAGGGTCCCCAAGTTCCTTACGGCAGCGTCTACGCTGTTCCTCATGCTGATCCCCGCCCACTCCTCTGGATGAATCTCTCGATGCTCTCGCCCGCCACGTGGGCCCACCATCACCCGGCCCAGGCATGTGCACTTGGGGGCACACGCCGGACCGGTTCTAAGCTCAGGGAGCGTGTTAGCGTGGTCTTTTCTCTCCATCGCCAGCCCCTGCTCCCTGTAAGCGCGCCCTTCCAAGAAGCCCCCTCTGGTCCTCCCAGACCGCGTGCAGAGGTGGCCCCCCGTGGGATTCCACAGTCCCTGTGCCGACCCCCGTAGCACTGAACTTAACCCACACTCTACCTCTTTGATGAGGTTGCCCAGGACAGTGGGTAATCGTGTGACCTCTGGAGCCCAACAGCCTGGGTGTGACCCCTGACTTTGTCCCCGCTGGCTGCAGGATGGTGGGCAAATGGTTTGGACCTCTGTGTACCCCGGGCGTCCTCTCTGTAAACGGGGACTTTGTTAGAATTAGGCGAGTATGCAAAGCGCTTAGAACAGTGCCCAACACGCGCCCAGCCAAGAGCTCCCTACTATTTAGGACACTGTACCCCCGCTAATGTTATTTGTACATCCCCGCTGCCCAGCGCGGTGAACGAGACCTAGTAGGCGCTCAATAAATACTTGTCCGCAAAACGAAAACAGAGCTTGGCTCGCAAAGGAGGCAATCGCTCATATTACATATTAGGCGATTTTTCCAGAGTGCATCATGCCAAATATTGTACGTTCTTTATTATGGCGAGGGCGGCAGTGTTCCTTAAAGAGTAGCACAGTTTCATTAGAAACCCTTACTTTCGGAATGTTATAACTCGGCCACAAAAATTCACTCCGGGCGAAACGCTAACTTTCGTCTGGAAGTAAATGGGTTGATTTTATAAGTTTTTATGCATTTTCCACACAAACAAACGGCCAGATAAAGCGTTCTTGAAGGGAAGGATTGCAAGAGGAAAACTTGATATTCTGGCATAAAAAAGACAAAGACTCAAAAAGACCGGCAGGGCGGAGGCGGGGGTTGGGGGGGGCACGAGGAGGCTAGACTGGAGTGTTTCACCGGGCCACTTACATACAATCTTTCCTCCGAGCCTTTCCAAATGCCCCTTGCCTTGTAATGACCACCAGCACGAGGACGTCATCGGGCCAGCTGCTTTTCTAAGTGTTTTACGCATATTAACTAATTCCCAACTTCTAGCTCCTCCTGAAGGATGAGTGTGTGGGAGTGTCCCCCCAAAATGCGTGTCCACCCAGAACCTTAGAACGCGACCTTATCTGGAAACAGGGTCTTGGGAGACGTAGTCGAGGTCAAATGAGGCCATATTAGTTGGGGGGTGGGGGTGGACAGGGAGACGCACGGAAGGGAGGAGGCTGTGGGATGGCCGAGGCAGAGACTGGAGGGACATAGTCAAAGCCAAGGGTCGCCAAGGACTCCCGGCCACCCCCAGAAGCCGGAAGAGGCAGGGAGGAATTCTTCCTTGGAAACTCTGGAGGGAGCACGGCTCTGCGGATGCCTTGATTCGGAACTTCCGTCCCCCCGGACTGTGAGTGCAGAAACATCTATTGTTTTAAGACAGCCGGGTTTGTGTCCCAGCGGTCCCTGGAGCCCACGGTGGACGGAGGTCAGGAAACTTGCCTGGTTCATTCACTGAGCTGGCAGCGCTGAGATTTAAGTGCAGACAACGGGCTCCGGGGGCCAGAGGGCTGTCCAGCTGCCCGTTGGTGGCTCCGACATAAGGAACATTTGGAGCCTGCTGGACAGTGAGCCACCCGCTTCCAGACGAAGTCATCTCTTTATACCTCCCCAAGTTCCCACAGTACAAGAAAATGGAGGGACAACACTCCCCAAATCGTTATCCGTTTCAGGACGTTTATAATCCAGGGGCCTAGTGAACGCCGAAAAACGGCCTCTTCTTTGTTTCTGCAACGCTGTTGTGAGACGTGAGGGGAACAGCAAAACAGATCCTTGCGCCCATTTAACAGACCTCACAACAGAGTCACAAGGAAAAGCGAGCTCGTCCTGACCGGTTCGGGGCTGGGGCCCTGCCCTTCAGCCTCAGCCAGGAGAGCCGCCGCCGCGTCCTCCCTCTCGCTCCAGCCTGAAGTCCCCACGGCAGGGGCAGGGGTCAGGGATGGGGTGCCGGCCAGAGCACAGCCACTTTAAATGTTGGTATCGGTCCACGATTATGGGTCTGGAAGGATGGACCCGATACGTGAGAAAACGAACAAGCAGCTTACGGACGATGTGTATCGTCCGCACCAAATATCGATACACGTATAGGTTATAAAAAAAAAAAAAAACAGAGACTATAAATATAAATATATATAAATACATAAGAATAAAAATAAAAAAATATAAAGATAAATAAAGCTTGCGGTGAGGGGGGCATAAAATCAGGGCGCCTGGGTGGCTCAGTCGGTTAAGCGTCCAGCTTCGGCTCAGGTCATGATCTCGTGGTTCACGGGTTCGGGCCCCACATCAGGCTCTGTGCTGACAGCTCAGAGCCTGGAATCTGCTTCAGATTGTGTGTGTGTGTGTGTGTCTCTCTCTCTCTGCCCCTCTCCCGCTCGTGCTCTGCCTCTGTCTCTCTCTCAAAAATAAATATACGTTAGAACAAATTTTAATTGTTTTCAATGAATATCTATTTATTTCATGATGAGAAAAAAGCCCTCCTCACAGTCAGGGAGGGTCCAGCAAATTGCGGTGCGTGTCGGGTGTGACTTCTCCCCCGCAGGCTGGGCTCCAGAAACCCCCGGGTCAGAGGGTCCCGCCCAGCAGTGCCCCAGTGGAAGAAAGGCTTGTCTCCAGGACTTCGGTGGCCCGGGCCCCGGACAGGATCTGCTCGCAGGGCCCCGCGGGGCTCCCGCAGCCGCCCCACGCCGGCAGGACTTTTGTATCTAACATGCGAAAATAAGAGTCTCAATCGGAGCCGCCGGCCCCGGGTAAGCAAGAGGGAAACGGAAACATCTAAAACGGGCTGCGGCCCTCCAGCAGGGCCTGATCAGGGACAGCGAAGGGGACAGGCCCGCGAGAGGCTGGCAGATTCCGGCCCGGCTGCCTGAGAGCTTCGCGAAGAGAAACGGTCCCAGCCAATGGCCTTGGAGAAGTGGGGAGACCCCGTGGGGGCTGATTCGAGACTGTGTCTGTTTCCGTGGCAACTTCCCGCAAGCCACGCGCCTGAAAACTCTCCCAGACATTTATTTTCTTACGGTTCGGGGGGCCGGCAGGACAAAATCGAGGCGTCCTCAGAACCATAGTCCCTCCCAAAACCCTAGGAGAGGATCCTGCCCGGACTCCTCCAGCTTCTCGGTGGCGCCTGGCGTCCCTTGGGTTGTGGCCACGTCTCTCCATCCGTCCACCATCTTCACATCACGTGGCCTCCTTCTCTCTTTAGGAGTGGCCTCTTATAAGGACAGTGTCGTTGGGTTTCGGGTCCTCCCTCTTTCGGTGTGACCTTAACTCGATTACCTCGGCCAGGATCCGATTTCCAAATAAGGTCACATTCTTAAGTTCCGGGAGACGGCGAATTTGTAGGGAAGACTGTTCACATCAGGACAGACACAGCCCCGCGTTTCCGGGACCATGGCGGCGCCCAGCACATGCTAAGGGGGCCCATCCCTAGTCCCGCTGCCCAACGGTGGTGTCTGGTATCTGGTACACACAACCCTTCGAGCGATTGGGCATCCATTCATTCAGTAGCCAACAATCATCTATTGATCACGGCCAAAGAAGAGCCCCGGGGGCATTAAGGTTAGACCCCTGCATTCACGTGTACTGGCTGCCGCGGTTAATTTCCTGCGTCAACTTGACCGGGCCCCAGGGTGCCCAGGTATCTGTGTCTGTCCGAGACGGGGTCTCTGGATGAGAATGCACCTGAATCGGTAGACTGACAGCGGGTGGCCCTTCCCAACGTGGGTAGGACACATCCAACCCAACGAAGGACTGAAGAATGTAAAAGGCTGAGGAAGAAAGAATTCATCGGCGCCGCTGGACCGTCTTCAAGCTGGGGCATGGGCTTCTGCCTTTGGACTTGGCCTCGGATGGGGACTTACGCCATCGACTCTCGGGCCTTCAGATTTGGACCGGAACTACACACCACGGGCCCTTCTGAGTCGGGATTTCTCAGCGTCCGTAACTCTATGAGCCAGTTCATATATATCGTATTAGTCCCGTTCCCCTGGAGAGCCCCGCCCTCCACCATGAGGGAGAGAGCCACAGACCGCCGTCAAAGCACAAAGGCAAAAAGGAGATTTAAAACAGAGAGGAGAGATAAAGACTACAGGGGTGCCTGGGTGGCTCAGTCGGTGGAGCGTCCGACTTCGACTCAGGTCATGATCTCACGGTCTGTGAGTTCGAGCCCCGCGTCGGGCTCTGTGCTGACAGCTCAGAGCCTGGAGCCTGCTTCGATTCTGTGTCTCCCTCTCTCTCTGCCCCTCCCCTGCTCATGCTCTGTCTCTCTCTGTCTCAAAAATAAATAAACTTAAAAAAAAAAAACTACAAAAAGCTTGGGCACAGCAAGTCTCGTTTGCACATATTTGGAGATAACTGATCGGCTGGCTTCTAACAAAGAAGCAAATCGCGTGAGCGGGGTGTTGGAGGTTTGTCTGTTCTGCATGCGGCCTCCCGCTCTGTCGCCTCCGCCCGCGTTCAGTGGGCATATTCCTCTCGTGCACCAGCTTCTGCTCTGTGACGGGCCAGGCGCTCGGATGCCCGGGGCATGCAGTGCGGCCGGCCTCGGGTGCTTACCTTTCATGTCTGGATGACACCCACCACCATCGAGTCTTGTCCCCCGTTAGACAGGGTAGGAGGCAGAGTTGCTGTTGAGTCACCCCTGACATTCCCCCCACCCGCGCCATCCTGCACTTCCTTTGCGGTGTATGGTGGCAACAGAGTGGCCTTTGGCACCGGCTGAGCTGGCTCTGAGCCCCCGCAGTCGTGGGAGGGCTCCCTGAGAAGCGGCCTTCCAGGGGGTTTAGCCCCTAAAGGGACCCACTTGTTCTGGCTGGACATTTCCAGTGTTCTCACCGAAAGTCTCGTGTCCCGGGAAAGCTGTGGGTACAAGCGGGAAGGATGCTGGGCACAGGAGAGGGTAGAATCAGGACTAAGCCGAACGCCGTGCGGGCCCCCCATGGCCTCAGACGCCCCCCAGGGGGTGCATTTGGAGCAGGGACTGCACCTCAGTGCTCTCCTGCTTCCGGTCATACCTTCCGGCCCTGGATGTCCTCATCTCCGCCAATCGGATGCGGGCCCCCCTGGGAAGGGCTGTGGCCTTAGGTGAGGTGGCTTCCGCTCTGGTAGGCGAATGCATGGACCAAGGGCTCTCTGCACACACCGGGGAGGATTAGCCGCAGGAATGGGCGCCGTTGTCACACGCACAAGGGCGCCTGTCGTTTGATTGGACGGATACGAAATGTCCAGAACAGGAAAGTCCACGCAGATGGGAAACGGATTAGCGGCTTCCAGGCACTGGAGCACGGAGAGTGGGGGACGGCTGCTTGACGGTGACGAGGTCTCCTGTGGACGTGACGAAGCGCACTGCAATTACGCAGGCGGTGGCTCCGCGAGTGTACCCAGCGCCACTGAACGGTCCCTCTTAAAGTAGGTCATTTTACGTTAAGTGAATTTGACCTTCGTGAAGAAATAAAAGTCGGGCAGTGGACTCAACTCCGGCTCTGTCTCCTCGTGTCCCCACCCCCACCCCGTGAGGTTAGAGGCAAACCGGGGGTGCCTCGCATGGGGGACGGTTGGGAAGCCAGGAGTTAATCTACGAAGAGACAAGCATCGGGCTGACCCAAAGCCTCTCGGCTAGGGCCCATGCATGGTTGTCCGGGCCGCGCACTGTGCAACCAGGTCCACTCAGGAGACTGCGGTCTTGCCTGTACTCCGTCCCCAAGCCGTGTGTGCGCTGGGGGCCGGCTGCAGTGGCCCCGAGCGGTCTCCCTTTCCTCTTTCTCACAGAAGTTCCCTCCCAGCCGTGGCAACCCTTCCCTTCCCCAGCCAGGCAACCCTTCCCAGCCTCCCGTCACCAGCCCAGCAGAAAGAGCCTGCGCAACCTCCTGTGTGAGCCGCCCGTGTTCTGAGCCTTTGGCCTCCTCCGCCTCCCGCCCTTCATTTATCCAACCAGCCGCTCCCTGCCTCAGTGGCCAGCCCAACCTCCCACCGGTCCTTCGGGCCTGACAAATGGCCTCGCTGTCCTCGGGGTGGCCCTCGGCTCACCTCTCTGCCCACTGTCATCTGCACCTGCCCCTCAGGCTTTGCCAGCCCCCCCCCCCCCCCCGCCGCCCCGATCCACTCAGGGGCGGCCCTGCGTCCTGATGCGGCCCAGCTTTCTGCAAGCTCCTCCCCGCAGCACAGGCGGGAAGCCCCCTGCTGCTTCCACCCCACGTGTCGTCCGTCCTGCAAAGGCGAAGTGTGTCTGAGCGTGTGGTTGACAAGTGGGGGGCAGGGGGGGTCACAGGAGCCTGCACAGGAGGAACCAGAAGACCAGCACGGAGGTGGCTTTTCATTTCGTTTAAGGAGCCCTTGGCCGGAGCCAGATTTCATCAGGGTCTCTCCTCCCAGGCCCCCGTGGCCACAGTGCCGTTCTCATTCTGCGGTTGCTGGCCCCGTGCGTGGCGCCCGAACCCGGAGGGCGTGCGCACACGACCAGCAAGGTCCCGTCAGCATCGGAAGGGCATGACGTCGGGGGAGCTGCCTGAATGCCGTCAACACTTCCTGAACTCCCTACAGTTCATCTGTCGACCATTCGTTGAGTTTCTTGAGCAGCTATTACGTGCCCGGGCCAGTGCTTGGGCGCTGGGGGGCATGGGAGGGTAAAGAATTCATCAGGGCCTTTTCCCTGGCAGAGGTACACGTGCAGTTACAGGATTTTACAACGTGGCATGATACACCCTCAAAGGGTTCTTGATTAATCACATAAATAGCTCCATTAGGCTTCTGATTGCTACCCCAGCCGGGGCTTGAATCCCGACCACACCGGGTTTGGGGGTAAACGGTTTTATCAAGATACACCGCACGGAACCATGCAATTCACCTATTCAAAGCGTACCCCCTGGGGCACCTGGAGGCGCAGTTGGTTAAGCATCCGACTCTTGAATTTGGCTCAGGTCATGATCCTAGGGTCACGGATCGAGCCCCGAGTCGGGCTCCAGGCTGAGTGTGGAGCCTACTTGGGATTCTCTCTCTCTCTCTCTCTCTCTCTGCCCTCCCCCATCACTCACGTTCTCTCTCTCTCTCTCTCTCTCAAATTATACATAAATAAATAAATAAATGAAGTGTACAACCCGGTGGTTTTTAGTGTACTCGCAGAGTCTCACAAAACAATTTTAGAACATTAAAAAAATTTTAATCTTTACTTATTTTTGAGAGGGAGAGAGAAAGAGCACGAGCAGGGGAGGGGTAGAGAGAGAGGCAGGCACAGAATCTGAAGCAGGCTCCAGGCTCCACGCTGTCGGCACAGAGCCCCACTCGGGGCTCAAACCTACGAACTGCAAGATCACGACCTGAGCTGAAGTCGTATGCTTAACCAATTGAGCCACCCAGGCGCCCCAATTTTAGAACATTTTAATCATCCCTAGCAAGAAGCCCAGTATCTCCTAGCTGTCACCCCCAATCTCCCTTCCCCATTCTCCAGCCCCAGCAACTGCTAATCTACTTTCTGCACCTACAGATTTGCCTCTTCTGGACACTGAGCATAAATGGGAATCATACAATATGTGACCCTTGGTGATTTGTTTCTTTCACTAACATGATGTTTTCATGCCCCCCTTTGTTTAGGCTGTTAGGACGCCATGTTGGGCTACGTTCCGTAGATGGACCTGGAGGTGTGAACACTCGTTCCTGTGGGGGCCGCAACTCATTTGGATTCCTGGAGAAGCAGCCCGTTTCTGAGGCAAAACCTTGGGCCCTAGCAGGAACGCCTGAGCAAGAGAGATAAGCAGACTTTCTTTCTCTTTGGTCTGGAGTCTAGGGAAGTCAAGTGTGCCCTCAGAGCTACCTGCTGTACTTAGCTGCCTTAAGTATGTATATTTCTGATACCCAGAAACTGTCTGGAGACCCCAGAGGAATTCACACTCAGAACTAAAAGATACGGGATTCTTTGAAGCACCCCTGTGGGAGGGGGATTGGAGGTGATCAGAGTGGCCACCACTCCCTGGAAGGATGGGTGAGTGAAATGTGGCAGAAACATAGCTTGGAGTAGGTGGGTGCTCGATGAACCGAATGAGATTTAGAGCAATACCCATAGTTAGCCCAGTAATATCCGTGAAAATAAAAAATCAATAAATGCGCCAAACAACACTACCTATTTTCTGAATATGCATAAAAATACAAGGATACTCGTTGCTTTGGGTGTTTGTGTCAGCCTCAAAACTCTATACATTGAAGCCCTAACCCCCAAGGTGACGGTATTTGGAGGCAGGACATTGGGAGGTGGTTCTATTTGGATGAGGGCATGAGGATGGATGGAGTCCCATGATGGGACTAGTGTCCTTATAAAAGGAAGAGAGACCAGAGCCTCTCCTCTTTCTCTCTCTCACTCCACCATGTGAGGTCACTGCCAGAAGGCAGCCGTCTGCGAGCCAGGAAGGAAGAAGGTCCTCACCAAGAACGCAATCCGCTGGTACCTTGATCCTGGACTCTCCGATTTCCAGAACTGCGAGAAATAAAGGCGTGTTGTTTAAGGCACCCCAGGGGGTGGCATTTTTTTAAAAGCAGCCTGAGAAGACCCAGACCCCCATCATACACTGATTTGTTTGCTTCTTTATTTATATATTTTTTAAAGCTTATTTTACTTTTTGAGAGACAGATAGCATGAGCGGGGGAGGGGCAGAGAGTGAGGGAAAGAGAATCCCAAGCAGAGCCCCACGCAGAGCTCGAACTCATGAAACTGTGGAGACCACATCCTGAGCCGCGACCAAGAGCTGGATGCTTGACTGGCTGAGGGCGCCCCATCCCATCATACATTTTAAAGCGATTGCCTGTGCTGGTCACGGGGCAGCGGGTGTAGAGGAGAGAGCGTACGCGTGGGATGAAGGTAAAACGAATATGTAGATAAGGCAAGGAAGGAGCCTCACATAGAACACGATGAAAGCAAACCATGGACTGAGGAGGGGAATTAAATAAATCCTCTACTTCTGAAGTCAAAAAATAAAAGTGGAAGAGGGGCTCTTGGTAAGTTGGTGCTTGACCTCTGGCTATGGGTGAAGCCAAAAAATTAAGGTCCCTGAAAGCCTCTTCTCTTAGAGAAGCTCGTGGAATGTGACAGCCCCATAAATCCTAGGCATGGGTTCTTGTGGTGGCCCACGTCCAAAATAGCCGGCTGGTGACCCCTGCCTCTCATCTCCATGCCCCGGTGCGGTCGTCTCCCATAGTGAGTCACAGATGGCCCTTTGTAACCAATAGGATATCAAAGAAATGGAAATGTGTGGTTCCTGAGTTTGGCTAGAAGGCATCATGGCTCCCGAATGATCGCTTGCTCTGAGGAAAGCCAGCCGCCACTCCACGAGTATTCAAGCCGTCCTCAGGAGAGGCCCACTGGCAGAAGAGTTGAGACCCCCCCAGCCAATAGCCAGAAAGAACTTGTCAGCCATGCAAGTGAGCCTCCTTGGAAATGGACCCTCCAGCCCCACTTGAGCCTTCAGATGACGCAGGCCCGGCCAATGCATAAGTCCAGCCACATGGGATTTCACGGGAGAGCCGTCCATGGAAGGCCTTCCTGAATTCCTGACCACAGAAGCCCTGAGGATAATAAATGACTGAGTTAGGCCACCATGTCTGGAGGTAATTTGTCGCACAGCCGTAACTCATACACCTCTCCCAGTTCAACCTTGCAAGCCACGCTGTTCACCTTCATTGGTCTCATCGTGCTTACATCCCTGTGTTCTTCCTTGTACGTAGCCACATACTAGGAAGGCTTCTTCTCGTCTCTGGTTAGGAAAGCCAAGGAGAAAGGATTTGTTTGCTGTTAGGTCAGAGATTTGCAAGAAAAGCAGGCCCCTCTGATGCACCCCAGAGAACGGGGAGCAAGAATTTCCATGAAAAAGAAAACCCAGACAGGGACCGCGTGTTTCGCTGCCCCTTCCACCAGGGAGTTCTCCCGGCACTGCTAATTTGAGAGGCTCTTGTTTTATTTGATGAAGGGGGACAGCACCGCCTTCCCCTATCCCTGGGCTTAACGTAAGGGTAGAAACCACAGGACTAGATAAAGGAATACCAGGAAGACAGTGTTTCCAGTGAGCGGAAACAGAGCGGAGCCTTGGGGAACCACGGCCATCGAGGGATCACCTCTGGAAGAGGATCCAGGGAAGGAGATAGGACAGGCCAAGAGGCAGGAGCAGAGGCTCCAGAGGGTCTCGGAAACAAAGGGAAAAGTTTTAAGAAGGGACGCCGCGTAACAAACAGGCCAACGAGGAAGAGAAAAAGCAAAGAAGGAAAGGGTCCAGCTGAGACCCTCGCAGAGCTTGTCCTCTGGACCCAAACATCCGTCTCTGGCATGAGTCACACAGGCACCGACCGCCCTGCGAGGAGGCAGTCCCTTCCCCTCTCCTGTTTCTTGTCGCCGCACACGGCGCGTCACGAGAAATTGCTAGGTACGTGGTTTCGGCAGAAAGATGGGTTCCGTCGGCAGCCCCCTCTCCCTGGTGGATGTTCCCTTTTGTTTCTTCTGCCCACTCTGTCTCTGTGTGAACGCTGAGATCTCAGCGAATGGCCCCAAAAGAGGGATTGCGGGGCGAGTCCACACAGGCGGCTGCAACGTCCCCGAGGAAATGCACGGTCATCTTCAGAGAGTCGGGGACAGTGGGGTGTCCTGTTACGTGGCTGAGGAGACAGCGTCTTTTCTACTCAGTCGGGTTCACTTTTCACACTAAATTAATCTCAATGAGCATCTGCTTTGCGTAAGGGAAGTTTTGTGATAATTCAACCGTGACCTCCGTAACAGTCCAAATGATTCCACTTTAGTACCTCGGCCCCTATCGAGACGGCGGTCTTTAGATCACCATCATCAGCATGTTAAACACGGGCTGATTAATCCCATCAACCTAACTACACAGATGGACCCAGCCCAGGGCGATGACATCATTAGCTTTGGGACGTGGGCACGTGGGATCACAGGCGGGCCTGGTCAGCCGGTCCCACAGGTCATTTGATCCGGTCTCCTTGTTCTTGAGAATTAAAAGCAGATTCCCCCTCCGGCTCGTTCTCTCCGTCCAAGAGACAGGTAAGCTTGTCTCAGCCGGGGCGTCGCTGGGCCCTCATTTGCAGGGGCCCACTGAGCCCGCGTCCTCCGTGAGAGCGCTTGTGGCCGAGCCCCTGGCACGTAGGACTCACCCCCCCCCCCGTGGGTCCCCATGACCCGCGCGATCTCTGCCAGCCCGTCTTTAGCCCCAATTATTTCTGAACACGCCGTCCTCACGGACTGCATCACACACTGTCCAGAGCAGGAACTAACCTGGACGCGGGGGCCCCTGCCACCTGGCAGCCGTCTCCCCCAGGTCCTGGACCCCAGGGAGCTTTTAGGAGCTTAGTCTCCCCATCGGACATAGACCGCGTGGGGAAGACGGGCCAGGAATTCCGCCTTCTCTTAGCCAGGTAGCTCTCAAAGCGGGATTCCAGGACCAGCCGAGTCAGCATCACCTCGGAGTTTGTCAAAACACAATGGAAATTTGAGAACATAGTGAGCTAAATGATAACAAAAAATGACACATTATAAACTTGTAAGATACAACTAACAGAGTTTACAGGGAAACTCATAAACTTAGACACAAATATGAGAAAAGACAAAAAAAGCTGAAAGCCAATGATCCGAATCAGAAAACAATTAGCAAACTACGGTCCATCAGCCAGCTCTCACCTCCCCCCCACACCCCTCAATCTGCTTTTATCAACAAAGTTTTATTAGAACAGAGCGACTCCTGTTTATTTCTGTATTATCCTTGGCTGTTTTTTTTTTTTTTTTTTTTTTTTACTATAATGCTAGAATGGAGTAATTGTAACGGAGACGGTATAGTCTTCAAAGTCTAAAATATTCGTGATCTGGCCTTTACTGAAAAAAATGTGCTGACTCCTAATCTAAGTTTTCGGATCCTGGATTCAGAACCTGGAAAGTGAAGAGGAAACTCACCGCAAAGAAAATAAAACAATAAAGACAGAAGCAGAAATTAATTAAATGGAAAGCCAGTTGCCAGAGAAATCAACACACCCTAAAGTTGATTCTTTAAGACGAATAATACTGATAAAGGTTGATGAGAAAAAAGGATAGAAGACACACATTTCCAATATCGAAAAGATAAGGACAAGACACCACGATGAAGAGTATAATGCAAGCTGCGGAATGGCAAGAAATACATATATTTAGGGGCCCCTGGGTGGCTCAGTTGGTTAAGTGGCCGACTTCGGCTCAGGTCATGATCTCACAGTCTGTGGGTTCGAGCCCCGCATCGGGCTCTGTGCTGACGGCTCAGAGCCTGGAGCCTGCTTCGGATTCTGTGTCTCCTCTCTCTCTGCCCTTCCCCTGCTCACTCTCTGTCTCTATGTCTCTCAAAAAATAAATAAAAACATTATAAAAATTAAAAAAAAAAGAAATACATATATTTAAATCTATGTATATTCTCTTATAAAATACTCATCTTCGGGATATATAAACTTTAAGAGAAAGGTATCCACATTTCTTTTAAACATTTTTAAATGCTTTTATTTATTTTTGAAACAGAGAGACACAGAGCACAGACACAGAGCACAGACACAGAATCCGAAGCAGGCTCCAGGCTCTGAGCTGTCGGCACAGAGCTCGATGCGGGGCTCAAACCTGTGAACTGTGAGATCATGACCTGAGCTGAAGTCGGCTGCTTAACCGACTGAGCCCCCCAGGGCACCTGGGAAAAACTTGAGTAGACATTGAGGAAGACATTCAAATGGCCACGATGCATATGTATAACTGTTCAATGTCATTAACCATTAAAGAAATGCAATTAAAACCATGAGTTACCGGATGCACCCCCCGGAATGGCTAAAATGTAAAAAGCGACACTACCGAGTGTTGGCGAGGATGAGGAGCAATTGAAATTCTCTTAAACAGCTGATGGGAGTGTAAATTGGTACAAATAGCTTGGGAAACTGTTTAATAGAGCCTATGGAAGCACGCCCTAAGATCGGCGGTTTACTCCTAAGTATCTACCTGGCAGAAATGTGCAGCTGAGTGCACCAACGGGCACTGTCGGGAGTATTTACGGCAGCATCAACCATAGGGTCCCAAACTGTGAAACCACACCTTTCAACTGGACAGGAGATACACTAGCGGAGGAGTGGTAGAGCCAAGAATAGAATACAGAACAGTAGATAGAAAGAATCAACTATGGCCGTACACAGCCACCTAGACGAGTCTCACACGTGACGGCACGTGAAGGAAGCCAGATACAAAAAGAGAACGCACCGTTTGTTTCCGTTTGTATACAATGCAAACACTAGCAGAACGAACTCTATGCTAATGCAAGCCCGAATAGTGGTTCCCTTTCGTGGGAGATAATGATTGGGAGCAGGGAGCAGGGAGCAGGGAGACGTCTGGGCATCCCTCACGCTCTGTATCTTGGTCTGAGCGGTGGTTCCAAGGAGGTGTGCGTTATTTTGTAAAACTTCATAAAGCCATGTATGAAGGCGTGCGAAAGTGCTGGGTATATGGTTTTCTTCCATAAAAGTTTGCCCAAAAAGAAATTTAATTCTTAGAAAGAGAGGGCAGTGCTGAAAGAGACAGGTCTGGAGCGAGAGAGCTCGAGTTCGAATTCTTTCTTGGCCATTTACAACCCGTGTGTCCTGAGACCATGTAGGCTCTCTGCACCTCGGTTTCCTCATCTGGAAGACGGAGGTAATACTAGTATCTAAGCCTAACGTTGTGCTGAGGAACTCATGAGTTGCTCCATGCAAAATATTTCTGATAGTGCAAAATACATAGCAATATCTCAATAAATATTCCTTTTTTGTTGGTGGTGTTATTATCTTTGTTTATCGAATCTGGACGGCCACACAAAGTTGGGGCTAAAAGCAAAGACCCTTGTGGGTTTGAGCCCCACATCAGGTTCGGTGCTGAGAGCTCAGAGCCTGGAGCCTGCTTCAGATGCTGTGTCTCTCTCTCTCTCTTCCCCTCCCCCGCTCACACTCTCTCCCTCTCTCTCTCTCTCTCAAAAATAAATAAATGTTAAAAATTTTTTTTTAAGTAAAGACCTATATTCTTGGGCATTTGTTCCAGAAAAATGAAAACTTAGGTTCACACAAACACCTGCACACAAACGTGGCAGCCTCATTCATGACAGGTAGAATCTAGAAAGTGGGTGAAAGCACCTCCGCCCTCAGTGGATGAGTATGAACCCCGGGCACACTCCCCCCATCGTGGACCGCCACTCTGCAGTGACCAGGAACAAGCCAAGGCTATACCCAACAACTTGGACGAATCTCAAGGAAATCTAGCTGAGTGAGAAAAGCCAACCCCCAACGCGTATAAACGTAGGTTTCCATTTAGAGAGCATTCTTGAAATGACAAAGCTGGAGAGATGGGGAACAGAGTTAGTGGTCAGGGGGTTAGGGATGTGGGGTGGGGGTAGGAACGAGGGGTCCTAGTTGGGTAATATGAGGGGGCGTTCTGGTGATGGAGTGCTTCTTTATCTTGACTAGGGATAAATGCCCAGACCTGCCCACGTGCTATAATTGCATAGAACTACACACACGCGCACACACGCACACGTACAAGTAAAACTGAGGAAATCTAAACAAAATTGGTGGATTACATCAATGTCAATATCCTGCTTGCAACACCTTTCAATAGTGTTGCAAGATGTTACCACTGGGGAAGGGGAAGGGGCCACCAGATCTCTTATTATTTTTAAAAAACATTTTAATGTTAGCTTCTGAGAGAGACAGAGCATGAGCAGGGGAGGGGCAGAGAGAGAGAGGGAGACACAGAATCCGAAGCAGGCTCCAGGCTCTGAGCCGTCAGCACGGAGCCCGACGAGGGGCTCCGACTCACAAACTGTGAGACCATGACCCGAGCTGACGTCGGATGCTTAACCGACTGAGCCCCCCAGGCGCCCCTGTATTATTTTTTTTAATGTTTTTTTTTTATTTTATTTTTGAGAGACATAGAGACAGAGTGTGAGCAAGGGAAGGGCAGAGAGAGAGGGAGACACAGAATGTGAAGCAGGCTCCAGGCTCTGAGCTGTCAGCACAGAGCCCGATGCGGGGCTCGAACCCACAGACCGTGAGATCATGACCTGAGCTGACGTCGGCCGCTCAACCGACTGAGCCCCCCAGGCGCCCCTGTATTATTTTTTTTACAACAGTTTGTGAATCTACTACGGTGACCTCTGATGTCCATCAGCCAAGCTTTGATGTCCCGACTCCATCGCCCACCAGCCGGGTGGCTTTGGGCAGGGAAACTCCCCAAAGTCTCAGTTTCCCCACCCACTAAGTGGAGACAGGTCCTAGTTCCTACCCCCCGAGCGTCGTGGGAAGGATGGAGTCACTGAGCAGAGTGTCTCAAACGATGCATGCCTCGAAATGAGTAAAATTATCCTTGTTATAAACGAGAAGCGCGGGGCCCACGGATGAAGTGCCCCAGGTCACCCCCAAATGAGCCGCAGTCCTGGTCTCTGACGCTGGGTTCTGGTTGGTCAGAGGGGAGAGGACCAAAAGTGGGAAATCTGGGGGTGGACCCACTGGCTCTGTGTGTGTGTTGGGGGAGGGGGGAATTAGGGACGGGGAGGAGGTGAGTCAGGAGACAAAAGAGGAAGGGGTCAGAGAGCAGGCACCAAAAAATTGCGAAGAAAATCAAAGGGCCGCTGGGAAACAATAGCTTAGGGGGCTATTGTTCTCGGGCCCAAATCCTCCCGGCTAGGGCTGAATAGATTCCCCGGGGCCGCAGTGCTCCTCCCCCACCAGGGTGCACGCAGGGGTCAGCTGGGTTCAAGGATGTTAGGGCTGCTCTGGACAGCAAAGAACACCGAGCAAATATATGTCGTTGCTGTCTTCGTTGTTGACGATGATGATGACAAAGATTTTGGGAACTATGGGTTGAAAGGACCCCTGGGCACCATTTCGCATTCGGTACTGCCCTAGCTGGCCCCGATCGGGGCACCTGCCACTCCTCTCGTGCCCCCTGCCCCAGCTCAGGGTCTGGCCCTTCAGAGCGAGCAGTGGCCTCAGAAAGCCCTCGGGCCCCGGCTGCTTAAAGTTGGGTCCAACTGGTCCAAAGATCAGGCAGGAGCCCCCGCGTCCCCTGGGAGCGCGCTGGAAGTGCGGGCTCTCCGGCCGTGCCCCAGACACGCCGAATCAGACTGCACTTGGACAGCGTCTTAGACGGCGGGCCTGGGAAGGACGGCTTTCATCCAGCCTTCGGGGTCGCTGCCACCGAAACACGGGTGCGGAGAGGAGAGGGACTGCCTGGACTCGCCACTCCTGTTTGCTCCAGAGCTGGGACGGCAATCCAGGCTCTGGGCTCCCGGCCAGCGGCTTTCACCCAGAAGCCTCTGGTGCAGATGGGTTGATAACTATGGGGACGAGCTTCCTCGGTAAGGAGGAAAGTTCTCGGCCGTCTCTCCCGGAAGTTGTCCTGGTGGGAAGGCAGTGCCCCTCACTGACATGGATGAGCTTGCGGTTTGGGTCCACGGGAGGAGAAGGTCCGCTCAGGATGCAGACACACGAAATCCCTCCTCCTCCGGGGAAGTTGTGCGGACGCCTCGCAGCGGCCGGGTGGTGGTCGAGAGGGCTGCTTCCTCTCAGAGCTCTCTGTGCCTCAGTTTCCTCGCCCGGAAAAGATGCTCTTCCCCGACCACCATGCACTGAGCACCTACGCCGCGCATCAGGCTTGGGGCCAGGCTCTCGGTCAATGTTCACATGTACTGAGAGCCCGCTGGGCACACGCCACGAGACGTGCCGCAAGACACAGGAAGGTTGTGCAGTGGCCGCTAAGGATTCCAGAAACGTCGAGGGGAACAAGAGGGGGAATGCACCCAGAAGAAAACGCAGAAGATCGCAAGCCACCGCTGTCAGAACTTCTAAGGACCCCGTTTGCCAAAGCCAACCTTCGGAGACGTAGCTTCTCATAATGCTCATTCGGATGAAACCACGTCACTTCTACCAGGAACCCATAGCTGCTCGGAGATACCAGAGCACCGAAAGGGGCAACAGAATACAAGTCTTTTCGTCTGCCTTCGTTTCCCAGAAGGGGAAACTGACGGGCAAAGAAGGGTGGAGACCTCCGTGGGGACACACGGCATTCCTACCGGCACCAGAACTCTCCACCCCTCTCCGGTATACTTCTATTGCACACCCTTCCCCCACTGCTAGGATAAAGTCACCATTCCACCAATATTGAGGAGTGTCCTCCCTCCCTCCCTCCCTCCCTCCCTCCAGCGAGGAGGGTAATTGAGACATGGTTACAGTCAGAACGTGTTGTGAAGGAGCTCCCAGCTTAGCAGAGGCTTGACCAAAGCAGGCTGTGCTTACTTAAAAGCCACAACGGCAGAATGATGGGAGGCGACCTCCCCCCATCTTGCGGGGCAGGGGCTGGAGTGGACGGGACCCTTCTAGGGGCCGACTACCCTAGGGAAAGCGCAAGGACTTGCGGGCTGCCAGGAAGCCTTTCCAACAAAAATGTTGGCGATCTGGAAAAGTCACTTTTGGCTCCGCCAGGAGAGAAGCGAACTGCAAAGTCGAAACGAATAACTGTTTAATTAAATGCCTACAGAAGGTAGCACCGTGTCAACCTCATTAAACTGCTAAATGAATTATTCCTCAAAGTTTCATTACGGGCGAAAATGATTTGGATGGTCTCACTTTGCAAGAATTTCCCAGCGTGCCCTACCGGTCCTAAGAAATAGCAGCCACTGTCCATCAGGGCCCGGCAGCCAAGTAAAAGCAAAATTAAAATTATGAAAAAATCCTTCCAAACTCATGTAGTAAAAAGGCTATATGTAATGTTTGTGGCGTTGCTCTTCTGAAGAGTTTGCTGTGATGAGGGCCAGGCCCCCCAAAACAGAGGTACCTTACCCCCACGGCCTCCGAGTTACCATAACTTGGTACCTTAACTAGCTCAGGGCTGGTGTCGCCTTGCCTGCCAGAAATCCTGGGACAAGTCACTTAGCAGCTCTGAGCTTCAGTTTTTCCCCTTCTGGAATATCTAGGGGAGTAATCCCAGTTGCTGGGAGCTGGGAGGGAGGAATGCAAAAGCCCCCTCCCCCTACCAGGCAGACAGGAGTGGGTGTTGGCTAGGCATTCGCTTCCAAGCTTAGCACCCAAAATATAAGAGGGTGCAAAACAACAAAAACAAAAACTCAGTATCCAAGATAAATAATATTTTAATGCAAAAATAAAATTTTTTAAGTAAAGTAACTGGGGAGGAATAAAGGCGAAAGAGCCAAACACCGAATCTGAAGGGATGATCTGTCCGGGACTCCGCAGCCAGGCAGCCTGGAGGCACCGTTTCCACCTCCGTAATGTGGAGCCTCAGTGCGCGCCTGGGTTCCTGACTCGGGGCCGCAGGGGCCTAACCACCCCACCCAGCTCGCAGGGTTACGGGACGCGACGGAAACGGGTTCGTAAGAGCTAAGCGAGCGCCTAGCCGCTAGGCGCTTTAGGTCGTTGTTACAGGGCCAAAGAAAGTGTGGGAACTTCTCACATTGTAGGAGAAACCCAAGGTCGCACAGTCACAAGCGAAACTTTCTTTGGCGCCAGGGCCGGGCAAAGGTGTGGTCGGGTGGCAGTCGGAGTGGCCTGCGTTGCGGTCGGGGAAGGCGCGCCGGGCGCGGGGGAGCGGGGCCTGGCGACGCGCGGGAGCCGGCAGGTGCGCGCAGGGCCAGGACGGGTGGGGCCCGGCGGAGGCCAGGGGCCAGGGCACAGTGACCTCGGGGACGCGGGGGATCGGGGTGCGCGGAACCGAACGAGGCTCCAGGGGTCGCGGCGCGGGGATACGGACGGGGGGGGGGCGGTTGGGGAGCTATCCGGGGCGCGGGAGACCAGGACGCGGGGAACCAAACGGAGCCTGGGTGGTCGGTGCGCGGGAAACGGACTGGGCGCTGGGGGCCGGACGTGGCGCGGGGAGCCATCTGGGGCGCTGGGGCCCAAGGGCGCGGGGGACCAGGAAGGACGCTGGGGACCAGGTGGGGCGCGGGGGGCCATTCGGAGCGCAATGAGTCAAGGGCGCGGGGGGCCGGACGGGGCGCCGGGGGCCAGGCGGGGCGGAGGAGGCCAAGGGCGCGGTGGACCAGGAAGGACGCTGGGGACCAGGTGGGGCGCGGGGAGCCAAAGGCGCGGGGGGCCAGGCAGGGCGCGGGGAGTCTGGCGCGGCCTCCCGGGGCCCCTCCGCGCGCGCGGCGCAGCCCCTGTCCGCCCCGCGGCGTCTCTTGGCGGCGCCGCCTCTCGATCCCGCTTCGAGGCGCGCGGCCGTCCGGCCCCGGAGGCGCCCGGCGGGGTCCGTCCCCGCCCCGCCAAGCACCGGCACCGAGGGCCGGCGGGCGACCCGGCGGCGGCGGCGGCTGCGGTGGCAGGTGGGGGTCGCCGTCCCCGGAGCCGCGGGCAGGAAACCCTGCGGGTCCGTGTGGGTCAGGCCGGTGCGGGACCGTCTTCCGTCTCTGCTGCCGGGAAATCAGGAGGCCCCGCCGCCCGCCCTGGCGGTTTCTGAGCCCGAAGGGGTCCTGAGGCCGGCGGGGGGAGGTTACACACCGAGGCCACCCCTGCGGACGCTGCTCTGGGCCTGCCTGGAGCGGCAGGGACCTCCCGGCTTCAGGACAGCTGATGTCTATGTGGGTGTGTGTGGTGTGTGTGCGTGTGTGATATGTGTGTATAGTGTGTGTGTGGGGGGGTTTGTATAGTATGTGTGTGTGTTGGAGGGGTGTTGTGTGTGGTGTGTGTGTGTGTGTGTGGTATGTGTGTGTGTGGTGTGTGTGTGTGTGGTGTGTGATGTATGGTGTTGTGTGTGGTGTGTGTGTGGTGTGTGTGGTGTGTGTGGTGTGTGATGTATGGTGTGTGTGGGGGGTATGTGTGGGGTGTGTGGTGTGTGTGTGTGTGTATAGTGTGTGTGTGTGGGTTGTGTATAGTATGTGTGTGTGTTGGAGGGATGTGTGTGGTGTGTGTGTGTGTGGTGTGTGTGTGTGGTAAGTGTGGGGTGTGTGTGTTGTATGTATGTGTATGACGTGTGTGGTGTGTGATGTATGGTGTGTGTGTGGGGTATGTGGGGGGTGTGTGGGGTGTGTGTGTGTGTGTATAGTGTGTGGTGTGTGTGGGTTGTGTATAGTGTGTGTGTGTGTGTGTGTGTGTTGGGGGGATGTTGTGTGTGGTGTGTGTGTTAGTGTGTGGTGTGTGTGTGTGGGCACCTGGGTGGCTCAGTTGGTTAAGCCTCCGACTTCGGTTCAGATCATGATCTCATGGTTTGCGGGTTCGAGCTCCACATTAGGCTCTGTGCTGACAGCTCAGAGCCTGGAGGCTGCTTTGGATTCTATTCTGTGTCTCCCTCTCTCTCTGCCCCTCCCCTGCTTTGAGTTCTGTCTCTCTCTCCCTCAAAAATAAATACACATTAGAAAAATAAATTAAAAATAAATCGCCAATCAAAAAACAAATGGCTGTCAGGGGACCCTCACAGTTCAAGTGATCAACAGTAAATATAATAAAATACGTGTGCATCTATGTGTTTGTTACACACATATATTCCATGCCACTAAGAGAATGTGAAAGTAATAATATTCTACAAGCAGAAGACATATAAAGCACCCAGATTTTGGCTTCTAAATACCATTTTCAACAAAAGGAAACAGGGACCCTTGGGGAAACAGGTGATCCCAGGGCTGTGGATGGGATGTCTGGATACCTTGGTAGTCAGAAATTAAGAGCCGAAACGATGATGGAGACAGGTCAGAAGAACTCAGAAGCCACATCTGGCTATATCTAGAACAATTTAACCATTAAAAAAATGATAGTAATGAATTATAGCCCATGAAATAAAATACGAAACTGGGGCGCCTGGGTGGCTCAGTCCGTTAAGCGTCTAACTCTTGATTTCGGCTCAGGTCATGATCTCGCGGTTTGTTCCAGCCCCACGTCCGCTTCGGACCCTCTGTCTTCCTCTCTCTCTGTCCCTCCCCCCGACCTCAAAAATAAACAAACATTAACCCCTCCTCCCAAAAACAAATAAAAAAGAATAAAATAGTAAACCAAGAGGACTTAGTGCTACGAATAACCAAATAAACGGAAAGTTGGGCAAGGAACAGGACATTTACGTAAAATATCGATCAATTACAGCGGCCGGGCCTCCTGGACGCCCTGGTAACCAGGCGATTCGGGTAAACATCATCAATTGCAGCACACTCTGAATTCTTGTGCCACCCGACAGGAATCAGCAAAAAGAAAACAGCATCCTTTCTGTGACGTTTCTGCCAAAGATGCGTGTCCTCGATCTAATCAGGATAAAGTATCAGACGCCTCCCGACATTCTATAGAATGGTCAGTGATTGGCTTGTAATCTTCAAAAGGGTCAAGGTCATAAAAATAAAGACCGAAGAACCACTCCAGACTAAAAGGGACAGAAGGGCTTGACATCTGAAGCACACATTTCATTTTAGACTGGATACTTTTTGTTACGGAAGATATTATTAGGACAGAGGGTGACACACTTGAGTGTGGGCTGAGGTCTAGATGTGGGAACACATGATATGAACTTCCTAATTCTGGTGATTGCTCTGTTTGTTAATATTACATACACTGGGGTATCGCATACACTGGAGAATCGTATACACTGGAGAATCATATACACTGGGGTATCATATACACTGGAGAATCGTATACACTGGGGTATCGTATACACTGGAGAATCGTATACACTGGGGTATCATATACACTGGGGTATCGTATACACTGGAGAATCGTATACACTGGGGTATCGTATACACTGGAGAATCGTATACACTGGGGTATCATATACACTGGGGTATCATATACACTGGAGAATCGTATACACTGGGGTATCGTATACACTGGAGAATCGTATACACTGGGGTATCATATACACTGGGGTATCATATACACTGGAGAATCGTGTACACTGGGGTATCGTATACACTGGGGTATCGTATACCCTGGGGTATCGTATACACTGGAGAATCGTGTACACTGGGGTATCGTATACACTGGGGTATCGTATACACTGGGGTATCGTGTACACTGGAGAATCGTGTACACTGGGGTATCGTATACACTGGAGAATCGTATACACTGGGGTATCGTGTACACTGGGGTATCGTATACACTGGAGAATCGTGTACACTGGGGTATCATGTACACTGGAGAATTGTATACACTGGGGTATCGTATACACTGGAGAATCGTATACACTGGGGTATCGTATACACTGGAGAATCGTGTACACTGGGGTATCGTATACACTGGAGAATCGTGTACATTGGAGAATCGTATACACTGGAGTATCGTATACACTGGAGAATCGTGTACACTGGGGTATCGTGTACACTGGGGTATCGTATACACTGGAGAATCGTATACACTGGAGAATCGTATACACTGGGGTATCGTATACACTGGAGAATCGTATACACTGGAGAATCGTGTACACTGGGGTATCGTGTACACTGGGGTATCATATACACTGGAGAATCGTATACACTGGGGTATCATATACACTGGGGTATCGTATACACTGGAGAATCGTATACACTGGGGTATCGTATACACTGGAGAATCGTATACACTGGGGTATCGTATACACTGGGGTATCGTATACACTGGAGAATCGTGTACACTGGGGTATCGTATACACTGGGGTATCGTATACCCTGGGGTATCGTGTACACTGGGGTATCGTATACACTGGAGAATCGTGTACACTGGGGTATCGTGTACACTGGGGTATCGTATACACTGGAGAATCGTGTACACTGGGGTATCGTATACACTGGAGAATCGTGTACACTGGGGTATCGTGTACACTGGGGTATCGTATACACTGGAGAATCGTGTACACTGGGGTATCGTGTACCCACTGGAGTATTCCGCAGTGACTGGGGATCATGCTGGCAATTTACCTTTAAACAGCTCAGGACAAAAATTACTTGCACTGTATTTGCAACTTTTCTGTAAATTTGAGAATATTTAAAATATGCATGTACACACGTGTGAGATCTTATCACACTGCCGCTCGGAGCTTTTATGGTCTCCCTGTCACCCTTGGAATGAAGAGAGAATCCTGACCCTGGTCTAGGAGTGCGGCTCGACCTGGCCCATCCCCCACCCGTGCCCCGGAGCCTCATCGTGTTTCGGCCACACCGGCCTCCTGGGTGTTTCTAGACTGTGCCGAGAACTCGCAGGTCTCTGAGCCTTTGCACTGGCTGTCCCCTTCACCTGGAGGGTGTTTCTCCCGCATTTCCACGTGGAGGGGTGCTCTGCCCCTGGCAGCCAGGGTCTCTGCTCACGTGCACCCCACGAGAGGGCTTTGACAGTAGCGCCTCACCCAGCCTAGTCATCTGAATCCTTTTACCTCGTTGTCTTCTTTTCATCGGCCTTTTCCCCACATGAAATTTTAATACAGGTCTCCCTGTTTATCATCCATTTCCTCACCAGGATGTAAACTTTCTGTGGGTGGGGACTCTGTTTTGGTTTCATTCCACCAAGGGCCTGATGGCTGGTGGGGGTGGAGCGCTGTGTGAACTCCTCAGCGTGGCGTGTGCTCACAGCCAGTGGTCCACAGGAAGCGGAAAGATTTTGAGAAGATACATCCTTGACCCGGTTATGTGATTGTCCGCCCAAGTCTAGAAGCTAGAGATTCCTAGTGGTGAAAGGTCAGGAAGAGAGAACACCGTCTGTGCCTAAAGCCCAGAGAGGGAAGCCCCTGGTGACTGAGGCCGGATTCCCAAGAGCTGACTCTTTAGTGCCAGCCCCTGTGGTCTTCTTCATCTAGAACTCCCCTTGGCCCCAGGGGCTGAGCTAAGTCTCACAGGGGTGGTGCTTTCCCCTTCCAGTCAGGCTCAGCCATGGCTTCAAAGGCCTTCCTGGAGGGGCGCCTGGGTGGTGCAGTCGGTTAAGCATCGGACTCTTGGGTTTCAGCTCAGGCCATATCTCACAGTTTGTGAGTTCGAGCTCCACACCGGGTTCTGTGCTGACGGTGTGGAGCCTGCTTGGAATTCTCTCTTTCTCTCTCTCTGACCCTTCCCTCCTTGCTCTCTCTCAATCTGTCTCTCAAAAATAAATAAATAAACTTAAAAAAAAAAAAAAGGCCTTCCTGGAGAAGGGCTTTGTCACTTGGCCGGGGTGACTGATTCCTCTTGAGTACGCTCCAGTCCCCTGGCTGTTGGCTCCATTCTGAGAACACAAAGCCATCTCGAAATGCAGCTTTTCAGTTTCGATTTTGCACATCTATGAATGTATACTGTAAGCAAGATTCCATCCCTCCCAATCCCTTCCTTAGCATCTGAGTACATTGAGAGCATTAACACCAACAATAAAAAGACACTTCCCCCCTCCCCCCCCCCAGAGCAGTTGGAAACATTTGATATTCTTTTAGTGGTTGAGAATGCATAGGATGAGGAGTTTATAAAATAGGTACATGTCACGTTTTAAAAATAATCCTTGCGAGGCGCCTGGGTGGCTCAGTCGGCTGGACATCCAACTTCGGCTCAGGTCAGGATCTTGCGGTTCATGAGTTTGAGTCCCGCATCGGGCTCTGTGCTGACAGCTCAGAGCCTGGAGGCTGCTTCGGATTCTGTGTCTCCCTCTCCTTCTGCCCCTCCCCTGCTTGTGTTCTCGTTCTCTCAAAAATAAATAAACATTTTTTAAAAACTTCAAAAATGTTTAAGAAAATAATCATCCTTCTACCAAGCCAGGAGGAAGAGTTCCATTTCGCCAGGTCCTGCCAAGTGACCATTTGTGTGGTCAACAAATACTTACTGGGCAGTTTCGCTATGGCAGGCACAACTCTGGATGCTTGGGGCGTATGTCAGTGAGCACAACAGTGATCCCGGCCAATGCCACAGGTGGTGTGCCTGGTACACCTTCCTCCTCCCTCTACCTGTGAATTTTCACCCTCCAGGATTCAGTTCAAACCCACCTCCTCTGGAACAGTTTCCCCATGTGTTCAGGGAAAGCTCATCATTGCTTTCCTCGGTGCTGTCATTATACTTTGTTCATATCTTTCTTATAGCACCTTGTTACCTTTTTATTCTAAATAGATTTCATCCGGGGGGGCAGTTTTAGGTACAGAGTTCCCTACACCTCCTTAGTCCCCTCCACTTTCTCCTATTATTAATATCTTGCTAGCGAGGCATGCTAGTCAATGAATCAATATAGATGCATTATTATTAACTAAAGTCTACAGTTTACAATGGTGTTGTACATTGCATGGGTTTGAACAAATGTACAATGACATGTATCCATCATGAAAGTGTCACACAGAGTAGTGTCACGGCCCTAACACCCCCTGTGCCACCTGTCCACCCCTCCCTGCTCCTCACCCTTGTCAATCATGGGTCTTCTTCCCGCCTCCAGCTTTCTTTCCCAGAATGCCATGTAGCTGGAATCCTAGCTGTGTAGCCTTTTCTGATTGGTTTCTTTCCCTTGGGAACGTGCATTGAAAGTTCCTCTGTCTGTTCATGCTTTGATAGTTTGTTTCTTTTTAGTGCTACATAATATTCCACTGGCAGGAAGGCACCATTTCTTTGTCCATTCCCATACTGAAGGACGTCTGGGTTGCTTCCAAGATTTGAAAAAACTCTTTTTAAATGTTTATTTATTTTGAGAGAAAGAGAAAGAGAGAGAGGCTGAGAGCAGACATGTGCAAGGGGGGGGGGGGTGGCATACAAAGAGGGCGAGAGAATCCCAAGCAGGTTCCGCACTGTCAGCACAGAGCCCGATGCAGGACTCGAACCCACAAGCTGTGAGATCATGACCTGAGCCAACATCAAGAGTCTGACGCTTAAACGACGGAGCCAGCCAGGCGCCCTCCCCGCCCCCAATTTTAGCGATTTTGAACAAAGCTGTTGTAAGCATCTGCAGGCCTTTGCGTGGACCTAAGTTTTCAGCACCCATAGATAAATGCCAAGGAGTGCGATTACTGGGTCATAAGGTACGAGTGTGCGCGTTTTTGTAAGAAACCACCGAACTGTCTTCCTAAACGGCTGCGCGTTCTTGCATTCCCACCAGCAATGAACAGGAGTTTCCTTTTACTCCTTCTGATTTCATCTGCTACCTCCTCTGTTCCCCTCCACCATTCACCCTCCTCCCCAGGCCAGGCGCTCCCTGAGCCCAGCGGCCACGTCTTAGTCCCTGTCCTCAGCGCTCGGTGCTGGAATGTCCATTAAACGAATTATTTGTTGAACTTTTTAATTACAGGGCAATCCCTCGAAATAAGAGTATGCTGCTTTGGCAGCAGGGAGGGGACTTAAAGGCATATGATATTGTAGCCCCTGGATTACCGAGCTCTGTTCTATATTCTGGGGACACATTATTATTATCATTTTTTGGTCATGTTTTATCATTTATCTTTGAGAGAAAGAGAGAGACAGACAGAGTACAACGGGGAAGGGGCACACAGAGAAGAGAGAGATACACAGAATCCAAAGCAGCTCCAGGCTCTGAGCCATCAGCACAGAGTCCGATGCGGGGCTTGAACTCACGAGCTGTGAGATCATGACCTGAGCTGAAGTTGGACGCTTAACCGCCTGAGCCCCCCAGGCGCCCCTCTGGGGATGCATTTTTAGCTACACCATGCTACTAAAATCACGTTTCAGTAATGTTGGGAAACTAGAGTCTGATCACAGTGCTCAAGTAACTTATGCTTCATGTTTTGTTTGTTTTTTTTTTTTGACTTTAGATTATTGCTAGTTTGCTGATAAGCTCTTAAATAACTGACCCCGTGACCATGACGCTCATACTTACCGACCGTCCCCTGGAGGCACAACAGTTTTCTAACCCATTTCAGCACCAGGAATCCTTCTGCAACCCGAATCTGCCCGCTACACCCCCGTGCCAGAATGCGCCCCGTCAGGGTCCCCGCTACCTCCCAAATCAAGCCCAAAGAAGTGTCACCTGAGGCCTTACCACAGTAGGACTTCTTTAAGTCTCTAAAGGTGACACTCACCTCCTCCAGCCCCCCACCCCCCGCCAGGAACTTGGCCCATGTTGTTCCCTCCTAACATCGCCCCCAGGCACAGAGGTGAGGAAGATAAGCCCCCAGCCCTCTGGGAGTTGTGTCTAGTCTAGCGGAGAAGGTAGACAGACAGACACCGGAACAGATGAGGCCAGCCAAGAGTAGTAAGCTGGAACAGAGATGTACTGGGAACCACAGGTGTCCCAGGAAGACTTCTACCCCACCTTTGAATGGGGAGGGCAAGAGATTAGATCCTTGCTCCGCAAATGTTAGCTTTCCTTCACTCTCTGCGGAGGAAGATTCCTCCCCGCTGGACTTGGCCTTCGACTGACAACGGGCAGTCGCGGTGCTAGCGGAAGCTGCGAATATGCTCGCCTAGTTTGGTCTTGTGCTTTCCTGCTCCATCACGAGAACGTCCATCAGGCAGCAGCTGCTCCTTCAGGCAGGGGCCTGGAGCGAGAGACATAAGCAGCCCTGAACCCACGTCCTGGACAGAGTCACTTCTGCTGACCTGCAGGCTTGTGAGCACGAAATAAATGGTTTTGATATTTGGGGGGTTTGTATTAGGATTCTGCAGAGAAACAGAATTAGTAAGCTATATCTATATGTAGCTATAGACACAGATATAGAGGAGAGGAGATTTATTATAGGAATTGGCTCATGCGGTTATGGAGGTGAGAAGTCCCCAAATTTGCCATCTGCATGCTGGATGACCAAGAAAGCCGGTGGGGTCACTCAGTCCCGGTCCAAAGGCCTGAGAACTCGGGAGCTGCTGGTATGAGTTCTGGAGTTCAAAGGCCCAAGACCCAGGAGCTCCAAGAGCTGGAAAGACTCAAGAAGAGAGAGTAAGAATTCAGTCTTCCTTTGCCTCTTTCTTTCTCTCTTTCTCTCTTTCTTTCTTTCTTTCTTCCTTCCTTCCTTCCTTCCTTCCTTCCTTCCTTCCTTCCTTCCTTCCTTCCTTCCTTCCTTCCTTCCTTTCTTTCTTTCTGAGAGAGAGAACCCCAAGCAGACTCCACGCTGCCAGCAGAGCCTGAGGTGGGGCTCGAACACACACACCATGATTCCAAATCAAGAGTCAGATGCTTAACCGACTGAGCCACCCAGGTGCCCCCTTCCTTTGTCTTTCTGTTTCAGTCAGGCCTTCAGTGGATTGGACGGTGCCTGCCCACATTGGTGAGGGCAGGTCTTTGCCGCATCTACCCAATCAAACGGTAATTCCTTCCAGAGACACCCTCACAGACACATCTAGAAATAAGGTTTTACCGGCCATCTGGCATCTCTGAGCCTGGTCAAATTGATATATAAAATTAGCCTTCCTGGAGCTGTTTGTTACCCAGCATAATCAGCCATTGTGATCAGTACAGAAAATTTCCTAGGGAATGAGGGTGGCAGGAAGCAGGATCCTGCTGAAGGTGAAGGAGGGAGTGAGGAGTTTAAGAGAAAACCGGGTGTAGAGGACAGACCCTGCAAGTACTTTGAATACTTTTCATAATCGGCACAGGATCACTCAACAATTCACCACAAATGAAGGGTCCGTGAATGGGGAGGCAGACTTAAGAGGGTAATGACCAATGCGGTAATCACTCTTAGTATCTAAACCCCCTGCTTCTTCCTGGTGATGGCTCATTGCTGGTATGCCAGTCATGAGTATCCTGTCCCTAGATTTATAGCTAGGGAGCGGGCATGTGATCCCAAATCAAGGGATTCGGAGACCTATTCAGAAATCTTCTCACGGGTTTCTGGGGGAGGGGGGGATTTTTCTCTTTCCTGAGTGAAGAAATCAGATGTGGTTAATGTAGTCTTCCCTTTTCTCTTGTCCTGAACAAGGATGCGATTGCTGGTGTCACAGCAGCCCCCTTGCATCCATGAGGGAATAGCCGAAACATTTCAGAGACATTGGCCCCGTCATCTCTGAGCTGCGGAACCAACGCGACTCCTGTAGACATCTTACCATATGAGGAAAATACCCCCCATCTCTGTTTAAGCTACAGTAAGGGGGGGTTTCTGTTAAATATTATGTTCTGTATTTTCTTAGCTAATAAATGGTTATAGACATTTGCCATAAGCCTGGCACCGTGCTAAGCAGTTTACAGCCCTTGGGCCACTTAATCTTTGTAAAAAACAAAACAAAAAAAACACAAACAAACATGAGAAAGCGGTATTGTTACCAGACTAGAATTTACCCGAAGGTCCAATCTGCTAAATCTCCACTACTCAATTCTATCCAGACTCCTGAGTTGCAAAGCCTAGTCATTTGCACTCACCCGCATGGGAGAACATGAAGTTTTACTCTCCTTGCGTATGGTCTGGACAAGAAAGTGCCTGAAGAAACAGATTTGAACCCAGCCATCATCTCCCTCTAATAACAAGGGAGAGAGTTATGAGCTGAAGCTGGAGAAAGATCGGAGGATCTCGGGGTTCTGGGGTCACCCCTGCATTTCCGAGCTCACTGCACTCGCAAGTGGATAGCTGGGATGAACAGAAGGCACTTTGAGGATTCTCCAAACCTTTCTAGATCCTGAGGGTAGCCAGCCTCCTTCCCTAGAGGCCCCAACAGAGGAGAGGGTTAGGCATTACGTTGAAAGGTCTCTTTGTCATGGTTAGCTCAATGATATAATTTCAGACAAATCTCCCCTGAGTTCTGCTATTACTGCCTGGTATTTCACCAATAAGGTTTTCACCTGTGTTAACGAGCAGACGCGGGGTGGGGGGGGGCAGTTAAGAAGAGGAGGAATACTATCAATCATTCACTCCTTTGTGTGGATTAATTTGCTTCCATCTTCTTTGGAATACGTAGGTAAAAAATTTTCAGAGAATGAAAGTGTTGTTCGGGGATGCTGACTAAATGTTGCAGAGTGAGGAGATTTGGGTGTGAATGAGCTGTATTCATGAAGGAGTATTCCAAATCCTATGGGTGGGCTTCTCAGAGCTGTAGCCGGGTGTGTGCATGCAAACACACACAGACACACACAGACACACACACGTTAGGAGATGCAGGGCTTCTGAGGTCCTCTTGGGTAACAGAAACAAGATTCAGAAGTTCAAGGAGCTAGAACAAGGGGACTAATGTAGCAAGACCAAGTTTAATAAGAGCAGGTGTCAGACGCTGAGTCTTTGTCCCAAACTGCCCCACACAGGGAGGCGATGGGGGAGGCAAGGCTTAACAGCGGCACAGGCAGCGAGGACGGGGGCACCTGCGGTCTCCAGCTCCCGTGAGTCAGGAGCAGGGCTTGGCTGCCAACAACATTAATGAGCTTCTGAGCCGCTTTAATACAAGCACGGTCTTCAGCGCGGGAGACCCAAGAGGCGCATGTCCCAGACCACACCTGAAGTCCGGGGCTCAGCGCTGCGGAGAGACGCAGGCACGTGGGGACCGAACAAGAAGCCACGCCCCGGGAGACGGGACGGGGGGAAGGCAGGGCAGAGGCAGTGGCCTCAAAGGAGCAAGAAGGCTGGGAGCCCCTGGAGAGCAGTGAGCAGGTCTGAGTCACCTTGGTATTCCTGGCGCCTGGTCCAGAACCGGGGACACAGCGGGGGCTCGGTAAATATCTGCTCAATAAACGAATTGGAGCAGCCCCAAATGCCAAGGGCTCTCCCAGAAAGGAGAGAGCGCCTCATGCGGGCGAGTATGTGTGGCCAACATAGGAGTCCCTCGTTGGAGAGCTTGGAGGGGAGACCCGAGCCTCCAACGAGGGCTTGGGAACGGAGGCCACATTCTTCCGAGTCCCTAGAATTCGATTCCGTTACTCTAGATTTTGTGAGATCATGACCTGAGCTGAAGTTGGCCGCTCAACCGACTGAGCCCCCCAGGCGCCCCTCCGTTACTCTAGATGTTAAAGCTCTCCCATGTCTGCCTCTCAGACCTTTATTTCTCTCTTACTACTGATTTCCAAAGAGGAGGGAGGGCAGAAGGAAGGAGGAAGGAGAGAAGAAAAAGAATAACCGGGCAAGTCTCATTAGTTCCGGAAGCCTTATTTCCATCTCCCGACACCTACTGGAAACCCCACCACCTGCCTCCGCGTGTCTCTTCTTCGGAGCACGCATTGCTTCGCAGCAGACATGTCTACTGCCTCTCTGGGGAGCGACCTCTCTTCCCGGACACCTGTGGCCGTTCGTTTTGTGCCGTTTTGTCCCCAACACTTATAGAGTACTCCCTGAGCTGCACCTGTCAATAAACATTGGTCGAATGAATGAATGAATGAATGAGTCCTGGGTTCTTTAGGCTTTGTCGGCGCTGTGGTTTCTACTCTGGTATTCATTTCTTCTACTATTCTTAGGTACAGTTTGCTTACATTATCCCACTGGAGGAAAAAGGAAGGCAGATGGGGGGGGGTTGATGGAGGGACCTTCAGAGAAGAAAAATAATCTAGCCTTGTGGGTTTCAGAAATGTCTGGAGTATTAAGCCTGAAGCTGAAACACGAGGTCCTGTTGACTTTCGCTTTTCTGTAAACAGCTCCAGGTTTCCAAACACACAAACACAGAGCAAAACCTCTTGTTCCTTTTTAGTGGTGAAGTCCCACGAGCTTGTGTCTGAGATTCTGGGTCTCGATACCTTTTCTTTAACTTGCTTTGGTTGGCAAGGCTTAGAGCATTTATATGTTGGTCTTGTACCTGGTGTAAGTATTTCTATGGAGGAAGAGGCCCCTACGGACTTGAAGAAACTTCCGTGAGCGCAGGTCCCCCCTGTTCCCTGTCATTAGTTCTTGCAGCTGGAGCAGTGAGTCCCTGGCACCCAGTGAGTACTCAGTAAATGCTTGGAGGCTGAAGGAAATGGTTGCTGTCTGCCTCGATGACGGATTTCACATAATAAGTACGTTGTTAACAGTACTGCTTCTACTAACACCCCGGTGGTTAAAGTGTGGTTCTTTTTTTTTTTAATTTTGTTCAATGTTTGTTTATTTTTGGAAGGCAGAGAGAGACAGAGCGTGAGTGGGGGGAGGTGTTGAGAGTGAGGGAGACACAGAATCCAAAAACTGGAGCCATCAGCACAGAGCCAGACGCGGGGCTCAAACCCACGAACCGTGAGATCATGACCTGAGGCAAAGTCAGATGCTTAATCGACTGAGCCACCCAGGTGCCCTGACTTGTTTTTTTAATTATTACTTTATTTTAGAGAGAGAGAGAATGTGGGGGAGAGAGAGAGAGAGAGAGAATGTGGGAGAGAGACAGAGAGTGAGAGGGAGACAGAGGATCGGAAGCGGACTCTAGGCTGACAGCCGAGAGCCCGATGCGGGGCTCAAACTCACGAACTAGGAGATCATACCCTGAGCCGAAGTTGGATGCCTAACTGCCTGAGCCCCACAGCGGCTCCTAAGGTGTGATTCTGATCTTAAAGACACAGAAACGAGATGAAGGAATGAGTCCATGGTGGTAGCTGAGTGAGCCGAGAATCAAAACCAGCAGGGCCTGCCTCCGAAGCTGGTGGTCAGTCTGTCACAAGCTACTGGGGGGACAGCGGCCTGTGGTCCCAGTGAACCTCATATTGGGAATTTCCCGCCCCCCCCTCTCCGTGCAACCCCTTCTTCCCTCTCTGGCTACCTTTTCCAATGCTTTTGCGAGCAAGGTAGGATCTGAGTATTAAATAGACGGGTGGCTAGAAGGTTCTGGATGATGGATGATGGACAGTGAGGTCGGGGGGCGGTTAGCTAGGGACGTGCAAACACAGGCTCCTTCTGTACCTACAGCATCACCGGTGTCCGCCTGGCAACGCAGCCTAACAAAGCAGATGGGCCTCTCCCTGCCAGTTCCGCCCCCCCCACACCCCCCCTGCCGCCCGACCCAGGCTGATCCATGCCCCGAAGTCCTGAAAGTGGAGTATACTTCCGCTCTGCGGTCTCTGCCCAGACCTCATTAATTCCGGAAGATGATACTTCAGCCAGGGGAAAGATGCCGCATGCGTGCAAAACCCCCTTAATTGCGCGCTTCCTCTGGCCGTCTGCTCCCTTCGTAAATTTGGAAACTGTTTCATGTAAACGATACATCGTTTCCATGGGGCGAGCGCGTTGGCCGCACCCTGCGCAGGAGCAGAGACGAGGCAGAGCCGCATGGGGGGAAAACGCCACCCGTGTACAGATGCGAGCTTCGGGATGCTGATGCGAAAGGGAACCAGAAGTGTGACGCGGGCAGGCGACGGGAGAGTGGCGAGGCGGGACTCTTGACGCCGGAGTGACTCCAGCGGCAGAAAGTGTAAACCGAGCCTGGAGAGGCCGGGGCGGGATGGGGTGGCTACGAAGGAGGGTGTGCGGGCCAGAGTGAGTGAAATGGAGAGAAGCAGAGGCTGTTGATTTAGCGGGCAAGGCAGAGCTGGAAGCACGGCCCAGCGGGGAGGTCTAGCCAGGCCAGGTGCCCAAGACGAGAGATGGCCCCGAGGTCTGTCTCTGGGTCCGCTCCTGGTCTCAAAGGCAGACTTCCCGCAGCTGCTCTACGTTTTGGGCTGGCTGGCCCACAGACGCTTCTGGCATGAAGGCTCGTTCCGTGGGAGGCATTTCAGACCACGGGGCTGGGCTGCCTGGATTCCATTCTTGCTCTCCTGCTAGCTGGCTGTGTGACCTTAGGCAAGTGTCTTAACCATTCTGTACCTTGACTTTTCAAATCTACAACACGGGAATGAGAAGATTACCTACCTCATAGGATTGTGTGATTTATTGCCCCGAGAGCGTTTAACACAGAGTTTGTAAGGAAGGGAGCCATTAAGCGCTCTTTCTGTTACTGTGAGCATCATCGGCTGTCTCTAGTAAAGTCGACTGGTCCCCCAGGCCAGAAACTTCAGCTTATCTCCTCGTGGGGAGTGGCTGCTCCCTTCTGCTCCCACCCTCCGTTTCCTGGAAGGCTGAGACAAGGGAAGGGACTGTAACTCAACGGGGAGGAGGAGGCAGACACAATGTAGGGAAGGTAGTAGAAGTTACGCGGAAGCATGAGCAAAAGGGCTGACTTGTCTACACGACGGACACCCCTCCCCTTAGACCTAGCGTGAGCAGCAGGGCCCGAGGCGAGTCATCAACCCCAGAAAGCGTAGGGCCCCGGGGGACCTCCGGGGCTTCCCCAGACCAAGGAGTGGGAAGGACAGGACGGAAGGCAGGTCTGAGGGGAGGAGAGCTCTCTGCGGACCAGAAGGGCGGCCACAGCGGGAGCCCGGGGAAGGGAAGGCTAAGGCCTCGCTCTGGGACGATACTGGGTGAAACAGCGGTCCCTGCCTCCCCTCCCTCGGTCCGCCCTGCGTGGGTACGCAGCCGAAGCAAAGGGACTACTTGCACATTTTTCTGGACTCTGGGGGGGATTTACCGGATAAAAGTCTGTTCAGTTATGGAAACCGTGACTCCTTCCATCTCTCACAGGGGGTGGAGCGCTGGCCTGGGCTCATTCGGAATCACCAACAGCGTCCTGTAGGCCCCCAGGAGGCATCAGACATATGAAAGTCCTTTGGTTACAATTAGGGATCTCCGAAGTTAAATGAATGGGTTGTTATAACATATCTGACATTTCCAACGAAACACTTTGGGGTCTTTCGGGGGATATTTGGTAGTTGCTGAATGATTGATATATAGGTTCTTTGTTAAAAACGTTGTGTCTGTTACAACCGCTCCGCTTTAAATCTATTTAAAAAAAACAAACCTAACCCACCACAGGCTACTTTTGGAGGGGGGGGCCGGGGGGGGGACGGAACCTGAAACTCTTCCCACTGATGCTCGCCATGAGACTTTCACGTTCCAGTTTGAACCTCGAGCTATAATTTGCCTGGCCTTTTAATGAACAATTATTAAAACCAGGGACTGGCTTAAAGGATTCCTAAATTAACCACGAGAAACTTGGCTTTCTTGGGAGGGTTGGGTAGAGTTCCAGCGGTGTGGCCAATTCCCCGTTATTGATAACTTGGAATCCCGCTGCGCCGGGCTGCCTCATGCCCGCGAAGCAAAGGAAGGTGAAGACAAGTCATAGCAGAGACCTAAAAATATATCAACAGGAATAAATGTGTTGTGAGGAAATTCCAAGCTTTATTAAATGCACTTTTGGTGCAAGAAGCCCTACAGAGAATTTCTTAATAAATTTCAAAGAGGGGAGGTGCCCGGTCGCCAGAGTAGCCTACATAAGCAATTGTGGAATGTCAAACCGCAGATTGCCCGAGGTAGTGGTCCAGCCGGCATCACAGTCGTTTCTTACGATCAAAGTCTCGGACAGTGGTTTTGGGGAGGCCGAGCCTCGTGTCCCTGTGTTGGAGGCTGCTCTGCACTGTCCTGGGCTCTCCGTGACAAGAGAGCCAACGCTCCCATACTCAAAGGTCCGTGGCCAGAAGAGACACTGTCTTGATATTAAACACCTTAGTAGCTCTTTCCAAAGCCCAGTCACGCCCACGTCCAGGAAATTCTTCTTAAAGGGTAGCCTAAATCCTTCATGCTTCGCTGTAAGCTCATTTCCTCTCCTTCTGTCCAAAACAGAAAGAGGGAACCGTTGCTCTCCACTCCCTGGTTCACACACTTGAGGACTGGATTTCAACCCTCCCCCTAACTCTTCTTCTCTCCTCCAGAATAAATACTCCAGCTCCCAGAAACATTCTCGGAGACTGACCCAAACCATGGGAGCCAATTATTTTTAAGTGCTTCCTTCAGTTCCAGCATCGATCCGAGGGACTGTCTCAGCTTTCGCTCTTGAGTGGCACGCACTCACTGGTGAGGCTGAGACCCGGAAGTAAAGCGAGGCTCCTGCCAATATTGGAAGAAGAGTTTCTGGCACCTGCGGCCAGCCCCGCATCGCCGGCTGTGGAGTCTAGCCTACGATCAATTTCAACGTCCTCACTGCTGCAATGGCCATATTTTCATCAGTAGCTCTGAGCCAGCCGCTGTTACCCATTTTTATACAGCTCTTCTCTGTTAACATTTCCCACAGCCCTGTTGGATGGATTTTTTTTTATCTTTAACTCCTAGATGTAGAATTATCTTCCACAGGTCTCACGACTGACTAATAAGTGGCTGGAATTTGAACCTGGGGCTCTCTGACTCAGCGTAATTCATGCTGATCTTTTCCTGTCCCCGGAGAGGAGGCTAATAGTACATAAAGCTTAAACCATTTTATTCTTTAGCAGTGTCATTTAAAAACAACAAATGGGGCGCCGGGACGGCTGAGGTGGTTGAGCTTCTGACTCTTGGTTTTGGCTCAGGTCATGATCCCAGGGTCGTGGGATGGAGCCCTATGTGGGCTCCATGCTGAGTGCGGAGCCTGTTTGAGATCGGTCTCTCTCTGCCGCTGCCCCTCTCTCCTGCTCATGCTCTGTCTCTTGAAAACAAACAGGCAAACAAACAAAATAATAAAAATAAATAAATAAAAGCAGCAAACTCCATTGTTGGACTTATTACATTTAATTAGAATTTTCCATGTAAACATGTGTCTGCTGCATTAGTCTTTGTTGCAGGGTAGGGACCTCAGATCGGTTTGTACTTTTTCAGCACTGAACACAGTGTCACTTACGGAGTAGACTCTCAAAATGTGTTTGAAATATGGCTGAACGACTGGGTGGATGGATGGATGGATGGATAAAACACACACAAATCCACGCTTACTCATTACGCCCATTGTCGAATTCAAACGTACTTACAGATTCATATGTAACCCTTTGTATAAATGCCACTCCCCTACCTCCACCCCAACCCTCACGACAAAATTGGTTTGGGGGCATGAGACAGTTGGAAGATAAAGGACCTAATCTCATTTTTATCCACCAGCTCAATGTGTGATCTTGGACAAGTCACTTGTTTTCCCACCTGAAATATGAGGAGAGTTGGCCTGGGTGATGTTTGTGGCCCTTTTCGGTCCTAAATTCCCATAATTCTATGCTCTCTACCTACCTTAATCAGACTTATCTAATAATCACAAAAACACCACTTCATGCTAGAGAAACACAGTCATAATAAACTAAGCAAAACCAAATGCCCTTCAATATCCTGTTGTGAACTATAAAATGTCCCCCGAAAATCACATTTTCCCCTTGAAACAGGATGTAGGAAAAATATTTTCCCATTAAATCCTTTTCAAGCGCAGGGGAAGGCATGTATTCTGCAATTCGCCGTCCAACTCCATAAAAAGTAGAGGATTCGGTCTCCTTAATTACCAAAGATACTGTCAGGAAAGCAAAGATGATGGAAATTCGGGTTGGGAACCAAGACACCATGCCCATAAAACGACGCAAGCGTTTTCTAGAGGGGGTTTCCAAGGATGCGGCAGGCAGTCGAGTTTTGCCATTATGTTGGGGAAGGCAGTAAAGGAGTTTTTACGAGGTGATTTATGAAACTCCTGGGGTGGAGGCAGGGAGGGCTGGGGAGAAGGGGCACCAATTTCCAAACCTGGGGGTGGGGGTAAGGGGAAAGAGAGAGGACTTGAATGCCGGCGACTCTTGGTTACACTGTCGTAGGCTGAGTCCCCGGAAACGGGTGAGGCGGAGAGCTAGGAAGGGCTAGATTTCAAAGGAACGTTAGCTTGTCCCGAGGATGTCCGAAAGCTTGCTACTAGAGTCCATGCTTTCAGGGTGGCCTTTGTGTTTTTCTTATTTCTGGAGAACCTGAGAGTGTCACGAGGAGCAGACCTAGAAACGTTGTTTGGGGAATGGAAAAGAACAGGTGAGACTGCAAGGGGCATCAGCCCGGTTCATCACCACCCACCCTTCTCTCGGAGCTCCCCTCCCTGCGGCGGGCAGGATAATGGCTCCCCCCAGAGACGTCCAGACCCTAATCCCTGGGCTGTGTGAATGTATCATGTGTGCTACCTTCCATGGCCGGGGGAAATGAAGTTGCAGATGGCACTAAGGATATTAATCAGCTGGGCTCAGAGAGAGAGGTGATCCTGGGTTATCCGGGCGGGCCCAATGTCATCAGGAGAGGGTCGTTAAGGTGGATGAGGGATGGGGTGCCTGGGTGGCTCAGTTGGTTAAGTGTCCGACTTCAGCTCATGTCACGATCTCACCATTTGTGAGTTGGAGCCCCGTGTGGAGCCTGCTTCAGATTCTGTGTCTCGCTCTTTCCCCTGCTCTCATTCCGTCTGTCTCTCTCAAAAATGAATAAACATGAAAAAAAATTTTTTTAATTGGACGAGGGAGGCAGGAGAGTCAGTGTCAGACTGAGGCAGAATGAGAAAGACCTACTGGCCATCGCTGGCTTCGAAGATAGAGAGAGGGGCCATGAGCCAAGGAATGTGGGCAGCTTCCAGAAGCTGGAGAAGGCAGAGAATTGGACCATTCCCTAGAACCTTCGAAAAGAAACGTAGCCCTGTCCGCACCTTGATTTTAGCTCACTGAGACCCGTTTTGGAATTTTGACCTCTAGAACTGTAATACACCAAATTCGCATAGTTTTAAGCTAGCGAGGTTATGACGGGTTGTTATGGCAGCTGCAGGAAACTATCACACCCCCCAAAGTCTCCAACCAGCGAAGCATGTCCCTATGGCCACATGTGAACCATGTGACTCTGGGTGCCGAGCCACAGATGGTTGAACCAGGGGTAGATATGTGTCCCAAGCTGGACTAAGTTTTGTCTGCATGCCCAGAATTTGGGTTTGGGATTGATACAGCTATGGCTAGAAACACGACATATAAACTCAGCTGAGGGTGGCGGGGGGGGGAGGTGGGGAACCCATGTTCGGCCACATGAAAGGTGGTTTGTGGACATAATTAGATTGAGGAGGAGAGAGGCAGAGAGAGATGGAGAGAGGTCTGGTAGCATTCTAATTTCCAGCTCCGCTCTGAGATGAGGTCCAAGTTTGCAGAACGGACTCCTCACCCAGTCACTGCGCCCCATGGACATTTGCCAAAGAGGCAGTGTCCTCAGCTCAGAAGCGTTGACAGATGAGCTCCAAACCACTGAAAAATTGTAGACAAGTGCTGTTCCCCCACAACCAGGGGGCTCACACTGGCTCCACAGGGAGGTATAAAGGGACTTGGGGGGCAATCCCTGCTCATGGAATCAGCAGTGGTTAAGAGGTATCCTGTTCCTCCATTTTCCAAACAAGGCTCAGAGAGGTGATGCAACTTGCCCCAAATCACACAGCTAGTGAGTAGGATAGCTGGAATTCCAACAATCTCGTCTTCCAGGTTCCAAATCTCATGAACTTTTTGTTTGTTCATTTGCTTTTTCTATTACTTATCTACTCATTGCTTCCTGGACTTCTTCTTTCTTTTTTACTAGAAGTAGAGCAGAGATCCGACTAATGTCCCTTATGTACCCTACAAAAATTCCTCAGGTATTAAAGCATTCACAGTTACCACTGTCCAGAGAGCAGAAGCATGAACGTGTCATGTACTCGGGCTGGTCCAGGCCTTACAGCGTCCAGGGGCTGCAGGTCAGATACTGATGAGGGTTAACAGAGCCATAAGCTGCCATTCTCTCTTCCGACGCCTTTTGCTGCTTTGTGTCCGCCTCTGTGCGGTTCTCGGGGACTGCGTGCCAGCAGCCAGCGGACGGGCCTCTGTCTCTACCTGCTGTCCAGGCTTGCGATTCCCACCCCGACAGTGACTCTCGGCTTCAGCCATCGTTAGGGAGCCGAGGACCATCCTGAAGAAATAAGACTAAACGGATCCCGACGGAGGAGTCTTCCCTCAGTCTCGGGAAACTCGCTGCTGCCGAAGTGAGACTCTCAGGTCGGGCCGAACTCTGGACGCATTACGCTCCAGGACTCCCGAAGACTTACTTGTGGCAGGAGACCACGGGAGCCTCCAGGGAGGTCAGAAGGGGAGGGGTCTTTCCTGAGACCATTGCCAATGGTGGGGAGACCACCAACTGAGAACCGGTTAGTTAACCCATGGATCTCACTAACCCCCAACACACAGGTCTTGGCCTCCGTCCTCACCTAGCTTCCTCTTTTCTGTGTGTCTTATGAGGACACTCGTCATTAGATTTGGGGCTGGCCTGGATGATTTAGGATGATTTCCTCATCTCGAGATCCTTAGTGACATCTGCAAAGATCCCTTTTCCAGATAATGTCATCATAATTCAAAGGTTCCGGAAGTTAGGAGGTGGACTTATCCTTGGGGGAGCCAACATTTAGCTCATCACGGGGTGGGAGATGATAGAAAGTAGGAGGAAACGGGCCCGTAGGTTGGGGCGAGGGGGCTCAGCCCCCAAGCCAGTAATTGGGTAAGAATGAAGAATGTGGTCACTCCTCTTTTATAGACTCTGGTTGGGGGCGCGGGGACAGAGGCGCCGCTGGCAGGGGTGGACCACAACGGCCTTCTGTATTTGCCTCCTGCTTCCTCCTCCCTTTTTTTCTCTCCTGGGAGAGTGTAGAGGGCAAGATGGAGTCACTGACGTCAAGCAATGACATAGCAGCTAAGGGCGTTGCAGCTTCCAGATAACGCCGAGACCGGCACGAGCTGAGGACACACTCCGAACCTGTAACGGGCAGAAGCAGAGGAGGCCTGCCGAGGCCCAGCCTGAGTAAATCCCTTTAAAGAGAGAGGATTTCGGCAGCAAACTCTCAGCCTCCTCGGACACTGACCCCCTCAACGTCTGACCAACTTCAAACAGCCAGCTGCCCTGAAGGCCCTGCCCGATTGACCTCTGAAAAGGACAGAGACCCTTCACTGCTGGCACCCAGTAAGCAGTTAAGTGCGGAGCGCTGACCCCGGGCCGGCCCCAGGCCCCATGCCAACTGCGCGCTCACAGCCTGACTTGGCGTTTGGTTCATGAACTTCCTACCCGCCTCCTGTTCTATCTTGTTTGTCGTGTGACACGTGAGAAGCGGAGTTTGACACAGGGTGAAACGCCGCCGAGTCTGGAATCCTGAGGCGGCCTCGCGATTACGGGAGCCTTGCTTTACGATCGAACGAAGTCGGCGTTGCGGAAAGACACAACTTGCGTGTGTGACGTCACAGCGTGCTCATGACAGAGCTTCTGGGAGAGATCCTCCTTTCTTTTTCTTTTTTTTTTTTTAATTAGTTTTCATTTTATTGTGGTAAGAACGCTTAATGTGAGACGTACTGGCTTTACAGATTCTTAAGTGTAAACACAGTATTGTTAACCTTAGGCACAGTGTTGTAAAGCAGGTCCCTAGAACTGATTCATCTTGCTTGACTGAAACTTTGTGTCCGTCAATCAGCAGAGTTCCCCATTCCTTCCCCTCCCAGCCACCCCTACCCCACCCTCGCACTCCCCCCGCCCCCTGCCCGGTTCCTGGCAAACATTATTCTATTCTCTCCTTTTAGATTCCTTATAGAAGCGGAATCACGCAGTAGCTGTCTTTCTGCGAATGGCTCCCGTCACTTAGCACGAAGTCTTCCAGGTCCACCCCTGTTCCTGCATACTGCAGGTTTTTCTTCTAGTTCAAGGATGAAGAATAGTCCACCGGGCAGATATACCACACGTTTCGACCCATTCCTCCATCAGTGGACGGTCAGGTTGGTTCCAAATCTGGGCGATTGTAAATAATGCTGCTATGAACGTGGTAGTACAGCTAGCTCTTTAAGCTCCTGATTTCGATTCTTATATACCCGGAAATGGGATTGCTGGATTATACGGTAGCTCTGTTTTTAATTTTTTGAGGACCTTCCATGCTGGTTTCCATAGTGGCTCTACTAATTCATATCCCCATCAATCCCCAACAATCCCCATCCAATTTCTCCATCACCCTGATTTATTAGCTAAGTTTGTTCTTCCTTCCTTCCTTCCTTTCTTTTTCTTTCTTTCTTTCTTTCTTTCTTTCTTTCTTTCTTTCTTTCTTTCTTTCTTTTTCTTCCTTCCTTCCTTCCTTCCTTTCTTCTTTCTTTCTTTCTTTCTTTCTTTCTTTCTTTCTTTCTTTCTTTCTTTCTTTCTAGTGTTTATTTTTGAGAGAGACAGAGCATGAGCAGGGGAGGGGCAGAGAGACAGGGAGACACAGAAAATGAAGCAGGCTCCAGGCTCTGAGCAGCTCAGAGCCCGATGTGGGGCTCTAACCCAAGAACCGAGAGATCATGACCTGAGCCGGTCAGATGCTTAACCGACGGAGCCACCCAGGCGCCCCAGCTAGGTTCTTTCTAAAGAACAAAACTTTATTCTTTGAGCTTCCCATCCCTAGAGTCATGGTCCCTTCTAGAGCCCGTGAGAAAAAACTTTTTTCAGTAATTAATGAATTTCTTTTAAAGTTCACTTCCAGGGCATCTAGGTGGTTCAGTCGGTTAAGTGTCCTACTTTGGCTCAGGTCATGATCTCTCCATTCGTGGGTCCAAGCCCTGCATTGGGCTCTGTGCTGACAGCTCGGAGCCGGGAGCTGCTTCAGATTCTGTGTTTCCCTCTTCCTCTGCCCCTCCTCCGCTCATGCTCTATCTCTCTCTGTCTCTCAAAAATGAATAAACGAAAAAAAAGATGAATAAACGTTAAACATAGAGAAAAGTCCACTTCTTAATTTGAAAACACGTCTTCTCCAAGTCCTGTCCCCTTTCCGTGTGACTTCTACCGTGGCACGGCAAGTCCTCCAGGGTTTCTGTTATTCTAGAACTACTGATTAGATCAGGTCATCTAGAGGTCCTTTCTCTCCACCTTTTACCCACTGGGTGAGAACACCGTAATGATATTAAGTGAAGACTGCATCTAATAGACTTGTCTGGGCAGATATCTGGATACGGGTTGTATCAACCCGGATAGGCTAATTATTCTACATTAACAACAAACCACAGATCTCCAGACACAATAAGAACAAAGGTTGACTTCTCCATGCCAGCACACTTCCTTGGTTGGCTGTGTTCCATGTCATCTTTACTCAGGGACCTGGGCTGATGCAAACACTGAAGCATCTGGGTCACTCTGGCAGAGGGGAAAGAGAGCGGCGAGCCACACCTTACCTCCTACGTTTGTAACACATGTCACGCTTCATGGCAAAATGGAATCACCTGGCCAAGATAGTCCTCAGTAGGTCAAGGAACTATAATCCTCCCCTAGGGAGGGGCCGTGAATATGAGTGAGCAATAAAACAAGCTTCCGCAGAGGGTCTTCCGTTACTATATTATCGTGGCAAGTCCATGATCCCATGGACCCAGAAAACTCTGGTTTCTTCGTGGTCCCCTGCAAGAATTCACACTCCCTATGACAAATGCCTGCTTACCATCTTTCCTTGGGTAGCAGGCTTTAAACCCCACCTCTCTAGAGGATGTCACAACGACAAAATCCCAGTGGCTAATGACAGAAGTCTATTTCCTCATACACAGCACGTCTGTCACGTATTGGGCATTTGGAGGTACAATCCACCCTGCATTTGATGGAGGCTGCATTTAATCACTTCTATGAGTCCCCAAATGATTCTAAGATTGTCTACATCTCTCCTGATATCTGGAGGGTGCGGTTATAGGAAGCTACATTCGAGGATTACAATATGTCTTACCGTTGTTTTTTTTTTTTAATGAATGAACTATTGTTACTTATGAGACATAACGTATGTACTGGACAATTTATGGTTTATTCCCGTGACATTCCGTTCTTCCTTTTTTCCCACATCACCTCTTGGCTTCAAATAGTTATTGTCAACCTGAAGTCACCTGGCTCCGTGAGGTTAAAAGAGCAAAAAAGTCCCCCCAAAACAAAACACGTCCGTGAAATCTCATTATCCCATAAAGCCCCATAGTCTCGAGATCACCGTGACTCTCCTAAGAATTTTATGCACTTATAGTCACTTGTGCCTGATGTTTTGAGCTCATTTGGGTGTCATCTCTGCAATCTTCTCGAGTCTTGCAGATGCAGACAGAATACTTAGACCTTTATCCCCATCTTCCCCCCCGTGCAAAGGCCAACTGCCCCCAACACATTAGTCATACAAGTCATACCACTCGCTGAAGGTTTGGTGTGTCAACCCCCTCCCACTGGAAAATCCCTCCCAAGGAACCACTTTTTCCTTTCCTGGCCTCCCCCTAGGAGTCTGGCTTCCCCAGCTTTCCCTTAATTCAATCCCGTTCACTTTATTATGCAGAGCGACTTAATTCTCTTTCCTTCGACTCTGCCCCAGGCTTGCCTTTGCATAGCCCAAGATTCATTAATGTCTCCATAAAACAAAGGGCCATTTATGCAATACAGAATCATTGGCAGAGATTTAGCAATTTCTTTCTCATTTTCTCCCACTACGTGGGTGTCAGAAAGCTCTATGGAAATTTATTTTCCTCCTACAGGAAGGCTGAAATGGCTACAGTTGGGGTTTTAAATAACGTTTTCCCTCCTCCTCTCAGGTACACGTGACCTCGATTTCTCACAAACTTATCTGAAACCAACTTTTGGTCTCAGAACACCTTTCCACACTTCAACAGTATTGAGAACCCTAAACACACTTCGTTTCCATGGGCTTTATCTATTGCTTTAATAATTTGCCGTATTAGAAATTAAAACAGAAACCCTATAATATTCTTTTAAAAACAGAAACAAATCCATTCCATACCATATCAGCATAAATGAGATCCTTTTGCGAAAGCATACATTTCAGAAACAAAAAACCTGAGTGAGTATGGCACGGTTTTACTCTTTGCTAGCCTCTTTAAAGTCTGGCTTAATACAAGGCAGCTGCGGAGCGTTCAGTGTTTTCGCCCTGTGACAAGTCCCACCTCTTCCAGAAAACCCGACTGTGCACCACGTGTGAGGGAAGGCTGGGGAAAAGAGCATCCTGGTGTCGCGAAGGTCATTTCATGTCTCTCTTGCCAACCGCACTGTGTCAACCACTGTTTTGACGCGTCCTGGCTGGGCGTCCTCTTTAGAGAGAAAACAAACGAACAAAGCAATGACCCGGTGAATGAAATCTCAACCTTGAGCCAGGATGTAAGAAGAACTCATTGGCTAACTTGCATTTAATTTAAATTACCATGGGGGCGCCCGGGTGGCTCAGTCGGTTAAGCACCAGATTTTGGCTCAGGTCAGGGTCTCAGGGTTTGTGGGTTTGAGCCCCGCATAGGCCTCTGTGCTGACAGCTCAAAGCCTGGAGTCTGCCTCATTTCTGAGTCTCCCTCTCTCTCTGCCCCTCCCCCACCCGTGCTCTGTCTCTCTCAAAAATAAACATTAAAAAAATTGTTTTTAATAAATAAATTACTGTTATTTAAGAGGGTACTTAAAGGGTCAGGCTGCGTCGCCTCCAGGACACCCCAACCCCAGGCCCCCGCCTGCGCGGCCGGCCTAGTTACTGAGAGCCAAGAGCGAGGAGCCAGCCTTCTGGCTTCTCGATCTCTCGCTCCCTCGGCGGCCCACGCACCCCAAGCCCTCCGAGCTTTGCTGGGAGTTGAAAGGGGCGCGGGTGCGCGCGCCGCCGGAGTCCAGGCCGCCGCGGTCGCGCGCGAGCAGAGCCCGGAACCTTTCTCCTCTCGCCGCGGTCACCCAGCGGAGGCCGGAACCTTTCTTCTCGGGTCCTGCTGGCGCGGGGTGGGGAGGCGTGCGTCACCGGAACGGTCCTCCAGCGGCCGGGCGGGCGCACGCCGCCGTCGCAAGCTGCTGACGTGGGCCGGCCGGGAAGGGGGTCGGGGGTGTGTGGGTCGCCATGGCGGTGGATATCACGCTGCTGTTCCGGGCCAGCGTCAAGACCGTGAAGACGCGCAACAAAGCGCTGGGAGTGGCGGTGGGCGGCGGGGCTGACGGCACCCGCGACGAGCTGTTCCGCCGGAGCCCCCGGCCCAAGAGCGACTTCTCCAGCCGGGCGCGGGAAGTGGTGAGCTGGTTGCTATGGAAACGGCGGGCTGGCGAGGGGGGCGGATCCGCGAGGTGGACCCCAGACCCCCAAACCGGCGCCTGTGCCGTAGTCCCTGTGTGAAGGAGTAGCGTGGAGAAAGTGGTCTGAAGTGGGACATCGGAGGGTCGGTCCCAGAGAGCCGACAGCTGTCTTGGGAAAGGAACAGCCTCATTTCGAGGAATGGGAAGGCACATTAGGGAACTCGAAAAGCTCTTGAACGCAGAGTTCTCGGGCTGCCTTGCGAGGCATTGAGCTCGCCGTTTCTGCAGACTTGGACGCCGGGGAAGCTTCCCCACCGTCCTTTGCTTTCGTGTCGCAGCACCGACCACAGGGTATTTGCCTCTTCAGTTTGCTCGCCTCGTCTCCCCCCTCTTCCCCTTCCCGGCTCAATGAGATCAAAGATTATAATGTTCACCTGACCTCTCTCGTCGTCTTGCCTCCTGCTGTCGGTGAAGGGCCCACGCTAGGGATCAGTAGGTCTTGATACTGGCTTAGGATAATCTTTCACAAACACTTTGTTACAGTCATCTAAACTACTTTCGGTTCCCTGAACACGACCTGAGAACTTCTTGAGGGCAGGAGCAGTGACCTCAGAATCCCCGGTGCCCGACGCCTAGCACTGCTGAGTAAATGTTTTTTGAATAAATGAACGGGTGAACAAACGGTCGTCTTCGCTTCCTCGCTGAACAGAAAACTCTCTAAGTGGGGAGGGAAACATTTTGCCTTGTTGGCTTTTGTATCCTGGGCACCAAAGGTGGCTCTGGGCAGTGTGGAGCTTGAAGCTGATACAGTTGTCTGTCCCCTTTCAGAAATAAAAATACAGAATCGCAAGAAGAGCTTCAGCGCTTTGGAAGGGGCAAGTGAGGGGTCCTGAAACTTCTGCATTAGTCTCATGGTGAATCCACTTCTCTTTGGGATGCAGTCGATCGATGTCTGGCACTTTGTAGTCACTCAGATAGTTTTAAACGAATCTACACGTGCATGAATTGACGTGTGGCGGTTTGCAGAGGATACGCAAGGATCGGAAGAGGGCTCTGGCCAGGTGCATACAGGCAGTCCGTCCGTAACCATCTGTTAAGCACCTGCCTTCTGACCTGCACCTTGTTACGCCACTTTGCAGTGTTACTGACTTGTTTTGATGAGCCGCGCAACGTGAAAAGAACGGCGGGGGAGACGGTAACAAAGCGAGTATCCTGCAGCCTCCTAGATGCAGTGTAGGCCACGGAGCAGGACGTGGGCAGTTCTCCCTGAGGGCAGAGAAAGGCTTGCGAGAGCCGAGGAAGCCTGAAACAAATCCCGAAAGAGGACTAGATGGTTCCAGGGCAGAGAGGGCGGAGAGGGGCGTCTCAAGAGAGGAGATGCACGGAGATGTGGAAATAGGCAACTTTTATGCTCAATGTATGTGCTCAGTGCACGCCTACGTATCAGATTACGCACAGATGAGACAGTAATGACAGTTCGGGTTTTTCTTTGGAAGAACTTGCTATATTGTCTGACCTACTCCAAACAGCGACGAAGACGCCACTTTGCAATGTTACTGACTTGTTTTGATGAGCATGTGAGTCTGGCTGGCATGGGGGAGCTTCGCAGGCAGACACGTTCTGTGGCGGAGAGAGCCCTAGAGGCCGGGTGGTTGTCTTACCCCTGCAGCTATGAGCTGTGTAAGGCTATTAAGCAAATTTTATGGCTTTAGTTTATTTACCTGTAAATGTTCCCCCTTTTCCCCTTCGCACAGCAGACTTTTTAAACTGCGTTGACCCCCTATTTATAGCAGATCAGAGAAGGCGCTTCTCGGGTTGAAATGAGAGGAACGGAAACTAGCACCTTCTCTGCCCGCCTCCTCCCAGTTTGGTCCAGGCTCTTCCTGAGGTTCCTTGGTAGAGTTGTGGTGGATGAAGTCACCGTTCGGGGTTTGGGGAGGGTCCTTTCTGCCTCTGACATCGCTGGTTTATTAACACCGTGCCGATCCGGGATCCCGTCCGGGAGCAGGGCACGCGCAGGTGGCGGACACGGGAAGCACCGCTGGGGTGGCAAGCCCGATGCAGGTTTAGGCCTTAGGCCTTGCCCCGGGTGATGAGAATGTGCTTCAGGCTTTCGAATGAATGAGCCTCAGGGACAGTAACAGGACCCTGGGTGCTGAATTCCGGCCACTGGAGGTAGCTGAACAGAGGGATGGCTGCTTGTCAGAGATGTTTGGGAAGAACTTCGCGCATTAGTCAGCGGGTTCGACGGCATGCCATTGGAAGTTCTGTTTCTGAGATTTGCTGATGCGAGTAGGTGCTCGGGCTTGGAGGTCAGTTAGGCGGGGACGTAGGCTGTGTCGTTTAGGACTCCTGCCCCTCCTGACGTAGGGAGAACATGCATTCTTTTGAGGAATTTCGATTTTATGTTGTAGTTGCTTGGTGTCTTACCTCCCGTTCTTGCAGCTGTTTCCCCCACCCCCTCCTTCCCCCAGATCCAGTAGAGAGCTGGTGAGGGCGTGGCCTGCACTCCTGCCGCAATCAGATGGGTCAGAAGGCTGGCTGTTGTTTCGTTTGTCCTGGATTCTTTATACAGAAAAGTCCGGCCAATACCAGGAGCACATATCTGGCTCTGGGTTAGCTCTGGTCGGCACACCTACGGAAGAGAAGCAGGTTACGGTAACGCCTCTCGTTGAACGCCTTCTTCGAAGCACTGATGATCGCTTCTAGGATGCACGTGACCAGTCAATTCTGGTTCTTCTCATCCCTCGGTTTGGACAAAGCACGTTCCTGGTGTCAGTTTCCCATCTCACTGAATTTTCTAGAGGTTTTATCGAGATCAACAAAGCTGTGTTGAAACTAGATTTTTAATTTACCCCATAGACTGTTTTCATCATCATTCCTTTAAGTATTTAAATTTTATGCTCAATTTTGTTGCATTCATGTATACTCAGTGCCTGTCTAGCTATTAAATTACAGACGGTGATAACCTTCCTACCTCGGAATGTGGAACTCGTAGCTGAAAAGCTCTAAACCATGACGAGTGTGCCGCTTTGCAGTGGGAACCTCGCTAACTCATTTAGACTGTGAGGGGAGTGTGGGGGACCTTGGGAGAGGACAGGGCGCTGGGACTGGGATTCAGAAGAGGTAGATTCAGATCCGGGTTCTGCTGCTGAGAACGGGGTGACTTGGGCAAGTCCCCTTACCTGAGTCTCGGCTTTCACTGCCAGCGCACGGGTGCGGTCACACCCTTCGGAACTCATAGGCCATCACTGGCGTCGACGAGACTTTTTGTATCATAGAGAACCATGCCGATTCTCAGTGCCCTGCGCCCCTGCCTTCGCCCCAGGTAGGCCACGCAGACGTCTTCATCAGGCTCTGAGCTCCGTTCCCCAGACCGTCGAGCTTTCCTGTACTCGCCTTCCTTCTCGCGAAGGGGAACCACGGAAGGGCACGGAGGAGTCCGTGGAAGTCCTGCGCAGGTACTAATAGCACGGGTAGCGGAGACGGCAGCATTGCTCTGGTCAGGTGACACTCTTTTGTCAGCAGTGGCACTCATGTGGCCAGCAGGAGGCTGTTCCTGTCTCTTCCTCCCTGTGACCACAGGAGGCCGGTGCTAAGTCCCTAGTAGATCTTAGGGCTCAGAATCCTTTGCAGCGCTGCGGCCGAGGCAGCTGATGGTTGGGCCCGACGTTCAAGTTGAAACCTGCGTGGCATCCTGCCTGATACAGAGTCAAACAGAATCCGTGTGCTTAAGGCAGAACCATGGACTTTTTTCGTTAAGTACTTAAAAGGATCTTGAGTTCATGTTACAGGCTTTTCATTTTGTCGTGAGAGAAGTGATACCCAGGTAATTGACATGACTTGCTCAGGGTCACAGTAGCCGAGTCATAGGACGGAGCCAGAGCAGAAGCCACGCTGCGTCCTCATACCTTAAATTTCCAGTTTTAAGCCAGAAGTTCTCTGGCTTTTGAATGGCAGGGAGTTCCTTCTTGAGTGAATATGGAATTCATACCTAGATACCGAATACTTTCAGAGCAGAAAGACCAGAGTTCGAATGCCCCCTACTTACTGGATGGACTTGGGCAAGTTACTTAACCTCAGTTTCTTCCTTTATAAAATAGACTAAATAAGAGCCACCTTTAAAGGTCGTTACTCAGATGAAATGAGAAAAGGTATGGACGTGCCTACATCAGTGTGAATTCTTTTGATTGCAAGTGACAGTAACCTCATGTCAACTAGCCTGAGCAGAACGGGAATGCCTCGGCTCATAGCCTGTGGAACCCAGGGACCAGAGCTTCCGTCTCTAGCGCTTAGCCCTGAAGTCCAGGAAGGGACTCTCCTTGGTTCTGCTTGGGTCCGGAGCCCTCCTGGTGGCCTTAGGGGATAAGGCTCTTCATATGGCCGGGTCGTATCTGCCCCAATGTGTGGCCGGCGGCGGGGTGGATACTAGGATTGTCACCTCTCTAGAACCTCGGACAAGGCAGGCTCTGTGTAGGAGTGGGCAGTGATGGCGGGCAGGCAATGCTGACCGAAATGCTCCTCACGGCGCCTGGCACAGAGCCCGATGTGCCTTCCACCTCACCCGCCTGCCTGACTTCAGCTCTGTGGGGAAGGAGAAACCAGAATTGTAGAAGACCGTGGTGACAGGCTTTCGGTGTGGCAGTGTGTGTGGAGGGGCCTCACAGTGTCAGCTCTTCCTTTTCTTACGGCTTTAATTTTTTTTTAATGTTTATTTGAGAGAGAAGGAGAGAGAGAGAGAGCTTGAGCAGGGAAGGTGCAGAGAGAGAGAGGGAGGCACAGAATCTGAAGCAAACTCTGGGCTCTGAGCCATCAGCACAGAGCCTGATGTGGGGCTTGAACTCACGAGCTGTGAGATCATGACTGAGCTGAAGTCGGACGCTTAACCGCCTGAGCCACCCAGGCGCCCCTCTTACTGCTTTATAAGGCTTGCGGAGGCCAGGAAACCAGAACCCTCTGAGCAGCCAGACTGCGCCCAGGGGCAGCAGGAGCCAGTGGGAAGCACTGCCCAGACCATCAGGAAACGCGTGCCGTATGGTACCGGGTGTGTAGTATAAGCCGGCCGGCCCCAGGATCTTTCTGGGCCTCAGTTTCCACTGTTTACACTGAGAGCTTAGACTACGTTACTGCAGTGATTTCTCCTGAAACAACGATGTTCCGATTCCATGTAAGTGATAGCCACCCTGGGCTCTGGAAATTCTGTTTTCAGATAAGGCACGCGATGGAGTTCTGTTTGTTTATTATACACTGCTTTTGTGAAAGCTGCATGTCTTGTTTTCGTTTAGAGTTTTTAAGGAACTGATTATCTTGAGTTTCTGGCTAAAAGTCAGAGTCCTTACAGCAGCCCAGAGCCTCTCCGGCCTCCCCTCCTCCCTCCTCCCTCCCTCCCTCTTGCTCGGCTCCCCTGACCCATGCCTCTTCTCACATGAACTGGTGGCCTCCTACCTTTGGCCCTTTGTGTTTGTCGTTCCCTCGACGTGGAACGCTTTCCCCTGATGCCGAGCGGTCTGATCTTCGCGTCTCTGCTCGAATGTTGCCTCAGTGAGCCCTTCCTTGACTGACCTGCGTAAAGTAGCATCCTTTTCCTGTCCCTCGCCGTGCTTTCTTCTTCTGTCATCTGTGTGTTGTGTCCATTCATGTATTGTGCATCCACTGGAACGTAAGCTTCACGGAAACCAAGACCTCGTGTTGCCTGCCCCTGAACCCGTGGCTCTAGACGGCACAGGGGCCCTAGGCACGCCGTAAGCGTTCCTTGAACTACCGAAGAGGTGGTAATCTGCTGCCCCACTCTGCTCTCCGTGTTGGAGCTAGTCGCTCTCCCTGCACATGCCAGTTCTAGAAATGCGCGATCCAAATAGGATCCCTTGACATTACACGGTATCCAGTCACACCTCACCCAGGATCTGGAGTAAACATTAAGTAGTTTCTTTTTATTGTGTAACTAAGATTCATTTTCTGTCTCAAGAAGTTCATGGTCTAGTGGAGAGGCAGACACATGAATAGTACAACAGCTCAGGGCTGAGTGACGCCTGTAACTCTCTCAACATTGATTCCCCAGGTCCTCCTGGATTCCTCTGAAGTCACAGTTGACCTTGTGTGCCAGCCTAGGGACCCACACCTTGAGCTGGGAGGGACTACCTGGGTTATTATCCAGAGTAGCTGGAAACAGACTTTATTCCAAGGATTGAGTGTAATCCTTCCTAAACTGGGGGTTTCAGTCAAAGGAACCTTCTGCTAAGAAGCAGTATCAGGCAACAGGTGCCAGGGGCCATTGGGAACCAAAGATACTGGAGATATGGCCAAACAGGACAGGAGTAGATCAGGGCACAGTGCAGGTTTAGAATGCAGGCTGTGAACAGAGCATGGGTTTTTTGAATCATCTAGATTTTTTCTTTTTTAATATATAAACCTTTTTGCAAATGAAGTAAGGAGCAGCTTCGGTTGAGGCTAGAGCCAGGGGCTAGGAAGAGAGAGGTTCATTAGCCAGCCTGTAGCTCTCCCATCCTTTTCTCTTCTCCTTAAGGAGCCCCCTTGGGGAGCAAACCTAAGACTCAGACACACACAGGTTAAAACCACTGCATTAATGTTCTCCGAGGCCTCTTCTAGCTTCATGATACTGTGTTTCTATGGATCGTGTTAACCGAGTGTGTACTGTAAGCAGAGCTCCGTGCTGGAGACCTTAGTGGTATTAATAGCCCCTGTGGGTCCTACCTCTGAGTTTTTCCCGGAACTTACGAAGACCCTTTATTCAATACTTCATCTACTCCCTCATCCTGTAAACACTGAACACCTAATATGTGTCAGGCATTGCTGAGGACACGAAAAGCTAGGAGACCCATGTCCCAGGTCTTCGGAATACAGATAAAGGAAAACTAAATCTCCTTGAGGGGAGTCGGCAGAAGACCAGCCCGGACCTCGAGGGACCAGAACTATTCCACCAGACAAAGGAAGGGTGATAAATCACAGTCCTGGCAGAGGGGAGAGCGTGGGCAGGGCGATGGCAGGAGCAGAGGCAAGACCGTGGTGGAGGGGCTCTTTTCTGGACAAAGCCTGGGTGAGGTCAGAGTGGCAGGAGATGAGGCTTCCCTGGACTGGATGGAGCAGGGGGCTGGTTTGGCCCACAGGCCACATCTGGCCTGCTGCCAATTTTTAAGATAAAGTTCATTTATTTATTGTGAGAAGAGAGAGAGGGTACGGGCCCATGGGGGAGGAGCAGAGAGAGGGAGAGGGAGAATCCTGAGCAGGCTCTGCTGCTGTCAGCCTGAAGTCCGATGTGGGTGGGGCTCAGTCTCATGAACCATGACATCATGACCTGAGTAGAAACCAAGAGTAGGACGCCTACGTGACTGAGCCCCCCGGCACACCCCCTCTTGTAGATGAGATTTTATTGAAATGTGACCACCTTCGTTTATGTCTATGGAGGCTATGGGAGCTTCTGTGCTACAGTGGCAGGGTTTAGTGTACAGAGGCCGGCAAAGCCTAAAATGTTTTCTCTCTGGCGCTTTAGAGGAGAAGTCGGCTGCCCTTTGCGCGAGAGCGCTGTCCGCAGTGCTGCAGACTTGGCCTCCGTGCTCTGAGCTCTGCGGGTAGAGGCAGGACTTCTTACTTGTGTTTTAAAATAACCAGCAAGACTGAGGATGGGTTTGGAATGTAACAAGACTGACCTAGAAGGGCTAATTGGGTTGCAGGAAGTCAGGAGGAAGCGGTGGGCTAGTTGCAGCAGGGGCGGTCGGGCGTGGGGACACGGGGTAGGTGTGTAGGAGGCAGTGAGGGGCGGGGTTAGAAAGAGGAGGCCGTAGAAGGACTCCCAGCTTTCTGGTTGAAAAGTTAGTAGACATCACAGTAATTTTTTTTTCAAAGTCAGAGTAGAATGCCAGTCACTCATGCCTTCTTTCCGTTCTAAACAATAGAGAATACATCCGAGGAGCCTCCTGGACTTTGGAGTTTTGTTGGAACAGCAGGCGGTGGCTGCGTGCCCAGTGGCAGTGCTTTCTGGTGAGCCCAGGTTGGAGAGCGTAACCGGAACCCCGCGGGGTCATGTTTCGATCTTGGAGATCGTGGAGTCTGCAAGATAGGCTCCTGGTGCACACGGTCGATAAGCCGTACTGGGGGGTGCAGTCGCCTCAAGTCCAGCAAACACAGGGCTGGGCTTGGGATGGTGAGAAGTGGAAGAAGGCAAGTCAGCCTCACCGGCTGCAGATACAGAGTCCTTGTGCAGAGTTCTGTTCCCCCTTTCTTCATTTTTCGAAGAAATTCATCTTGGTGCTAATGATTGTATCCCTACAGAAGCGTGGTTCTCAGGGATAGTCCGTTGATTTTCTCCTTCATCCCTAGAAAAATCTACAGTGGGTCAAATAGTTCTCTCTCGCCTCAGTTTCTAGTTGGCAGGTCACCACAGTTTAGTGTACCTATGAGGACAGGACTGCTGAAACAGGCCCCCTGAGGAAGACTTTTTTTAATGTTTTATTTATTTTTTGTGAGAGAGGGTGCAAGCAGGAAAGGGACGGGAACAGGGGATCTGAAGCAGGCTCTACACTGACAGGGAGACAGCAAGGAGCCCAATGTGGGGCTCGAACTCGCGAACTACGAGATCATGACCTGACGTTTAACTGACTGAGCCACCCAGTTGCCCCCTGAGGATGACATTTTTAATGAATTCTCCTGTCCAGGTTCTGACTGTCTTATGGGCTTCAGAACCAAATTTGTCAGCATCAATATTGAGGGCAGAACCATCTAGCAGGACAGATATCAACCAAGTTCACATCAACTTGTGTAAAAAGTTAATTTATTTTGAGTACTGTAACTAGTAGTCGGGAGGACACAAATTGTGGAAAACCAGCCCTTTCGGGGCCTCTGCTGTAGGAAGGAGCTCTGTCGAGGACTTCGCATGCCTGGCCTCGTTCATCTTTTATCTTTGGGGGAGGTAGGAATACAGTATTAGGTGAGGTTACAACATTGATACATGAATACTATGATTCTAGTGTAGTTCTTTTTTTTTTTTTTAACGTTTATTTATTTTTCACAGACAGAGAGACAGCACATGAGCAGGGGAAGGGCAGAGAGAGAGGGAGACACAGAATCCGAAGCAGGCTCCAGGCTCTGAGCTGTCAGCACAGAGCCCGACGCGGGGCTCGAACCCACAGACGCGAGATCATGACCTGAGCTGAAGTCGGCCGCTTAACCGACTGAGCCCCCCAGGCGCCCCAATTCATACAAACTTGATGTTTGAGGGTTCTCGTTACGTGGGAATCCAGTGGGCTCCCTCTGGTGGGCAAAGTGTCAGTGAGCTCGATGGCGGTTAATTACGGATTGTAGATGAAAAACTTACTCTCTTTAAGACATACAAGGTGTAAAATTGACTTAAAGAGAGGGCCCTTAAAAACCATTCTAAACGGAAGTGCATAAACCAGAGGAACAGACGGGTGGTGGGCTGACTGAGCTCCTAGAACTCAGGTAGGGAAAGCTTGCGGTGCGGTTACAATTTTAAATTCAGCGGTACCTATCTCTTCCCGACTGCAAAGTGTGTAAATCCTAGACTTTGCCAGCTCCTGCTTGCCACACTCTAACGTCTGCCTGTGTCTCAGAGCTCTCCGTTAGACCACGCCAGCCCTACCTAACCGAGAGAGTCCGTCTTCACTTCACAGCATTGTCCTACATTCTTGTTCACTGTTTAGTTAGGTGGTCAGAAAACCCTGGTCCTCTTGCCTTTTGTACTCCAAATAGAGGTGACAGACCGCAGCATGTCTTGACTCTAGAACTGAGAAAGGAATCAAAAAGCATAGGTTTTGAATTATAAATACTTTTGGACTTTGTCATTAGTTAACTTTGAGATCTTAGAGATCTCGCCTAACCTCTTTTTTGTTTTTTTTTCTCATTTTTCTTATTTGTTTACTGGGAAGCTCTGGCTAGATAATCCTTAAGGACCTTTTCGACAGGATGGTTCCAGGATTCAGTACTCTTCTTTCTGAAAGTCCCAAGGATATATTTTAAAATGCACACACAAGCTTTGCAGTGACAACTGCGCAGTCTGCCTTGTGTTACTTGCCCCCGAGTTCCTACGTGCTCAGGATTTTTCACTGCGATGAGAAGATGGGTTTGTCTTTCACAGCTTGGCATTTGATATGTTTCTACAAATGCATTTGATTTAATAGTGATTATATACTCTTCTTATGATGGGATGCTGTCAGTGAGATAGGTTTTTGAAGTTCACTAATTATTTTAAATCTAACTCTAAAAGTAGTAAGTGCCTGGGGCGCCTGGCTGGTGGCGGAGCCCATGACTCTCGATCTCGGTGTTATGAATGTGAGCCCCACGTTGGGTGTAGAGATTACTTAAACTTAAAATCTTTAAAAACAAAAAGTAGTACGTGCTCATTAAACAGAATAAAGAAGAAAATAACGTTCACGTGTAAGACTCCTGGCCAGGAGTAATAGCCCCTATTACAATCTTGATGTATGTTTTTCCTATTAAGCAACAAGAATTTTTCTATACTGCTGTTAGGTAGACTCTCTTTTTTTCCCCTTTTCTTGCCTTTTTTCCTTAACGGTGTATTGCGAACATTCTTCGGTGTCAGTATATTCTGTGTCCAGTTTATTTGGCTGCATAGCCATTAAAAATAGTTTCCCATAACTTACTTACCTGAAGCGCTACTGAAAGATATTTGAGCTGCTTTTAGTTTATTACTATTTTTTTTTCTTTTAATGTTTGTTTATTTATTTTGAGAGAGAGATCATGCATGAGAAGGAGGAGGGGAGGGGCAGAGAGAGAGAGAGAGAGAGAGAGAGAGACAGAGAGAGAATCCCAAGCAGGCTCCATGCTGTCAGCACAGATCCCAGCATGGGGCTTGAACTCATGAACTGTGAGATCTTGACCTGAGCCAAAATTAAGAGCCACCCAAGTGCCTCCAGTTCATAACTATTTTAAACAAATAGTACATTTTCACCAAATTTGTTTCAAATTTATAATCTCTTAAAAAGGGAAAGAATATAGGGATGCCTGGGTGGCTCAATCGGTTAAGCATCCAACTCTGGGTTTTAGCTCAGGTCATGATCTCACAGTTTGTGGGGTTGAGCCCCATCCATGCTGACAGTGTGGAGCCTGCTTGGGATTCTCTCTCTCCCCCTCTGTCTGCCCCTCCCCTGCTTGCTCTCAAGCATGCTATATCACTCTTTCTTTCAAAACAAATAAATAAACATTAAAAAGGTAAAAATTATATCAATTCACTTGTTTTCTGCTTAATCTTTTCTCAAATATAGAAAATTAAGAGTCATTTCTTTAGAATATTTGAATGTCCAAATATTGTTAAAAGGAAAATTATCCCTAATACTTTGAAAGAGTTAAATATATTAGAACTTATCATCATGCTGGAGGAGTATAGAAAGGGGCAGGTGAGAGGGGCGGTCGGAAAAGGCTTCTCAGCGGGGGCAGAGCCGTGAAGAGCAAGGGAAATCGGGCGGGCGGTGGGCGTGCGCGCCGCACACCAGCGACGGGCAACGGGCCGGGTGGGCCCGGGGGCTTCCGTGTCCGCAGTGCCAGATAACCTGGGGGAGGTGCTTCGTGGCCCTGCCGCGGCGGCCCCCCGAGCTCTCCTACCGCGTACGTGTGCACAATATCAGTGGCCATCCCGCATCTAATTAACGACCTCTTAAAATCCGGTGAAAATATTTACGGTAGTAACAAAAAGCATTTCTAGAAACAACCTCAATAAGAAACGGAAATGTCCCATTTGAAGAGAACTTCAGTCTTTTGTGGAGAGATACAGAAGACTCGAATGAACAGGAACACATATTGTGTACTGGAAGGGAAGAAACCGTGTTATAAAGACAGCAGTTATTCCTGAGTTAATCTGTAGGTGTAGTGCAGCTTTCATCGAAATTCCAGCAGAAGGCTTTGGAGGGAGCCCGTAAGTGGTCCTGCAAGTTGCCCAGGAGAAAGGATCTGTGAGAATAGTTAGAATAATTTTTGAAGAAGAGCAGAAGCGTGCGTGTGTGTGTGTGTGCGCGCGCGTGTGTGCGCGTGTGCGTGCGTGCGTGTGCGCATGTGTGTGCGTGTGTGCGCGTGTGTGTGTGTGCGTGTGTGTGTGTGTTGGGGTGGGGATACTGGTTTTGCCAGATACTAAAACATTTTAGAGATAGAAAATAATATATGTGTTTGTAGATTGATGAGTGAAGCGTATTAGGCCAGATGTGTGTGTATAACCTTCATCTTGATAAAAGAGGCATTGTAAATCTGTAAGAAAGAGGAGGTTTATTCAGGGTTGATTTGGGGGATAATTGATTAGCCCTTTGAAAAAACAATTTTTTTTTTTGGTCCTTATCTCTTGTTGTACACACAGTAAAATATATTTCTAGGTGAGCTAAAGATTTCATTGTAAAAGCAAAACTGAAGAAAATAAAAATATGAGGGGCGCCTGGGTGGCTCAGTCAGCTAAGCATCCAACTTCAGCTCGGGTCACGATCTCATGCCTTGTGGGTTCAGAGCCCTGCGTCAGGCTCTGTGCTGACAGCGCAGAGCCTGGAGCCGGATTCTGTGTCCCCCTCTCTCTCTCTGTGCCCCTCCCCTGCTCATGCTCTGTCTCTCTCTGTCTCAGAAATAAACATTAAAAAATTAAAAAAAAAAAGAATGTGAATATTTTGTCTTCTAGAAGTGCGTGGTCTTTGAGTTTAAAAATGAACAGCAGTCGTTTCGATAATAATAAAGGTGATTGTGAAGACGATTGTGATGACAGCTGTCACAAGGGCTTTGTGAAGAGACACCGTGCCAGCATTCCCAAGCACAGAGAAATTACTGCGGAAATATGGCACACTGAAGAGTAAGTCGTGGTATGAGTAAAAGTGCCGATCATTTTAGGTTAAAAAAGTTACTGCCAAAAGCAGATACAGTTAAAACTATGTCTACAAAATTTTAAAAAACCTCTAGGTTTGAAAATAGTGGTCAGAAGGGAATACACCAGGTTAACCATGGCTGTTTCTGGGAGGCGGGATTCCAGGCGATTTCTTCCTCTGCTTCTATCATCCCAAATTTCTTTAATGAGCACATATTTCTTCTGAAATCAAAAGTAAGGGGCTCCTGGGTGAGTCGGTTGGTTAACCATCTGTTTTCGGCTCAGGTCGTGATCTCACAGTCTGTGGGTTCAAGCCCCACATCAGGCTCTGTGCTGACAGCTAGGAGCCTGGAGCCTGCTTTGGATTCTGTGACTCCCTCTCTCTCTGCCCCTCCCCCTCTCTCTGCCCCTCCCCCACTCGTGGTTGCGCTTGCTCACTCTTTCAAAAATATTAAAAAAAAAAAGGTTAAAAAAAAAAGTAAAACAGAAAAGGTCAAACTCCCATCAGATGAATTTTTATTTGCTATGGTAGAAGATGGAGAAAAATTAATATCTTTTGATTAGAAAAATCATGAATAAGCAGTATCCGATTATATATTAAATGCAGAGCAGAGGGGGCCCCTATTTAAAAGAAGTCTGCAGTAAAACCTTTGTAAAGGAAGTAATTTTCCTGTAAGTCAGCTGGATTTTCAATCAGACTTTCTTAACCTGCACCAGAAAATCATCCACAAATGTTGCATTGATGTTTTACCTTTCTGGTTGTCACTCTGCAAACTCAGAAGCGATAATAATAGCTACCACTTGCTGAGCACCTCTTCTACCTGGCGCTGTGCTCAAAGCGCTGTAGCCTAGCCGACTGTCCTTAAGTTAGGCTCCTTTACTCCTGAAGAACCGCGGTTCCGAGGTTCTGAAGGTTAGGTGGCCTGCGCGGGATGACGTCAGCGCGTGCGCCTCGTCCCAGGGCCCCCGAGGCAGGGCCGGCCGCGCACACGGGGAGTGTGATTTCAGGCCTCGGCGTTCCCCAGGTCGGATCCCTGGCGATTTTCTCCTTGGCGTGTTGTCCTGTCGGCTCCGTCTTCGGGAGCACACTTCGGGGCAGAAATCATATGTATTTGAAAGTCCCCGACTCGCTTGCGGGGGAAATACGGCTGCCTCTAGACCTAACTTTATTTTTTTTAGTTGACAGTTACCTAGTGACCATACATTTCTCGTAAGTCAGTGTCAAGATATCTTTTTGGGGAAAAGGGAAGAAGGTTTATGGCTTTAGACAGTAAAATCACTGAGAAGGAAGGAGACCCAGTTTTTACATTATAGGTAGTTGAAAAATCGTTAATTCTCTTCTTTTGTCTGGGGCGCTAGTGGGCACTAGTTGGTTGTTTTGTTTATTCACTCAGTAGTTAGTCCCGTGGAGGGCTCCAGAACTGAGAGGACTTCAGCATTACCCGGGTAAGGCAGGGGGTCCGGCCAGCCCCTGGAGGTGGGCTTGCCCCAGGGAAGCCCCAGAAGGGCGAGGCGGCCTCCTCCTGCAGAGGGCAGTTCTCAGAGTGGCTTAGCTGCGAGCCTTTGCAGGCAGTTTCGGGAGCTGGTGGAGCGAGGGCCTGGATCCTGAAGGCGCACTCTGCCCCGCTGTCTTCCAGGGTTGTTGCTAGCGCATATCTGGTGCCTTAGGGACACTCATTCAAACAAAGCGGCTACTTTTTGACCAGCTTGTGTTCGTTGAGTATCTGCCTATGAGTTAGGAAGGGGTTTAGCTTGCTATTTAGGATAGAAAGATGAGAGAGACTTTCGTTTGGCTATCAAATGCTTACACTCCAGAAGGGGGCATTTATTCATTCATTCAGTGGATATTTATTCAGCGTCTGTTACAGGCTGTACACTATTTTTGGCGCTGGGGATGGAAGATAAAGGTAAGACAGAATCTCTGCTTTCGTGGAGATTATATTCCAATGGGAAGCTTACAGTAAATAAGTAAACATATAAAATACTTGGGTGGTGATAGGTACACTCATAAGTATAAGACGTGTTCATAATTCTAGAAATCTTCAGTAGAGGAACCTCCAGAACTGAAAGGACAGAGGTGACTACTCCTGGGTAAGGTTGAGGGGAGACTTCGTGGAGGAGGTGGCCGTTAGGTGGGCCGTGTAGATTTTGCACATGCCGAGATGGAGAGCGGAGAAGCAGGACAGGACCACGTGACAGAGGCTCCAAGGGAGGGAGAGCACAGGGCGGTAAGATCCACGAGGAGAGCTCAGTTTAACGGAAGGTGCGTGAGAAACGGGGGTTGGAGCGTGCCCTGTCTTGTCCTTCGGCCCCTCCAGTCCATTCTCTATGCTTTCCACTCTGTTCTTGCCCCAGGAGGCTGATTTTTGTGGAGTGCTTGGCTGGGCTTCCTTGTTCTCTGGCTTCTGATTGGGTTCAGCCAGTGGGAGGTCCAGCCAGCGACCTCTCGAAGAGAGAGGGGTTGATTTTGGATCCACAGTCCATGGCTCGGTGTAGGTGTCTGCCCACCGGCCCCAGAATTTTCTCCTTGTGTGTGTATGAGGCATCTGTGGGGTCGGATGGGGTTGGTAGGCTGGTTCCAGCCAGCGACAGACAGGATCGCGTTGCAGCCACTCGCGGGGCTGGCCCTGAGAGACCGTGCCCGTGGGCAGAACCTTGTGCAGTTCTTCCTTTTAATTTAAGGTGACTTTCCTAGGAAATACAGTTTTCTCTTTCTCTTTTCCCCTTTGGAGCTCAACACTGCAATAGGGAAAAGTCAAGAATGTTAGACTCAGACACATTTTCTCTTAGTGATTTGGCAGTTTGTGCTTCTCTTCCAAACGTGACCTGAAGGGTTAGAGGTGGTAAATGGCTCTGTGGCGTTTTGACTATAAATCTGAGCTGGAGGAGAGTCTGTAACCCATTATCAGGCTCTGGATCAAGCCGCCTTGTCCTTCTCCTGTTTCGGCTTCAGTGGAAATGTGTGTTTTTATTCTGTCAATGGACAGTTTACATACCTAATATACCTAATATTTAAGGGGAATTATATAATGAATACTTGATGTGAACGGGACTAGTTAAATACTTTAACTCCAAGGGATTCCATTAAAGTAATAAGGAAATTACATTTAATTTTAAATGGTAGAAAGATTTTTTAATGTTTTTGCTTTTAAGCATCTATTACACATACTCAGCACCCCCCCTTTTTTTTTTTTTGACAAATGAATTCCCAAAGCACAATTCATCTTTATACAGGTGGAAAGGAAATCTTCTTGCAAAATATGTAGTTTGATGTCGTCTTCTTAGCTGTGGAGAGAAGCATACTTTTCCAAAGAGGAGAATGTGATGGTTGATTGGAAACTTTTGGAGTTACAGGCTCTTGGTTCTACCTCTCGAAATAAGAAAATATATATAAATGGGTCCCCAGATGAAGGCGTGGTGGGGTATTTATAGCCCTAATTGACTCCAGACATAAGGCTGTGATTTGTAAGCAAGCAGTGACAAGAGGAAGTAAAATCAAAATTAAATTAAGGGAAAGAAGGAAAAAAAAAGATATCAAGGAGAGGTGATGAATTTTCTGAAAGCTTCTAAATGCCTATCGGTGGGTAAGTGGGAAATCTGTGACTAGATCTCAGTTATGTCAAAAGATGAAATCTGGAAACATTTCAGTCCTAAAAAAGATCTTTTCTCTTTTTTTAAAAGCCTTTTTTATATTCATTACTTGCTACAGTTCAGTCAGTCCGGGCGTATTTGCTTCTATACTTTTCCATGACTCAAACTGGCAGCAAAAATCAGTGTCTCCCATGATACCCATGAAGGGGTATTTTGGGAGGATTGGTTTTTCTGTTTATATTTTGGCATTTTGTTGTCATTCCAGCTTGTGCAAATAAAATTCTCGGAATGAGAGCCTACCAGACACCCATCCACGCCGAGCACATTTCTTTTCCTTGCCTCCCTCAGCCGCTTAACTCTCGGGCCCGAGAGGACAGGGACCGGCTTCCTCTCCCCGTCCCAGCACAGGGCACCGTGTGGAGTCCCGCACACGTTTGCGAAATGGGTTTAGGGAGGGGACGCCTGATGCTTCCTGTCTTTCTCACCCATTCTCATCCATGTGGGTTCCGGCTGTCGCCCTTCGGAGCCTGAGCTGTGAGGAGGCTGTCATGCTGAGCCCTCGGTCTCCCCTGCAGCCCAGCCGGGTGCGGAAAATGCCACTTTCCTCGTGTCACCTTGCTCGGGAGCATTCAGTACTGCTCACTCCCCACACGATGAGTTTGGTTATTCGTCCAGCGTTCAAAGGCCCTCATAAAGCTAGTACTACCCGCTTTTGTTTTTACACTTCCTGCATCATCCCACCGGCTTTAACCAGCCTACTCCACTCACAGCCCCCTCTGCTTTCTCGCCCCCTTTTTTTGGCTCCTGCTACTTCTCTTGCTGGGACGGCCCTGCTCCCCTTCGCTTACGCAGATCCTGCCCGTCTCTAAAGGCACATTGTCTCCTCTTCCAGTGTCTTGCTTCTGCAGTCAGAGCATCGACTGCCGTGTTCCTCATCAAGCCTTCGCCGCACAGTTCTGGGTTCTGGGTTCTGGGTTCTCACGGAATGACTGCCTGGTCGCCGAACTTTCCGAGTGCTGTCGTGCTGAACTCCGTTGCTTACTTTTGGGTGTGGGGGATAGAATAGGAGAGGTGGGACTCTGATCCATGCTTCCCGGTTTCCCATCGTGGCCCCGCAGCCTCGAGGCCCGGCAGTTACTCGGTGACCAGCGTGTCCAGGGCCCAGCTCCGCGCCTGGCCCGCAGTGGGGACTCAGCGCATGGGATGCGAATGCGAGTGGACCAACGACAGCATTCTCAAACGTGTGTTTACTAGTTTGGCTGAAAACTAAGTAATCAATGTAGGTGATTTTCCATCGTTTAAAAGCCATAAAAGCCCAGTTTTTCATTTAGCTCTTTGTTCGTCATTAACATTCTCCCTCCAGCACTTCTTCCTTCTGCCGCCTCGGCCTCGTGCTGAAATGTAAATCAATTTCCTCCAGTGCTTTTCCCTGTGAAACCAGAGAGCAGCTGTTTAGTCCCCTCCTTACAAATAACCCTTCACCAAGTTAAATCGCCTCTAGGACCTGCCTTCTCCAGATTAAATTATCCCAAAGCCTTTTCTTTTTCTCATAAAAGCCTTTTTAAAAAGAAACATTTGTTATTTTTTTATTTCTTTTTCTAGCTCTTTATAAAACTTTATTCTTTTCATAAGGGGCTCACAGGCTACCCCCTACGAGGGTCCGGTTACTGCCGCCTGGTGTGGTGGGCACCCTGAGTCTCTCTCACCTGTGTGCCTGTCACCCGTCAGGCTTAACTTGCTGCCCGGTCTCGCCCTTTGTTCTGCCTCTTTTCCTGTACATTTCTTCAAATGTGTAGCCTGATTTTCTTCCCATAAACAGTAACTTCTTGTATCAGCAGCCTTATGGCTCCAAGTTACAGAGAACCCAGTGCAAGCGAGCTTAAATGATCAGGGGAACGTATTGATTTAGAACACTGGGAAGTCTAGTGGTGTGACTTAACCTCCGGCATGGCTGGACCCAGGGGATACAACAGTGTCACCGAAGGCCTGGTTTTTCTCATTCTCTCTGTTCTGCCATTCATGGTGTCAGCATCTCCCTTAGGCCACCTCCAAGCTCTTGCCTCATACTGGCCACAAAGCTGTAGTACTTGCAGACTGCTTCCCCATTCTACGCTATCCAGAGGAAGAGACGGGTTCGGTCCATGTAGGGTCCGTCAGAATCTTGGAATTGACTTGTAAACCTATGCCTGACTCCATACCTGTCTCCAAAGGGAAAGGACGTATGCTCAGTTTGGCTTACTTAGGACCCAGCCCTGCAACTGGAGTAGTGTCCCTTCCACCCAATACGTAGAGCTGAGAGTGGGGGAAGAATGACTTCCAAGGAAGTTGGGAGCTATTTCCACAGGAGGAGAGTGGCCGATCTGGTGGCTGACGGTAAAGGTACCTGCACTCCAGACTGTGCCCCTTCACTCCGCCTCAGAGTGTTACTATCACTTTGAATGCACGGTATCTCTGAGAATGAGTTCTTTATTTCCTTACTCGCTATTTATTGAACATCCAGCAAACATCATGCGTGCAGCTAGGTACTGGGCATACAGACGTGAGGGAGACAATCCCTGACTTGGAGAAACTCCTAGTCCGGTGACCAGAGAGCCCTAGAGGCAGATAATTAAAGCATGTTGCCATAACTGTTGTTATCAAAGTACGTGTGGATATGGAGGTTGAAGTGAAGACCTCATCACTTGGGAGGGGCTGAAGGGGGAAGGGCTTCCCAGGACAGGTGAGTCTTGAGCTGAGCCTTGAAGGCGAAAAGAACCGGAACGGAGGGACATTATCCTGAAGGCCATGGTGAACTAGAAAAAGTTTTGGCAGGGGACCGGTGTGATCAGGTACGGAGTTTAGAAAGGTCCTACCGCTGCCCACTGGTGGGCTCAGCGGAGGTGAGAAGGACTGGCAGAGACCACCGGAGTTGGCGCAGCCTCCGCGCGTCCTCGAGACACACTGAGCCGACCCAGTGCCCGTCAGGTTCGAGGTCTGTTTGACAGGATTTGGGACTTGGTAGACGTAGGAGATGAAAATCAGCGGGTTCTAGATTACTGGTGGGTGACTAGGCGGGGGTCAGGGCGATCGCAGTTCTATAGTTAGTTGAGGTGCCTGCCGAGCAGCCAAGGGACACGTATTGGGCCATTGTAGATACAGAGGTGGACCTCAGGGAGGGTTTCTGAGCCGGAGATGCAGACGGGGAGACGGCAGAGTGTAGGCGGGGGTCGAAGCCTTAGAGAGGGAGCAACATTGCCGGGGGTGGGGGGGGCGGGGGGAGGGATTCATAACGAGCAGAGGGCCTCGGGGGAGTCAGGGGAGTTAGACGTGTGGGTCCCTCCCGTAACGGACGCCTTCGTCCCCCGCTTGTGGCACGGTGGTTTGGAGCATGGACTCTGGGCTCTGCTGCCTTCCGGTGGGTGACTTGTGGGTCTTGGGAATAAAGTGGCACCTAATTTTGGAGGTGAAAGGAGTGAGCGCTTTGAAACTGCTCGGCATGTGGGAGGTGTGATAAAGCATTCGATAAGTAAACACGGAAACTAATAAACCCTGGGCACGCCCTGCATTGTGGGTCCCTTTCTGTCTCCGAGCTCATGTACACCGGCCAGTCAACCCGAAATCCACAATTAGGCTATTTGGACTTACGTAATTTGCTTGTCTGGACACTCTGGTGGTTCCAGTGCAACAGTGCAGCGCTCAGACTTCCTGAACATTTTCCAGATTATTTATTGCATTATCTTTTCTATTGGCTATTGATTTTACCTCTGACTTTGAAGCAGCTTTGTTTCTTCCACATTTGACATATTTTTAGATTGTTCTTGATACCTCGTAGCATACAACTTTCACCCACCTCCTCGCCTCTCTCTCTTTTTAAAATTTCCTTCCTCGGAGTCATTCCTAAAGTTCTGGAATGCTTTGTTAGTTGCTCCCCCGCATTTTGGTCAGTTACTGGCATGATACTTTTAATCAGGCTGCTTTTCTCATCCATCTGTAGGAATTGGCAGTATTTTCAACTCCTCTCCATTATGGTCAGGAATATGAACTTGCTGTCTTTTCTTCTTCCTCTTCCATTTTCCCACGTAAATGTCTTGAACCACTGATTAGATCTATGTGCCCACAATAACATAAGCAGGCACGAAGCCGAAATCTGATTTAAAGGAGTACGTAGCGAGTCTGTTACTCTATGAAAGGTTTTTAGGGTCTAGATTAAAATAGAACAGTATTCAGGGTGTGAGTATGTTGCCGAATCTGTAACACTCGTCGAACCAGACATCGTGTGTGTTCATTTTTAAATAACTGGGTGGGTCACTTTTTTATTTATTATGAACACAAACACTGATGCTAACAACCGGCATGTGAAAGGAAAGCAGGCAGTAGTGATGAAAACCATTTAATGATTAGTGAGGAAACAAATATTGTTTAATGAAAATAAAAACCATGTCTAAAGGGCCTAATGCTGACTTTTGGAAATATAAGCATGTTGCGGTCTGTTGTGTACCCTCTGTCCTGTACAGTAGATATTGTTTAAAATTGCTTGGGAACTGGAGCTTGCAATTGTGAGCCTGGAATGTCCTGCAGATAATTAAGTTGTGGTCAGGCTTTGGAAAAATAAAAAGTTCTCGAACTATGATTTTATAAACATGCTACAATAACATTTCTTTATATTTAACAGTTTCTTATAGAAAGCTGATACTCTCATGAGGCATTGATTAAAGGTAAAACATCAAGAAAGAAAAAATATTAAATTAAAACTTCACTTAGGATGTTGACAGTTGGCTTGTAATATTAAACAGATGTGTATGTTCCTGGGGATATTCTTCTTTCTGAACTGAATTGCTAACTTGTATTTTTTTTTAATGACAACTACAAATTTTTGATCAGTTAATAATTTTAAATGCCCTTTCTACAATCTTCTGTATTCTAACCTCATCTGTAGTTTGAGCCCTCTCAATGATATAATGATTGGTGAAACCTTTGCTGCCGCTTCTAAAGTCTTTCATTTTCTTTCTTTCTTCTTTTTCCCCCCTCTTAAAGCTTAACTGGGCTCTTCTGATTTCATGATGCATTCTCGGAGATTGGTTCCTTGAAATAATTTTAGGATCATTGGGTGGAATTCTAGCCTTTCAGATTTATGTCTGTACTTTACTTCCATATAAGTTTCACGTTGGTATTTGAGTGCTCAAGTTGGCCTACATTGTGGTATTGTGTTTGTGTGGTCAATTGTAAAGGCTTCGCGAGATGTCTGTATAGCCAGCCATGCGGATCGGCCTGTACCCCCGTGCTGTGGGGCCAAAGAAATGTCAGTGAGGTGGACCGAAAGGAAACCAGGCCGTGGAGCAAAAAGAGATTCAGTAAATTATTTTTGCTTATAAGGATTTTGCCGTATGAGACAGATAGCGCAGAGCCCAGTAAAGGTGGAGGGCTGGATTCGGGGGTAGGTGGACTTTGGTGAACAGAGGAGGAGTCCGATGGGATTTTTTAGGATGAGTTGAATGTATTTTGCATCTTCCAAGAGTCTTTAAATCTATTCGTAAGGCTAGAAAAATCGTTCATTGTTGTGTTTGGGCTGATGAGAAAATTTAAATTCTGAGGATCGTTTTGATTGTAAGTCTTTGACATGCAGACGTCCTAGTTCTCTGGAAGATGTATTTCCCTGGGCAGGAGTCTTTGATTAACCTGGAAGAGCAGTTGAGTTGGTTTGGATAGATTTATTTATCTTGGAACTGCGCATTGTTTGCACAGTCTTCTTTTTGGAATCAGTGTTTTTTTCTCCGCAGATTCCGTTTGGGAAGCTCTGATTTGGAGCCTCAGAGTATGGAAGGCATTTCCAATAAACACAAACAAAGGCTCACTGCGTTGTCTGAACAAGTACAATGACATATTTTATCATACAGAATTTTAGGTCAGCTCAAGAATAATGGATTCATTTTAATAGCACATTATTTAAATGTGACTATTTGTTTTTTATACCTAATAGTGTAAATAGTTTTTAAGTGTCCTATTAAAGTTTGTTTTAGGAGCAAAAATATTTTTTCATATAAAAATGTCCACTTTTATACGAGAGGTTTGACAAGTATACATTTCCGTGTCTTGTTTTGTTCTCTAGCTCATTGTTTCGTTCTTATTTATATTTCGTGTGGCCCTGGAAGGAAGAACAGATTTCTGCGTACAGTGTCTTAGCAGTTAATGGAACCACTGCCCTATTCTCCCTGAAATTTGGAATGTGAATTAGAGTGACCTTTTGGAAAGAGTTGGGAACTTGGAGGCATGTGCAAAAATAGTGGATAAAGTTTAGCGTAATTTGCTAGAGCCATCCATTTTAGCTAAGACTCTAAGAAGCAGTGAAACAGATCTACTGAGGTTTGTGGCTGGGGTTTTTCAGGGCTTTATACTATCTCATTCCGGTTCTCTCCCAGTGTTTTGCTCTAACGGAGTATTGTAAATTTGTTAAGTAGTTCTCTCTAACCAGAATTAATAATGACAGGTTGAAGTAGGAAGTGCTGTTTCTTCTTACCATGGTTATTGCATCATAAGATAACTCTCTGTAAATGATATTCTTTTGTAGATATTTTGGCCTGGCTTACCGATCCTAATTTCAGTATTATGCCTGATTTAGCAGTAAGCTGCTGTGATCAGCTCCAGTGAATTGTATTAGGCAGGCTTTATTTTCGGTATCAGTGTGTGATCGCCGTGTTTCCCACCCCCAGGTCAGAAAACCATGGTTTTGTATTCTTTTTCGGTTTCAATGTTTAATGATTGTGCCATGGGAAAAGGGACCTTGGGAAGTTTCCAGGGTAGATGGTGATTAACAAACGGCACCATATTCGAACAGCTTTCATCTTTTAAAGCTCTCATTCGCTCACCCCTTTTTCTCTATCCAGTGCTCCGTCTCCTCCGCGTTACAGACAGTGAGTGTGGCTCTCTGTTAGGGAGGGGGTCTGCTGCTCCCGCGGCAGGGTGTTAGTTCTAACAACCTCGAAGTGACTCGTTTGGGAATGGAAGACACTTATTGGTCCCTAGTGGTCTGAAGTGGGAAATGCATCTCCTCGAAATTTCCTTAGAACTTGCCATAAAGTTTAACTTTTGATTAGAAACAAAAATGTTAATAATTTTAGGTAGGTTGGTTGGCTTATTTAAAGTGTTCTTCGAGCTACAGTTGAAGTTACTTATTTTCTTAATCTCATTGAAAACAGATGAACTGCACATAAAAACTTGAGTACTAGATTAGCACCTGTATTTCAAGCCATTTAGGAAATGGAGGAAAATTCTGTGAATGCTTGTGTAAGTACTAAGTAGACTGAGGAAAAGCTGTCAGAAGTTTTCTCGTTGTCATCTCTTTGTTAGCTTTATCATGCTTAATTTTCATGAAAATAATGTGTTTGTTACTGTGGTCACACCGTGATTTAGCTTTGGCTTATGTATGATATTTTATTGTCCCTGTCCTGGAAAATTATAGCAGTTTTTATGAGGAGTGGTTTGTGGGTTCACACAACCCACTTGGAGTGCCATTTACTATAATTCTCTTCTAAAAGGACCATAAAACATCATGTAAATTGTTTAAAAAGGGAAAGGCCTTTTTTGAGAAAGGCTAGGAAGAGATCTTTCCAGGCTTTTGTTCTTATAGTCAGTTTCATGATTTTAAGCTCACAATTTATTTGAAACATTAATGTCAAAAAGTAGAGTGCCTGCGTACGTGAGCAAAACGGCTGTGAGCTAGAGTCAGGCGAGACTCGGGCATCGATGCAGAATAGTACACGTCAAATTCAACACGCTGTTTTCAAAATGTATTTCCTGTGGCGCTGGAAATGAAATTATGGAAGAAAGGATGAGAGGGAGGAAGGAAGGAAGAACGGAATTAATTTATAGCGTATATATCTTTTTTTCAAAAAACCTCTTAGGAAGTTGTTGTGTGTTTATAATCTACATTAAACCACGGTTTTTGGTAACCGGCCTCGTGAAACTCATGTTTAAGTTCACAAATAGATTTACCTAAAGAAACTTCCCTCCTTGGCAGTTTTACCATTTCGGTTGGCTTGTTGCTCTCTGTTTTTACACACACCCTTAGGAAGGAAAGTATAAAACACAGTAACCGCTCAGTTCTGTCATGGTTTTTTTTTTTTTTTTTTACAAATGCCTGATTCTGATATTATCTTGGTTTTGTGTGTGTGAGCTCTGTGGGGAGCGTGGACGGAAATCGGTAATGATTGTCTACAGCATTTACGTTGTACTCTGAGCTTCTCGCCATTGAAATTCAGATGTATCTTATGTTTAGCAAATTGTTATAAGAAAATCCAAATATATGTGAAATGTAAAAGAGAAGCAGCTGTTCGTTTTACATAAGCATATGACAAATATATAGTAGGTTTAGTTTTTTTATTAAACCCCTCCTTAGTACACGCGAGAGCATTCTGTCTGCAGCAGCATCTTCTAGGACCTCTTGTAAATGGTAGCTGTGTTCACGTAAATAGTGACACAAACATCCGTCTGCATGATTTTCCCTTTTCGAATTAGTGTGTTTTTAGAAACACAAGGTTGTCTGTGTGATTTAGGAACATCTCAGTTTTTTGAGAAGAGGAGGTTAAAAGTAGACGACATTCGGGGCACCTGGCTGGCACAGTCAGCGGAGGGTGTGACTCTTGATCTCGGGGTTGTGAGTTCAAGCCCCATGCTGGGTGTCGAGATCACTTAAAAGTAGATCACGATCCGGCGTCTTACAGAGGGTCAGTACGTTTACCGCATGACTGTAAACCTTTGTCTGAGTATACAGACCTCCTGCTTACGTGCGTAATTTCATGAATTTCAACTTAAGGGTTTTAAAAAAATTTTATTATTAAATTCCTCCTTATTTGTTAAAACACACGAATCTAACTTCCTAAAACATATAAAAAAAAACTTTTTGGAATTATTCCTTATCCTCAACTGTCGTCTTAATTTTTTTGGTGTTGCAGTGTTTCTGTTGTGAGTTTGGGGGATAGAAAATGAAGCTACCATCGGAAAGGAGATTAAAAAAGGTAGAATCTGGTATCATAGTATGGCTTTATGAAAAGTAGGAATGAAATGAATGTACTGGCAGCCTCGCTACTGCCGGTTCGGAGCAGTCCTTGGGATTCCGGCTCTGCCCAGGGGTTGTGTGGGAGAGTTGGGGGCTCCTTTGACCCAGTCTCTAGCCTGAGAAACTGTGTTCTGTGGCTAAGTATACTAAGCAAAGGAGACTTTTTATGGCTTTTTAACCCAAGCTGTTGGGTATGCCACAACTTTTCATAATTAAAAATTTTATGTCTAGCTCTACTGAATAAATTGTTTTAATATGAGATGTTTGGAAATAGGGTAGGCACTACCCTAAAGAGACCCAAATTCCCATTTCTCCAAGTTAGATATGATTTTCCACTCCGAATGTTTAATACATTACTATATAATGGCATCATCAATTGTAAGTGATATAGAATGCTATGCTTAGGTATTTTTCTCTTTTAGGTTAGGAAATAGTTTTTCTTTTTTGTGTTAGCACAGACAATGTATGTCCTAGTCACTTATAGCTATTATATAAAAATGCATAGGATTTGAGTTCAAGTGTGTGTTATGTTTTATACATTATTCAGTTGCAAGAAATCTAAACTTTGCCTAACAATTTTTGTCCTAAATGTTGACGTTTCCTTGTTCTGTTTTTTACTCGAGTCAGGTAGAAAATATTTCCCATGGTCTTCAGATGACACTAAATCATTTATTATCAAATAGCTAAGTTTTGTTTTTTTTCCTGCATTGGAAATCTCCACCAACATGACCAGTTCCTGTCGGAAAAGGGGCACAGTTTTTCAGTTTTCCCCCCAAAACTGCAACTTCAGAAAATATGTAAGAGATGTAGCAATTAACCTCCATGCACATTTATAATGCTAGAAAATGGGCAGCTCGTTACATTCAAAGACAGGATCTGATAGGCCCAAATTGCTTAAAACATCACAGTTATTGAAGATACACCCCAGGGAATTTGAGAAACCATTTAACAGATGAAAGTACATTTTGAAAAGTCTGACCTTACAGGCAATCATAAAATGAATCAAAACAGTGCCTTTCTCCCCCTGAAATGCACAGAGCCCATCTGTGTCTAATCCAGTAATTATAGACTGTGTTCAATTACCTTTTCAAACTTGGAGCAGACTGGAGACTAGGCAGTGAACAAACATAGGGTTTTGTCTAGACCTCAATTGACCACAGTCTAAAACTTGAATTTATATCTAATTTTATTTTTTGTTTGGTTTGATCGTTCTTAAAGGATTCATTTTTGCTACTTGGTGTTTTACCTTCTTAGATTTGAATCTTGCATTTTCTCATCACAAAAGCGTTTGTATCAGCAATAGCTTATGCTATAATCAGATGTTTGCTTTCCGAATACTTCTGTCTGCAAATCAATAATTTGCACTGGAGAAAAGACTGTGTGGGGTGGGGGAGGGGATTATACTCTGAGGAAAAATGTTTTTTTTAAGTAGCCCTTAAAATATTGCTGCTGACTAGAACTCTTTTTTACGTGCTAGGAAAAATAATCTCTTTTCCTCTTCAGCTTAGAAAACTATAGTTAAGGTGATTTCAGTTGCTTTGCACACTGAACAGAATGTTTTCAAAAATGCGTGTAGACTGCTAAAACATCCCTCTTTTATCAAATATGTCTTACAGGCTTTTTCTCCTTATACAGTTTTATTACATTGGCCCCTCGGGCTGGTATCCATTGTGAGACTCAGTGTGTGGTATTCAAAATCCCCTTCAAACTGTTTCTCTTAATAAGTCAGCTTATGATTTGATGAATCTTTGAGTGAGAATTTGAACTGCCATGAGCAGTTCAAAATATTTAAATTTTATCTAGGAACCTTGGCAATTCAAGTTTCTCTTAAAACACACGGTGAGCAAAAGATGAGCAGTTTTGAGAACGCTCATGCAGTAGTCAGACAGAGCTCCTTTCCCCCCTGGTTGGCATTAAGGTCAGTCACATTCCAAGCAGCATTGGAAGCAAATGTTTTGAGGTATTTATTGGATTGTAATCATTGCATATTAGACCATGAATTTTTCTAGAAACTTTACGGCCTTTCCCAGCATGCCACGTTATTTTTTTAAAAGTTGTGTTCATTGAGGTTTTGCTGTCCTGGGACGTTATAAGGATTCTGTCATGGGGGAGCGCAGGAGTTTCACCTGGTTGCCCGGATGTACTTTCTGAGAATTACATTGGGAAAGTGAAACTCAACGAAGATTACAGACACCTTATGCTTAATAGATCCATGAGGCATTTGCTCAAGAACAGAAAGAAGGACGGTGACTGCCCCCTTCCTACCCCCGTGCTGCTTAGGATCTTCACAGAGAAGGCGAAAGATTAGTCTTCCAAGTGCGGAATCGAGAGGCCCTTCGGACCCTCTCGTTCACTGCCTCGCCTGATTTCATTAGAAACGTTCCTGCTCCTTTGTCTGCCCGGTTCCTAGACCTGCCTTCCCCCCCAGGTCCTCCTTTGGTGCATAACATGTGGGGCCCTGATGCTACTTTCTTCCCGGTGCTTAGCGTTTAACCTGTTTATGCTATCTCCACTGGACTACGAGCTTCTTCAGATCGAAGGCAGAACGCGTGTTCTATTCTCCCATTGAGTTCCAGAACCAAACACGATGCCTGGCTCGTGGCAGCACTTCCTCCTCGTTGGCCGAGTGATAGACTCTCTGTCTGCCTTTTGCCCTTTCTCCCTGGCTTGGTCACTAAACCCATATTTTTTTAAAGATCATCCAAGCGCCCCCCCACCCCGCACCTTTTTTTTTTTTTTTTTTTTTTTATATTAGAGAGAGAGGAAGAGAGAGAATCTCAAGTGCTCCACACTCAGCATGGAGCCCGATGCAGGGCTCAATCCCACGACCCTGGGATCATGACCTGAGCCGAAATCAGGAGCTGGCTGCTCAGCCGACTGAGCCACCTGGGCGCCCCCGTGCTGGTCTTTCTCTCCTTTCCTCTTGCGCCGTTTCATCATCTGGGTCTTGCTTCCGCAGACGACTGTAGGCGTGGCGGTGCCCTGCCCTCAGCATCCTCTGTTCTCCTTTCCGCCAGCCACTTACGCTCCTTTTCAAAAAATGATCCATCCCTTTGAAGCCTACTGCGCCCACTACACCTTCTCTTTTATATACTGTACTCGTCCGGTGTTTGTGCTTAATTGAACATAGTCTTGGAGAAATCATGTTTTTTATAGTTGAGGACGTCGCTTTCTGCTCCGTTGACAAAGACTGGTGTAGTCTTTTGGGTTGTGCTCTGACGGGGCTCATGCGTGGTCTCCGTATGTGAATAATAGCCAGCGTTTCTAAAAAATGTTCCAGTTTGCCATTTTCACTTGATTTTAACAGTCCTTTCAGGAAAGCTGCCCTGTTTTACAGGTGCGTAAGAGACGTGAGCTTCAGAGAACCCAACTTGACTTGACTGGAGCCACCCCCAAGTGGCAGGACAAAAATTCAGATCAGGGTTTTGTCAGTCTGCCCCTGATGTTCTCTTTGGCGTGTCAAGGTTCTTTGTAAATATTTTGTGTTTTATTTTTGTATACATTCTGGACACGTAGAAAATTGTTCTGGCTTTTGTTCATTGGTCAAAACGACGCAGCCTGTGAGTGTGTCTGTTTTAGCTGCACCTGTTGACTGTTAGTTTTTCCTGCTTCTTGAGGGCATGGCCATACCCTGTTTGGTTTTCAGTCTACAGCACGTGGTCATAATAGAAATGCAAAAAAAAATTATTTTTTTTGAATGAATATAGTGAATCAAGTGAAAGAAATAAAAGAAATGCAGAGTATAAATCCTTAACTCGGGTAGTTAACATACCTTATTTTTGCCCAGGCACCCTACTGGGCACTGGGAGAACAGCTGGGAAGAAAACAGTGCTTGGCTTTGATGAGTACATCATCTACACTTTTTAAAAATATTTATTTATTTTTGAGAGAGAGAGAGAGAGAGAGACAGACAGACAGACAGACAGGACATGAGCAGGGAGGAGCAGAGAGAGGGAGACCCAGAATCCAAAGCAGGCTCCAGACTCTGAGCTGTCAGCACAGAGCCCGATGCGGGGCTCGAACTCACAAACCGTGAGATCATGACCTGAGCCGAAGTTAGACGCTTAGCCGACTGAGCCACCCAGGCGCCCCAACAAGTACATCATCTAAAACAAAACAACGGGCCAATGTAAAGACATCCAGTGAATGCAGTATGCAGAGATGCCGGCCTCTAGTCTGCCTTGGTTTCAAGCCCCAGCTTTGGCACTTTCTGGCTGTGCAACTCAGGCACGTCATTTTATCTTTGGATTCATCAAGTTTTCTCCTGGGCAAAATGGGGGTTTTAAGTGCCTGCCTCATAGGGTTGTTACTATATATACTTAGGAGTAGTGACTGGACCCCGGCATCTAGTCATAGTAAATGTTCAATAAATATTAGCTTTTATTAATATAGACCAAAGAAGGCTGCTGGGCCACAAAGTTAGGCATCCACAATTCAACACATGTAAACATACCTGATTGTATATAACAATAACAGTAAAAGAAGTAGAAAACGCTAAGGGGCTGCTGGGGTAATTTGGGTGGCTAAAGCTGAGTGAGGTCAGTGAATACTGAGCAGCGGGTATGGGAGAAGAACATTCCGAAGGCAGCAGTACATTCACTCAACAAAACTTATGCAATGTTTCCTGCATATGCTGCCTTGTGGACATTTGCGAATTCTACAGGTCAAGTTCAGGGAGAAAGGGGCTGAGAAGAGCTCCTTTAGCCTGGTGCCAGGACTCTTCCTGGGGTAAGTAAAGGGTACAGACTAGAATACCATGGATCCCAAGGAAGAGGGAATTTTGATTAAATAATTGGTTAGAATCATGCAACAGAGGAACGACTCAGAGGTTTGACCAGGTTAATTGGTTATTGTGTAGAGAACAGTTTCAGTGAAGAGTTGAGAAGCCATGTCCTAAGGGATTAAGATTAAATAAAAGGGGTTAAGATTAAATAAATGGATATATTGAAAAATAGAGACAAATTGAGTCTCCCTTCAGGGTCCTTAGTATCGAAAGGTTGGGAGTGAAGGGTCGTTAAAAGCTAATAGAAATCACATCTAAATAACACTGAAGTTCTCTCTCTCTCTCTCTCTCTCTCTTTTTAAAATCATAACCAAATAGCTGAAAACAAGAGCATTTTTATTTCTTGCTGTAAATTTTAAAAACTGCGAACACTGGTAACATGGATTTTACTCACGAAGTCTGTTTTCCACAGCAGTTGCACTGTCTGTTGCTGCGCTCGGCAAGTCGATTGCGTATTATTTATGCAACTGCTTTCCCGTCTGCAATGAGGAGATTGAGACACATTTCTCTGATTTGTAGACCTAGTCTCCTGACTCCTGGAGAAGCCTTGCAGAAATCGTCACTCGGTATGCAGTTCTGGAACACTTTCAGGGGGCTGCTCGCTGCAGCCAAGTCCTGGCATACGGGTCTCCGCCTCGTGGGATTTGAAGTCTGAAGGTTGCCTGTCATTTCTCCTTGAGGCTGGAGTGTCCCCCTCGGTGGAGGGTGGAATCTTGCACTTTGCCCTTTAGTATGACTCACACGTTTGCATATTTGTTTTCTCCTAGGTGGAAAGAAATCATGTCATTTATAAAAGCGAGATTGAACATCAGTCTTTTATAAGAAAAGATAGAAGTTCATGGTTGTTCAGTCAGAGCCAACTGGCATATTATTGCTGCGCTAGCAAGGGGCCACCCCAGCCTCTGGCTCTGCAGTGCAGCCGTTACGTGTGGGACCACCTTTTTCCCACTGGAGGATGAAGAATCTTGGTTATTCCTTTTTGTCGGGTGTCTGTTTAAAATGGAGGAATGTGATTTTTAGTAACAGTGGGATTTTAGAGATTTCCAAGGTGCCATGTATATAATCTAGTGATGAACTTCGAAAATACTGCCGATTCTTCGTGTTGCTTACTGCGGTGTGTAGCCCCGAAAACCAGCGATAGCGCAGAGCCGAGAACAGAGGGTGCTGTGACCGTTGGGCCCAACTCCCGTAAGGCCGACCGACTGAAACGACTCCTCTCCACCTTCAGACTCTTCTCTGTCCTGCCTCTCATCATGATTGGCTCCTGGCCCAACACAGGGGTGCTTCCTCACAGATAAGGTTCTAATCAGGTATTCGAGCCTACTTCTTTGGAGATCACAGATGCATGCGACGCCCCTGGGGAGATTGAGGTCCAGGCCAGAGCCCCTGCTCTCTCTGACTCCACTCAAGGGACAAGGGCTTCTTGAATTAACACAGAACGTAATTTCTGGGATTTGCAAGTGAGAGAAGTAGAAGGACTTCCTCTGCCCTTTCTCCTCTTAGTCTTTGGGAAAGTCCTAAAATTTTTTAACTTAGACCGTTTTCTTCATTAAATTCTGAATCGAATGCATTATGTCCTTTTGATGTGTATATTATCTTATTCATGAATTGTATTCTTGAACCCAATTGGAACGTTTCAAGGCAAACATTTGGTTTTCTGTTAACCCACAAATTGGGCAATAGTTGTTCAATTATAGTCTTCCGTTGACTTAGGGAGAGTCACATGTTAAAAGTATATTTTGTTAGTAGCCCACAAAGCATACCAACTGTCAGTCCTCTGTCATGTCTGACTGCGGACAGTAATATTATAGTAATATTCCCAGATTTCATCTGTGGATTTCTTAAATGTACCATCCAGAAATTCACTTTAAAATACATCAGTGACAAAGCAGCCAAGCATAGAATAGATAGTATGTACTCTGCCCACCAATCCAAAAATTAATCATGGTCTCCCAGTCGACTCAAATGCTTCCCAGAGTACTGTATTCACAGACATGCCCCAAATATAGAAAAACAAACCCAGTTTAATATTGTGAAGGACTGTTAATGTCCTGGCTATTTGCCAGTGGTTGTGCTTATTGTCCAATGTTAAGTGGCTGTGGTATATACCTGTTATTTTTAATTTGTCCCCAAACCCATCTTTTCTCACCAATAGCACCTTCTTCCTTTTGGGAACTGATCCCGCCTCTGACTTCAAACTGGTGGTTTCCGTGGAAGCTGCTGTGTTCCCAGATAACACCTCCCCGTCCCCTACCCTCCGGCTCCCAGACCAGGGGTGGGTGCCAGGTTCAAATCAGGGCAATGGGAATCCCTCCCTAGGAGTTTTTAAAAATTGGAATTAGGAAAAAGACTCATTCTTTGTTCAGAGGCCTAGATTTTAACGAACAAAACTCAGGAGCTGTTTCGGGGCCGTGTGTCCATTGCTGAGAATAAAGCTAAAATGCAGAGAAAAAGGGATTAGAAATCAAAGGCATTTTCAACCTCTGCTTCCAGTGCTTTCAGAGGCCCAGCTCTGTCGTTGGCCTTCCTGTGGCTTATTCATTAAACCAGTGCTTCTCAACCGGGGGCAGTTTTGCCGCCTCCTGGGATTATTTGGTCACATCTGGAGACATTTTTGGTTGTCCCAGCTAGGGAGCTGCAGCTGGCATCTCGTGGGTAGAGGCCAGGGATGCCGCAAAATCATCCTACGATGTCTGGGACAACGTCCCCATGACACAGAATTATCCGGCTCAAAACGTCAGTGGGGCTTAGGTCGATAATCCCTGCATTTTCATCTGTCTTTCCAATATGTTGAATAACTTTAGTATCCACTCAGTACCTCTCTCCCCTTTTTGGAAGTTAGCTAGAATTAGTTTCTCTTCCAGAGAACTCGAACTAATCTGGTGGTGTACATAAGCGAAATGTGAGTGTGATCTGCTTACTGTCACACATTTTGGTCCCATATTTAAGATTTTCCAGCACACAGCTGACCTGATATACAGATATCCCATCCCTGGGTTTAGAGAGACTGTTAATTCACCTGCCACACAGGTTCAGATGGACGTTTGTTGTCTCTCTCGGGTGTCTGAACAGCGTGTATTCCAAACCCCGACACTTTTGAAACAAAGCCCATTCGTGAGTCGCTGTTAGTATTACATCAAAATCGTGCTGCCTCCTCTAAAATCTCTCTTGAGGTCTACATTCAGCTCATACATGAGGAATGATATGTCCATTTTATGAGTAGCCATGATAAAAATCAAATGTCCAGATATGTGGAGCCAAACCCAGCGCTGTCCTGTAACAGCCTTGCTCCGGCACTGCTGGCCCGAGGACCAGCCGGCACCTGCGTGTCCGTGGCTGCGCGGCCCGCGTTCCTCTTTGAAGCTGTCAGAAGGAAGGCACGTCCGATGCACCTTCTGACTCCTGTTCGCGGATTTCTCGATGAGCAGCTGGTAACAGTGTCGATGACGCTCCTAGCCGCTGCGCACACAGAGAGCCCTGCAGCTTAGCTTATCGCCGAGACTGAGAATCAGAGTTAGTGTTACCTGCGTTTTATACTAAATCTCTCTTTAAATTTTCTTTGACTTTTTTTAAACCACGACTGGGGATTATCTCTCAGTTTCTTTCCCCCTGGCCTCCCCTCATGGCTCTGTTTAAACTAGAGTTGAACCATAGAGTGTTTTGCGAAGCTGAGTTTCTTTCTCTCTCTTTCCCCTCTCCTTGGCACAGAACTGACATACAGGCACTCATTAAATATTTGTTCAAAGAATGATGAATGATGATTTCATCCAGCCTCACAGCTCTGTTATCCGAATTCCAGGACCTCTCCAGTGTTCATTCCCCGCCTAGACTTCTCTTTCCAACTCGCTGATTACCTGCCTGACAGCTCTGCTTGGAGGTGTCCAGTAGACACATGCTAAGAACACGCCTGTCTTGGGGCCTCTCGGGGCCTTGCCGCCTGGACTGGAACGCTTTCCCCGGATGTCCGTGTGGCTCACTTCCCCCCTCCTTCACACTGCCCCTACGCATCATCTCTTCAGGGCGGCCATCATGATCACCCCATTTCAAATTGTAATTCACCTCTTTCCCCACCTTTGACCTAGGTTTTCCCCACACTCTACCTGATTTCCCTTCACTTACTCTGTTTTTTCTTTTTTTTCCCCGTAGCGCTTATCACCATTTAACATACCTTATTAACTGTTTATTATATGTTATTTTTAACATACTACGGTTATTGTGTATTATCCGCTTGGAATAATGACTTTATGCAAAGCCATGATCATTTAAACTGAGTCCTTTTGACTCCCAAGTTCAAGTCAGTTTCTGTTACAAACCAGCTCCTCCTTGTTCGTGTAAACTTTTTTTTAACGTTCATTCATTTTTGAGAGACAGAGAGCGTGAGTGGGGAAAGGGCAGAGAGAGAGAGAGGGAGACACAGAATCCAAAGCAGGCTTCAGGCTCTGAGCTGTCAGCACGGAGCCCGATACGGGGCTGGAACCCATGAATCATGAGATCATGACCTGAGCCGAAGTCAGACACCTAACTGAGCCACCCAGGGGCCCCAACTCCTTGTTGATTTTAGAATAATGATCCTGACATTTTGGGGTGTACTCCTCCCCCCTCTAGCCTCCACCCCCCACCCACCTCCTGAAGTTTTGGACTTAGTCTTGCTTCAGAGTAATAAACTTCATATATAAAATCTACATAATTAAAGTGATGTTTCCCTTGTGTTTCTGACTGAAACACAAAACCTTGGATTTTCAAATTTGGAAGTTATGTTTGGTGTCATCTGAAGTTAAATATAGGCTATACAGCATAAACAAGAGGCAAGAAGGGGCGGTCCAAAGAGAGGCTGTTTTCTTCCAAGCAGCTTAAATGGGAAGTATGGAGAGGCCCACATGACAGACTTAGAGATCTTGAACACACAGAAAACAAAAACAAATCGATAGGGGTTTGGGATATGAGCCCCGGGTTGAAAGTCCTAAAAGCAGGTGCTTTTCACCTAGACATTTCCGTGTTCTAGACTCTCGGCGGTGTGTTAGCCACGATCGATTGATTTAATGATGATTCATAAATCTCCCAAGCGGTTGTGGGAGGTATGCTAGTATGTCAATGAAAAAACACCCGTATTCGGGTTCAGAATACCTTGTCCACCTGCGTTAGTTAGGATGGCCAAAGTCATTTGTTCGGAGATCAGCTCTCTGGCACGGTGACTGATGGGCCATAAGCATGCAGTAAATTAGGGAATGCCTACTTTCCAAGGCTGGAGCAGAAGGTGCTGGGAGAGTTCGTGTATGTCTTTCCGCTAGTTTCTTTTTTCTTAACCATAGTTTTATTTTAAAATTAACATAAAGTAAAATAGACTTTTCTGCTGTACAGTTCTGTGGATTTTTAACATTACACACACACACACACACACACACACACACACACACACATTCTCGTTTGGTGTAACGTTTCATAATGTAACGTTTACATAAACCGTAAATGGTTTGGTGTAACCGTTTCAGAACGGTTTCATTGCTCCCCCCCAAACTCCCTCATGTTATCCCTTTGTAACCACACCTGCCTCCCTGTCCCCCTCTGCCCAACCTGGTCTTCCTCGCTGTAGTTTTGTGTTTGCAAGAATGTTGTGTAAATGGAATCACATAGTATCTAAGTCTTTTAAAATGGACTTCTTTCAGTTAGCACAGTGCTTTTGAGATTAATTCAAGATGTGTGTGTCTATTAGTCGTTCCTTCTTTATTACTGAGTAGTACTCTATCACATGGAGGTATGATGGCCATCCTCACCGTTCAAGGACATTTGGGCTGTTTCCTGTCTTTGGCAATTATGAATAGAGCTGCTACAGAAATTTGCCTGCAGGTTTTTGGGTGAGCATAAATTTCATTTTTCTAGGGCAAATACCCAAAAGTGGGAACGCTAAGTCATGTGATAAGTATATACTTAATGTTATAAAAAAAACTACCTGTATGCAAATGTTCTTAGCCGCATTATTCATAATGATCAAAAAGGGAAAATAATCCGAATGTCCATCAACTGATGAACGGATACATAAAATACAGTTGATACTATTTGGCAAGGAGAAGAGACGACCCTTACTACAAAATGGGGGAACCGCGAAAACATGCCACGTGAAAGAAGCTGGTCACAAGGGGCCACATATGCATGATTTCATTTGTAAGAAATGCCCGGAACAGGCAAACCCACAGGGACCTAGATCGGTAGACCTAGAGGTGGATTGGTTGCCTAAGGCTGGGAAGGTTTGGGGAGCTGTGGGGGGTGACTGCTAATGGGTATGGGGAAAACAAAACAAATTTATTGGGGTGATGGTTGTACAACTTGTAAATATTCTGGAAGCCACTGAATGGCATAGTTTAAGTGGGTGAATTATATGCTATAGGAATTCTATCTCAATAGACTGTTACCAAAAAAATGAACTACTACCTTGTTTTCCACGGTGGCGCTACCATTTTGTATCATCACCAGCAACCGTGGAGTTTGAGGTGCTCCATATCCTCACCAGCACTTGGTATTGGGAGCATTTTTTGTTTGAGCAATTTTAGAAAGCATGTAGTGATATTTGATGTTAATTCGTTTTTCCCTGATGGCTAATGACGCAAAACATCTTTCAGATGCCTCTTTGCCATCTTTAGTGAGGTGTCTGTACAATCTCTAGCCCATTCTAAAATTGAGGGCTATTTTCTTGGTACTAGGTGTGAGAAAGTTCTTTATACGTCCTAGGTACGAGTCCTTTGTCAGATCCGTGATTCGCAAGTACGCCTTTCTTCTTAGTCTCCCAATTAGCTTCTCTTTTCTCTCTCAACATAAATCCTTTTCGATAGACTGCAGGTTCTACTAGGGCTTCCTTGTCTCTTTACTCCGGTATCTTCAGTGCCCAGTATAGTTTCTAGCACAAATATTAGCTAATGTTTGATGAATGAATGAATGAGTGCCTTCTTCCTGATTAACAACAGATTTTTTTTTCCTGAGAGATAATAAATATATAAAAAGTAAACCTGATTAGATCACTTCCCTGAGTAAAATAGTTCCTTCCAGTTACCCCTTTAGAAAAAAAAAATCTCTAATATAGATCGTGAAGCATGGTATGACCCAGCCTGGTTCCCTGAACATTTCATGTTCTCTGCCTCATCGCCTTTACTTGTGCTGTTCCCTCCGCTGTCTTTGCCAGGCCAACTCCTTATTATTATTTTTTTAAATTTCTTAGCACCAACATTGCCTTCGGTCATTTATTCTAGACCCTGGGAATATGACAGGGAATACAACAGGTGAAATCCTTGTCGTCTTGAGGCTTACTTTTCATGCACCCCACCTTCCCTGGCTAGGTCGGGTACCTCTGTTTTATGCTCATAGTCTCCCTAGGTTTTTGCTTCATAGAATTTCCATTATCTGTAATTATATATGTTCAGCCTGTTTCACCTTACCAGACCATAACCAGTGACCTTTATACATTTTTGTTCATTTATCCTTTAAAGAAATTTGAAAAATTATTTTACACATAAATATATAGACACACATACACGCATTTCAAGGTGACATCTATAAATCGTCATTGTAAGTTTAGTGGAGAGGTTATGATTTCCAGGATATTCTAAAACTTGACATTTTAAAGTGAAACTTTTGATCAGTTAAAAGTATCCCGTCAAATCTAAATACCATATTTAATACTTACCATCATTTGTTGAAAAAAACCCCCAAAAAGATTTTTTATAGTCCTAAATTTACAGCCTTTTTCTCCTCAAATTTGTATTTTCATTTCGCTTTTTTTTTAATTAAAAAAAAACTTCCAGTGGGGACCAAGATGCTGTAGTTCTCTGTTGAGTTACTGTGTTGAGTGACCTTTGTAGTTGTTGTTAGTGCATGTGGATTAAAACAAAAAATGTTATTTCATTCAGAAAACCTCTTAAGGCAATGGGTGTTTTTAACTAGATCACGCGCAAGCGGGCGAATATGACTTTTTTCTAGACTATGACAGTGTTCACTATCCACTGGGTTTAGTTTTCACTTCCTACAGCACCGAGAGCTAAGAAGCGTTGTTTGCATAAATAAGTGGACAAGAATGGAGGGAGTTTGTTAGAGCACAGCCACTCCTCTCAGTGCTTTGAACTTCCTCTGAGTTACATGCCAAGACTGCTACCAGAACTTTAAAAAAATAATCCGTCAGATCACAGCCCAGTGCGATCCTTCCTTCATTGTCTAGGGAGAGAAGTCGGGCACCCGGTGGAGCTGCCTGGGTTTGTCGCCCGGTCGTCGGAGCCGTTCCGGGTCCCAGCTCACCCGGGGTTTCCAAGTTTCCTTCGCCGGACGTTTTTATGGGCAGGACAGGGCCCCGTGGTCAGATGCAGGTGACGGCTGCGTCCCCCGCCGCTGCCGTGGGAGGGGTGCTGCGGGCGCGTGGGAAAGCGGAGCCCGGGGGTGCGGTTCGGGCAGAGCCCCGGGCGCGGCCGCCTCCGGAGCCGGCGTGCGGGGAGCCGGAGAACCCGGACGGCCGTGTGTGCGGAGGCCGAGGGCCCGGACGTCAGTCCCCAAGTGTGGTGGCGGCCTGGGCCCCAGGGGTGCCCGCCCCGGCCTCCGCGGCCCCCGTGTGGGAGCACCTGCGCCGTGGTTTTGTCCATCGCGGTTTCCTCCACTCGAGGCGTCTAGTAAGAACTCCGTACTTTTCTCTCCTGATCCAGCGGAAAACTTTCACGTAAAACTGCCAAATCTATTAACCTTTTCAGTTTCCTTGGAAAAGACACAAAAGGGAAACGTTTTTGTACCTGAACGGTATTATATGTTATGAGATTTTTAATTTTCAAGAATAAAAATAGTGTTTTTTTTACAAGTAGGGTTTTTGACTTAGTAATGGTCTTGCTGACTTAATAATAATGCCACTTTCCCTGATTTATTTTTCTCTGTTCTCCCAATTATGGAGAAAAAAATTAAAATTTATTCTAGGTAAATTTTTTGTTTTTCAAGCAACAGGTCTGCTTGCATTTGCTGCTAAAATAATGTTCAGGGTATTTTTAGTACTTTTTATCCTAATGTAATTTTCACAGGATTAAAAGCACTCTGTTGTCAGTTGTGTTCTTTGTGCCCTGCAGTGATTTCGAGTTACCCGGCATACGCTTTGAGGCCTGTTCGAGCTGGAGGGTAAGAGTTGCGCGTGCATGCGTCCCGTAACCATGCTGTGTCGCTGCCTGCAGGTTGGCGGCTTCACCTTTCTGAACGTGCAGATTCATAATGCTCAGTAGTGTCTTGGAGATTTCTGCTTTTCTGCAGAAAAATCTCGTACAGATTTTCGGTTGCCTCTCGTAATGCCACGCGTCTCCAGGAAACTTCATCTTCGACGTAGCATCCGGTTTCCTGTGAAGTCGTAATTTTGAATCAGAATTTCCAGCTGTCGCATCTAGTTTCATAGAGCCTGAATTGGGAATTAAAAACTAGGTTGTGTATTTAAATACCAGAAGTAAATGTTATCTTCCTCTTTATAAAACAGTATAGCAGTTGTATTTAAGTATTTCCAGTTTGCAGAGTTATTGTTCATGATTTGCCCCAGGAGAAGCCAGACGAATAACAGCTGACCGGCTTTAAGGGACCGCGTTACACCAGTCTCTGTCAGTGTCCTGCGGCCCCCTGCACCCAGGGTGTCTGCACTACGACAAATGACATAAGAAACGCTAGGGTTCGGCAGAGCCTTAGAGGACATTTAAGCCGATTCTCCTCGTTTTCCGGATGAGGAAACTGAAGTCTCACTTTGCCCTGTATTATAGCGAATTATTGTTAGGTCGAGCCAAAGAGATTGGGATTAGTGATATCACAATAGTCGTGTTGTTTATTGTTTTAAAATACAGTCTGCACAGGCACACAAAGGAGGGGGAGTCTTGATTGGCAGCACTGTTGCTTGACCCCCATCCCACCTTGTGCCGGGGACTGGGGAGCCGGTGAGGGCGAGGCAGAGAGGTCCTCTCCTGCCTGGGAGACGGTTTGGCAGTGCAGGTCAAGATTTAAAGCTGTTGGTAACTTTTTGCCGTGTAATTCCTCTTTCTCTTAAGGAAGCACAAAATCTTCTGGTATGGTTTAGCAAAAAGATGTTCGTTACAGCGTAATTTATCCTTGTGACAAATTAGAGGAAACAGTCTAGTCATTCAGCAATAGAGGAAGTGAAGTTATGGGACATTTAAACAATGAGATGTATATAGCCGTGAAAGTAATTTTTAGAAGAAATTTTAATTACATGGGGAAGTGCTCATTATGGTGTCAATTAAAATAAACAGAATATAGAATTGTATACATAAGATGGTTTCAGTTATAGAAAGGATATGTGCACAAAATGGGTCATAATATATCAAAGCAGTAAAAGCTTATTTGTAGGTGGTGATATTATGGGTTGATTTTCTTTCTTCTTTATATTTTGCATATTTCATAAACTGTCCACAAAACAGAAAATAAGGTTACAAAAAAAGAAATTTGAAAGATGGTTGAAGAGGCACATTTTTTTGTAATAGCGAGTGATGAAGAACCCACTTTAAATCCCTTTGAGGATAGGATCCCAGATGGGATCTCTGAGGCAGCTGCCCCACCCCCACACACCCCCCCAAAACCCCTGGCACGGAGCCTAACGGTGGGGGGACGGTGACCCTTCTGGACCCAGGACGGCCAGGTGAAACCCACAGTAACTGCTGTTTAAATCAACAGTCATTTTATTTGGAAAAAAGTAAATTTGAAGACCCATCCCCTCCCTCCCATTGAACGAATATTCCTTTAGTCTTTCATTTAGCAAATGTTTTTGAGCGCCTAGTGGTTAGTTCTTCTGACTCGACGGTAATGTTCTGCTCGTGACTCTTTGCTCAGTGATTGTTGAAGTTTTCACAAACCTGTTTGCCATCATATTCTGTTTTACAGGTAACTTGACACGGTTCCTGTTCTAACCTGGCTCAGGTTTAATAATTAAATTGGATTAGCTATTAAATAATGAATGTTTGTGTAGAAGCCAGTCAGTGTTAATACTTGTGAACGCGAAAATGCCCCTCGAATCGGTGCCGGGCTTGGGGGGATGCAGATTGAGGCTGCTCTGCAGTACCCGGCCAAGCGGCTGTGCGAGGCGAGCGTTGTTTTTCTGAAAGGTAAGCTTTTCCAGAGCACGAGACGGTTTTCTTTGCTTTCAAAAGTCTTTGAAAAAACATCTATGAATATTTTGAAGTCCTCAATTCCACTTCATAATTTCAAATTAATAACTTCTTACTATGTAATTTCATACGTTTTATACTACCCCCTAGGAAAAAAAAGTATTTACTTACTTCAAATATCTTACATTGATTTCAGTTGGTCTCATTCCATGTCACAATTACGGCTTTCCATTCCGCAAGGTATGGCTTAGAGTTGTGTTTCAAATTTGAAATGGGTTGTGCATTAATAAAGCTACTGTTTTTAATTTAAAAGAAAAGCTCTTTTAAGGAGTTTGTTAGGCACCTGGGGTGAATTTTTGAAATGTTTGCTTTATGTAAATTCAGGAGAGCCTCAAATTGTCCCCTGGCTAAGAAGTGGCACCTTTTTTCTTCATTCGCGGGTTCGGCCCGTCGTGTGTTCTGTCTCACATGCGCTCAGCACGGAGTTGCAGAGCGGGACCGAGCCGTCTGGGTGAGCCTTCTGTCTCCTCGCACAGCGGCCCTAGGCCTGCGAAATAAACGATGTCTCGTCGTCAGAGGCCCTCAGAGAGGGCGATTCCAGCCTCCCCGGTGCCCAGCATTTCGTCATCCTCGTCTTTGTCTCCCTTTCTCAGCTGTTCTGAAACCCAGATCTTTATCTTAAAACTTGAACTGCCTTGTTATTTGCCCGATATTTGGGAACACTAGGTTTATACTATTTGGATATAAGCTAATTGTTCTTGTGATACTTCCTAAATATCCTGATTGCCGGTGCTGTTTTAGCCGGTTGTTTTGTCCTAACAATGGTGTTATGTACTAGTGAATTAGCGTCACAGAACCGTATTCCTTGGGGAGGTTATTAAGTCTTTGATTTTGGATTGGGCCAATGACACAAATAGTCCAAACACATGGACTTACTTTATTTAGCAATTTAGTGAATATTGACGGACGATTGGGACTGTGTGCCGGTCATTGTGTTGAGGACCGAAGATAAAACAAATGGGTGAGATTGTTTCAAAGTACAGCGAGTCCGTAGGGAACTTTGCGGCTATATTGGCAGCAGTGTCATCATTACGTGGGGTTTATTGTTATTACCAGGCTTGGTATCCACTGTTACTCTGCAAGGAAGTAGAAGAGTTGCTTCAAATCTGTTTGCTTTTTTCTTTTTTTTAACCCTAAGTGGTTCCCTCCACTTTTTATTCTTAAAAACAACAAACAAAAACAACAAACAACTTTGAAATTTAGGAAAGATGTGTATGAGTAGTACCTTTATGATGACAAACAGTATGCACTGAGGTTCTATGGAACAGATAAATTTGATTTTTCTTGTTAATATTGTTAAAATCTTAAGCGACTTTTTAATAAGTAGAAAAAACCCACGGCATCTATCCAGCGACAGTAATTAGTAATCATACCTCTTGCACATATCACATGCCTTCAGATGTAAACACCCAGAAATACGTTCTCTGGCTAGGATAGTATATTGTCTCTCTCTGTTCTTGTGTCTCAAAGGTAGAGTTCATCTTAGTTTAACTCGGTAGCACAATGTGAATTCTGTTCCAGGCGTAGTGGGCATACCCCGGGCTGGCACGACAAGGTGATGCCGAGGCCCAGTGGACAGACCCATCGTTTACGCAGACTTGAAAAGTTTCTGGCGTGATAGGCAGTGTAGACAGTACTTAAGAACAGACTCTGGAGCCAGAATAACTGGGTTTTAATCCAGTTATGCTGTGCGTTGACTGAGCGACACTGGGTGCAGTGTTTTCCGCACTTCAGTTTCCTCGTATGTTAAATGGGGATGGGACTGTATCATAAGGTTGTTAATGAGGATTGAGTGAGTTGGTATTTGTAAGACAGTTTATTTTTTATTCTATTTTTAAAAGTTATTTGGAGAGAGATAGAGTGAGCATGCATGCATGCATGTGGAGGGCAGGGAGGGCCAGAGAGAGAGGGAGAGAGAGAAAGAATCCCAAGCAGGCACTGTGCTACCAGTGCAGAGCCTGAGGCAGGGCTCGATCTCATGAACCTGTGAGAGTGTGACTGAGCCAAAATCAGGAGGGGGGTGCTTAACCGATTGAGCCACCCAGGCACCCCTGTTCATTCACTCATTCATTCATTCATTCATTTTTAAGGTTTAGTTTGAGAGCGAGAGTAGTGAACATGAGTGGGGAGTCGGGGAGAGAGAGAGAGAGAGAGAGAGAGAGAGGAGGGAGGGAGAATCCCAAGCAGGCTCTGTGCTGTCAGTGCAGAGCCCGACTTGGGGCTTGAACTCAGGAACCGTGAGATTGTGACCTGAGTCTGACGCGTAACCGATTGAGCCCCTTTGTAGGACAGTTGAAAACTGCTGGGTACATAGTGTTCTGTGAGCCTCAGTGAATGAGTAAATAGATTTCCAATCGTCTGTTGATGTTTTTGGCATTTATCAGAGAATAATAAAGCAAGGTTTCTAATTCTGGGGTCTGGTCAGTCAGCTCCGAATAAGTTGAATGACGACTTCATTTTTCGTAGCACCACCCCCCCCCCCGCCCCCCCGTTTTGCTTCATCGAGGGCGCGTTATAAGCGTCTTAGAAATCCGACGTCTGTGCTCTGTATTGGCATATTGTCTGCTAACCCTGGCACTTCAGCCTGAGCCTCAGCGCTGAGTCAGAGGTCACACTGTCCCAGCCTGCACCAAAGAGGCCTTCCTGTATGGATCCTGGGGCTCCCCCCGCTCTGCGGAGCCCGAGGGGGATCCGGCGGTGGCCCGCTTGCGTGTGTGCGAGTGCCATTCCCGCGGCCGGTGTGGCTCGTGGGGCAGGGCAGGCAGGCCAGCGCAGTGCTCAGAACTGACGCTGCTCGGAAGGCCGCTGTCCGGGATTCACTTCTGTGTACAACACGGAGAAGCCGGTTCGTGGGGTGGCCGGGCGCTCTGCGAAGCGCTCTCAGACACAGGCTGGGTGGCCGCGGCGGGAGGGAACCGTGTCCCGACCTCCTGCAAAGGGCGTGCAAGTCACGGCTTCGCAGGCCCCGAGCGCCTCGGACGGAGAGGGTCCAGTCTGCACGCAGCACCGACGGCGGCTGGTGAGAGGGCTTCCTACACTCCAGAGCCCACGCTCAGCCGCCGCTTGGCCTGGGAAGCGTTAGGACGGCAGCCCTCCCGCCCGCTCTTGTGTCGGCAGCGTCATGCGAGGCTTAGAGCGAGGCTCCCAGCGGCCGCTTTCCAGAGAGCACGCTTCCCCCGGCCGGCTCCTCCTCCCGGCACCAGCCTGGGCTCGCGCGCTGGGCGGCGTGGCAGCTGGACGCCGGACCGGGGACGGGACGGCGGTGAGGACTGGCCACGGGCGAGGCTGACGGCGCGAACGGAGAGGCCGGCGCTCAGGAGCCATCGCGGCTGCGGAGTCCGCTGGGCCGGCCGGCGGACCGGACCGGAACGGATCGGCTGGAGGAGCTCGGCGGGAGGCCGGGAGCCACGGCCACGGGGTCTCCCCGGGTTCTGACGCGGGGGCGGGGCGTGACCGCCCTGCCAGAGGGCTCCGCGGGGTTCGGACGCCGCTAGCCCCCCCCTACCCCCCCACCCCCGCCCCACCACCCAGGCCTCCCGCCGGGGCTGCTGTTTCAGAAATCGGGGCTCACCTCGGCGTGGCCTTGGGCAGGCCGTCTGACTCTCGGCTTCTTCATTTTGAAACTGAAGATCATACGTTATTTGCTTTACCTTTTTCTTGGGAATGTAAAGAATAAACGAAAGAAAAAAGAGGAGAGATCTTGTTTTTGAAAGTGTATATGACAAAGAGATTATGATGAAGGCACACTTATTTAAAGAAATGTAATTTGGAGTGCCTGGATGGTTCAGTCGGTTGAGCGTCAGACTTCGGCTCAGGTCATGATCTTGAGGATCATGAGTTCGAGCCCCGCATCGGGCTCTGTGCTGACAGCTCGGAGCCTGGAACCTGCTTCCGATTCTGTGTCTCCCTCTCTCTGCCCCTCCCTGCTCACACTCTGTCTCTCTGTCTCTCTCCCTCTCAAAAATAAAGATTAAAAAAAATTTAAAAAAAAGTAATTCAACTGTAGGATTTTTTAAACGATGTGATCCGATGGTCACCGAGGTTCTCGTTCACCAGCCGGGTGTTTCAGACTTGGACAGGTTTCAGGTAGCACCACTGTGCTGTCAGTTTATTCTAACTCCTGTACCCATCCATTAACTTGTTCTATTTCTTCCCACCAGGGTACTGTGAGACCCTCCTTTAAAAAAAATCTTACTGGTTATAGTTTTCTCAGCAGATTATTTTCCCTAAAAACGGACTTTATTATTATTTTTCCTACTTGTAAATTCACCCACGGGTCGGGGAGCTGGAGCTGACCTGGCATAAGGTTACCATTTATTGTTTGCATTTAAATACACAGTTAAATATCGGAGAAGAAAGGACTCAGGAAAGAAGGAGAGCGGTCATCTTCTGTCACGTGTGTGTGAGAGAACATTTAACACTGTCACCTTGCACTGGGCTTCACTGGGCATTCGAGGCCTTCCGCCGTTGACGTAGTACATGTTGTGTGCCAGGCGTTTTTCTGAGCCCTTTGTGGAAAAAACCCGTTTCATCTTCCCACACCCAATGAGGTATGTGCTACTATTTTTTCCCATTTTACAAATGGAGAAACTGAGGCAAAGATATGCTGAGTATTTGGGGAACAGCCACAGAGCTAGCGACTGACTCCAGAGTCCTCTTTCCTGTGCCCTCGTCCTCGGTGGTTCTCAGCCCTGCTTCTACTCTGAAACCATCTGGAAGCTTGGAGAGAAGGCCAGGGGGAGAGAAGTACATTTTACCTTCTTCTCCTGCTTCCGAGGTCCAGGGTCACACTCCCTCCCTGGTTTTCCAGTCCGCCATACCCCTTCCTCGCCTGGTTTCACGGCAGGATGTAGGGTGTAATGACCTGTTGCAGTTAAGGGCGTACCACTTTATGGTTTAGCCCCGTGCAGCCGGGCGCACGGAGGGAGGGACGTGCCTCCTACCTGCGTGTGTCCTGCCCGGCACCGTGTCTCACACTCACGGCTGAATCGGCAGCTTCTCAGCGGGCGATCAGGGTACCGTTATCCTGCATCAGGGGACAGCCCGTGTGTGGAAGGAGCATGAATAGTTAATTGGACAGATGTAATTTGCGTCTCGGGCTTATCTGAGCCTTAGTTTTCTCACCTATAAAATGGGAAGGGTGGTAATATTGTGGAGACTAAGTGATACGTGAAAATATGGAGTATGCTCTGTCACGTAGTAGGTGGTCGGAAATAAACGCTCGGTTCTTTCCATGGTGAATTAAATTCTAGTGACCTATATGGCCAGGATATGAAAGATTGCTTGAAAATACACTGTTCCATTTTCAGTCAAATACAGAAAGTCATGGAATTTCTGGAGCTCAGAAGGGCCTTAGGGATGAGAGGATGCAGTCCTGTCCTTTTACAAGCAAGGAAACGAAGCCGGAAGAAGTGACTTGACCAGGAGCACCGTGCGAGCCCAGATGCTTTGCCTGGAACACTCCTCCTGCACCGCGGACAAGCAGGTCGTTAGCAGATACTTTCTCTTGCCTCGATTATTGCTGCTTGTTACTTCATCACCTCACTCTACATTCCGTAACCTTTCAGAACAACACCGCAGGCCTAGAATATCCGACCCCAAGGCAAGGTGTTGCCTGGTAGGTAAAGTCCTGAAGGAGGCCGCCATGAGACATGGGGTCAAGGACGTAGGAGAAAGAGTCTGTGTTTACTTTGTCGATTTTTCCTGTAGGAGAGGGAGGAGAGCCAAGAACACACCAGCAAACCTCTCTCCAGTTCTTGTGTTTTCTGTGAAAATGGTGTGTCGTCTCCTAAGATCTTGCGTGTATGCGAGAGGCTACTGCAACCCTACCTCAAGTAGACATCGGCCTTGTGTTTCTCCTGAACATCATATTGTTAAAGCTTCAAAACGGCATTCTGCTTTGAGATTGTTTTAAAACTAAACATCATTCTCTACTGATACTTTAGAACGTTTTAGATTTCTGTCCTTGTTGATGACTATAATTTGAATTAAAAGTGAACCAGTTCAGTGACACATAGCACATATGTCTAACTTGGGGCCTGGTTGCTAGGGAAGTGTGCCGTCCACAGTGAAGAGGGTAAGGCGTGTCGTTTTCTAATATGGGAATCAAAATCCCTGGCTCCCGTGCCCGGCCCTGTGTCCCCTCTCCCCTGCCCGGCCCAGAGCAATCCCCACTCCGCACCCCCGAAAGCGTCTTTAGCATCACCAAGGGGAACACACTCTGGTGCGGAAGACACTGGAGACTGCCCGTCCTTACCGTTAGGACTGCCCTCATCTTCTGTCCCACAGACAAGACGTCTTGATTCTCCTAAACCCTTGGGAAATTTTCCCTTGGGGGAGTGTGAAGTTAGCTGTGGACAGTGGGGGAGTAAATGCATGTGTCTTTTCCCGAAAAGTGGGTTTCTTAGCGAAGACAGTAACCGTTTAGCATGCTTAGCAGTGCCTCCATTCGCGTGGAGAAGCACCTCTCCAGAGCTCGTCAAAGGCCGGATGGTCTGAAAGCAGAAGCGTTTGCAGTTTGCACTCTGCTTGCTGTTTACAGTATACTGTATGAGCGCTTAACAAATGTTTCATATTTGCTTTTTGACGTGATCATCACGATCTCTGTTTCCTGATTCTGCACTGAGCTCTTAACCTTTTCTGTGCTTATCTCGCTTTTCCAAAATGGAAAGTCCAAATTAGCATGTTTTAAGAAGCATAGTGGAAACGGAATGTGGCTTCACTTTTAAAAATATTCATTACGCAGCAAAAGACCCGAAGCTGTGAAATCTAAATCTCGTGAAAGTTCACCAGATTTCTTCGGAACCTGAGTTTCACAAGCCTGGAAAGCTTGGACGTCTTACAAATGTTTGAGGGGCTCGTCTTGACCGTCCCTCAGACGTAGTACGCGTTCTCGCAGGCCGCTGGGCGCGACAGTGGCCGGGGAGAACACCGCCCCCTCCCCAGACGTCCCCCACTGGTTTCCAGGGCTGAGCTCAACTTCGCAGTCAGCTGGCGAAGGGAGAATTCAGAATATGTCTCCGTTTTAGTGCGTGAAATCGAAAGCGATAGCCCTCACGGGGTGAAGTCTGAGTTCTGATGTGTTGGTGGGCGTTCATGTTAAGGCGCAGCGAGTGATGGTTCCAGGTGCCCGGTGGGGACCGAGTGAGTGCCGCCGGGAGCGCTGCTCCTCGTTGTCCCTGTTAGACTCTGCGCTCCGCTCGCACCCGCACTGAGGTAATGTGCAAGTACGGTTTGGATCCTGTGTGTTTCACTTTCTTTTCTTACCACAAGTTTTCGGTGAGGGTTTTCCCTGAGCAAATCCTTTCCAACAAAGTGTTCAACTGACTATGCACACAAATTCAAGAGTCAATTAAACATGCCTTTGATTAATTTATCACGAAGAATGCTACCTTGAGCGAAAACAACTCGACTCTGTGGAGAGAGTCCTTTTTGTTCAAAAGAGGGTCCTTATTTCTAAAGAGCAGAGCTCTGATTTTAATTAAATAAGGAGCATTTTATGCAATTTTTTTCTAAAGCTTAAGATTAATTTCTATGGTTACTAGGTATAAATCTCTAGATTGCTTGAAAACAAAGATTTTTGTTCAGGAGAGAGTTGACAGCTCCTTTTAAGAGAAGCTATTACTTAATTTTACTTTCCTAAGTTTAAACACATAAAAATATTTGTAATGATACCCCAAAGGCATCATAAAAATGTAAAATAATTGTACTCTAAAATATCTAAAATTACAGGAAATAGACCTCATTTTAAAAAATGAACTGGGATTCGTGGCCTGGGAACTGGGGTGTGACATACTTCAAACTCAGAATCTCTTGTCAGGAGACTTTTTTTTTTTTTTTTTTATAATAAAAAAGTCGTTTCTGTTGCCAGTCATACAAACTTTAAAATATATTCATTAGGAAATATTTTTTTATCGTTGTATTACCTTTAACGTATGTTACTGTCTTACGAATATGTGTATCTTAGATCCCCTTTGAGAGCCCAATGTCTGTCTCCAGAACTGGACGGCGTCGGTTGGCTGTGGGTTAACCGGATCACAGTTACCCTGTAGACTGTTTTTCATGATTATTTTAAAAGTACAGAGCCCAGTTTTCTAAGCAGCTCTGAACAAGGGCAGCATACGTGGTTTCTAGTGTTTTACTTACCAAGAGTATACTTCCTCTCAGTAGATAACTGTTAGCTGATAAATTGTTTCCAGGCTGAAGGTATGTTCCTATTTTAATAAATGTAGTGTGAAATCTATGGAAGAAATCCCCAACTTTTTAAGTAAAGGAATTAATATTTATTCACTTTCCTACTTTAGTTCTGTAGTATCAGGGTTTTTTTGTTTGTTTTTGCTATTTTCATTTACTAAAATTGTAATTGGTTCTCGCGTAGTAAAACGTCTTCTGATTCTTGGGAAAAGTAAAATCAGCTTCACAAAATATTCAGGCCGAAGCTTTGAAAGAAGTGGCATTTTGTATGTAATATGAATGCTGTTGAGACTAGATATGCTTGTAGTTTAAAACATGCCTGATTCAGGAATGCTTTACATTTAATGAGTTTATATTTTGAGAGCAAAATGGGGGAGAACGAAAACTACTTTCCCTCCTTTTTTGTTTTTTTTAAGAGCCGAGAAAATTAAGTCGAATGCAGATATTGAAAGTGCCGTAAGCTGAGTGAGCAACGAAAGTAAACACTGATCATCGCAGATGTACATTTGGGCCAGCTTGCTTTTATCTTTCAAGCGAAACATTTCCCACAGTTTCTGTGGGTTTTTTTTAAGTTGGGAAAACTTTGGAAGTTTGTGTGAAAATATAAATAAGCTTGTGAAAGGCATGATTAGAGCTGATAATAAACATGCAGAAGCAAACTGGGGGTCTGTGAGAGTCAGATGTGACACTGCATCATGTTTTCTTCCGAAAACTCGCTGCCGAGAGAGGGATGTCCATTTTCGTGGGCCTGGAACAAAGGCTTTGGCTGTAACTGGAAATAAGGCTGTAACTGGAAATTAAAGATGAATTTTTCAATACAGATGAAGGTTTACAATTCTTTTAAGAGCCGTAGTGATTGCTGTAGGAATCCCAGAAAGTGCCTCTTTCCAACTGTAGGCACGGAGATTACGTCTGTATTTATAGACTCCATTTAGAAAACAAAATGCATACTTACTTGCCAGGAAACTGTAAACAAGGTTTTACAAAATAAGCATTAAATTTTAGCAGGTAGTGAGATTCTCAATTTTGCAAGGAGGAAAAAAATTTTAGTCGGTTTAATTATTGAAATAGACCGCAATCATAGAGTATGAATAAAATAACATTCAAAAACCTTAATCTGAAATTTGTTTTAAATCTCCTTGTGACGGCATTAACCTTACAACTGCAAGTTGACATTTTAATTTTAGTTGCTTACACTCCAATTCTTGGGGAAGTTTGTTCACTCTGTACTGTAGCAATACCGTAAGTGTAGAAAGACGTCACCTTACTAATTATCACATCCAGGCGCTTTTGAAGCAGTCATCATCAGATACGGACTAACATACACTGCAGCGCTTTCGAAGGGTTCCTTGCACATTGTAAAGTCTTACTTCCTTTCTCCAGGACGCTGCTACATGTGTCCCTTAAAAGTGCTACATATGTGCTTGGGTGGACAGTTAGTGGTACATTTCGATGACAATTTTATTGCTTACAAATTGACATGTGGCTCTCACTGAAATCTGTTTCTATGATAAGAAAGGAAATTTTTATATACGTGGTGTTTCAGATGTTTTAGCTAATGATAAAAACATTCAGAGAGATTTCAATTGTATATACTGGTTTTACTTTTAAAGCCTTCAAACTGAGTTCTGAATATAATATTCAAATATAAGACTTAAAAATTTTTGTGTCAAGTAAAACAGTACATGTGAAAAGTAGGATGAAGAGAGAGAATTTGATTCTCAAAATCAAGATCTGTAATAGATAGCTCAGGATCTAACCATTTCTCTTCTAGTTTGTTTTTATACACAGATTTTTCTCTAGCAAATGATTTATTAGGAACTAATTATTTTATGGTATTTTGAACACTTACATAAGAGTCCATTTTTATTAGGCTAGCCCCTATTTAATAAAATGTAGCAGTTAGCAATTTTGAGTTTTGTTCTAAATCCGAGAAACCAGTCATAATCTTATTTTCGTTTTTGTTTTTCAAGCAGAGTATGTTGGAATGTTTGTAACTTATCCTTGAAATAATGTTTTCTGCCTTTTTTTTTCTTCTTGCACGTGTACGGAAGTACTTTAAGTTTCATGCCTGTTCACACCAAAGGAGATCGCAATGAAGGAAAGGAATCTGTATTTTCTTGAGGACAGGGAGCGATGAAACAAGGCCTGGACTTTGCTGGGAATTTGGACATTCGTGTCCCCGCTCGAGGCCGGCATTTTATTCCCATTCACTCAGTTAAAGATGACTTTGGAGGAAAGGCTGGTATCTGGTTACCAAGCCGTCTTTCTCGGACCTTCACGGTAAAATGCACATGGAGTGCTTGGGTTCTGTTTTCGCCAACAGAGAAGGAAATATGTTTTAGTAAAGCGAAGCACTTCTACTGTTGGGGCTTGAGCATTACCAAGCAGTGTTTTCTGTTGAATGTAAATTATCGGCATCTATCAAGTGGTTTGGAAGTTGAATGTGTGTTCCCCCTTTGTCCTGCCCGTCGCTGATTTCACCCCTCTCTTCGCTGATGTGAAGCAGAAACTGGACAAGGTAACAGTTTGATGATGAGATTAGAAGTAGCCAGGCTGACTGTCTCCTGGCTTTTAGAGAACCTTATAAGCCCAGGGCCACCCCTTCCCCTTGTTTAGATATTACTTGCTCTTTTGAGTTTCAGATTACAGGAGCAATTGATCTGCATGACCTATCTTAAGAACTTTAACTTTGCAGTGGAAACTTAAACCAAATGTATATCCTCAAGAGACAAATCATCTTAAAACCAGGCCGTTGTCATTTTGATGTACTGTACCGTTCGTGGAAGAACAGTGCGGTGCGGGGCGCCACCTGGTGGGCAGGAACGGTACTTGCTGCGGCGGTGGAAGGTTGGGAGAACTAGTCCGCCCGCGGCTGGCACACGAGGGGTTTTGTGTTGTTCCGGCTCCTGATTTCTGCCCAGGGCTCGGATCCCAGGAGAATGAGATTGGGAGCAACTTGAGATGTCAAGTTACGTGCGGTCTTGCCACTTCCGTAGGTGTGTGTGCTCGTCCTTGTCATCTTCGCAGACGTTCTCTTCTTATGATTGATACCGTAATTCAAATAAAAGATCGTTAAAAAAATGTCAGTAGGACAGTGTCGTCTGTTTTCGAGTGCGCGTGTTTAACCTCAGTAGTGGGAATCTGCCTCTGGGCTGGAGCCTGTCTGTGGCTGCATACTCGATGCCCTTGCTGTTCTGTTCACCCACCAGCCGTGCACGGTCGTCGACCACTCGTTCCACGGGGGGTGTGCCTTTGGTGTACACTGAAACGTCTGCAAAAACCATAGGAGAAAACTCAAAACTCGGTATTTTTTTTAAACTTTTAATACATCGGAACCACCTGTCGTAGGAATAGCTGTGCCTTAATGTGTATTTTAGAATGATCCATTCTTGATAAAATGTATCACTTATTCAGCAGACATTTGTGGAGCTAGAAGCCTTGCCAGGCTTTGGGAACCCCAGATGAACCTGACACAGTCCTTCTTGGGCACGCGCTTTTACAAAAGCCTTTTAATTCCCACCCCCGGAAGGAGCGAACATGTTCCTGGGGTGCGGAGTGCGCTGCAGTGGCGTGGGAGTGTGTTTCATGTACTTAGCATCTTCTCGCACGAACTGGAAGACTTGAGAAGACGGTTAGCACGGGCTTTCGGAGGAGCTGATAAATGAAATCGACCGCTGCGTTTTGGTGTGTGGCCAGTAGTGACGGGCTGCTGGCACTCTGGTTCCTCAGCTCAGCTGTCCACGTCGAAGGGCCGAGGTGGGAGGCGCAGCCTGGTGACTCTAAGAGCGTAGGCTTTGGAGTGCCTCCTGGAATGCGGACCTCTGCTTTCCAGCTTGCCGGGAGTGTGACCTTGGGTGGGTTCCTTGACTCTGTGCTTCAGTTTCCTCGGCTGTTTTCATCCGTTAAACAAATGCAAGGGCTTAACACAGCGCCGGACGCAGTAAACCTTCAATATTTATGACGCTGACGACGACGGTTAGTTCCGTCCTCGCTCTTGTCCACGTCGTAAGGCAGACGTGGGGGGGCTGTTGGGCCCATGGTCTCTCCCCGACCCCGGAGGCCCCGGGGCCCGTGCCGCCTCCACCCAGCCCTTGGCGCGACTGGTTAGTGTTCCTGTGCCGACAGACCCCGCAGACGGGCGGCTGGCCGGCCACTGTCCCTGGGTGCCGCGCTGAGGTGCGTCCTTCCACGCGTGAGGTCTGCAGAAAGCTTGTGTCCTCCCGTGCTTGTGTCTGGTTGCTGAGCTGTGTTTTAACATCAGGGGTTCCTAACCTGAGTTCCTGTGAGCCAAGAGCCTGTGACTCTCAAAATGGTGAGCGGTAAATCTTTTCGTATCTGTGGGGATATTTATTTTCTTTAGGGAAGAGGTCAGATACATAGCTTTTATCAGAGTCTCCAAGGCATCTGTGCCCTTGAGAAAAGGGAAGAACTATAAATATTTCATGATTCTTTCTGGAAGGCCGCTCAAGAAGTTAAGAATATAATCCCCCTCTGTATAAAATGAAACTCAAATTTGAGTTTTACACTGTTTGTTTTGTGAGCTATATAAATAATTTTAGAGATAGAGTTGAGGTTTTAATTTGAGAAACTCAGACGTAAGTGGAGTGTGTTTCCCTCTTACCCTCTCCTCAAGGTCCTGAGGAGGACAGTGAGAGCCGGAAGTTAGGGGCGTGGCGCTCCCGCTTACTGGGAAGACCTTGAGCCCATTATTTAGCCCCTCCCATCCAGAAAGATGGAATAAGTGTGGTCCCTCCCTCCTAGGGTTCTGACGGGGGTCAAGTGGCGACATTTGTCATTTGCACAGAGCCCTTGTCGCTCTTCTTGGCGTTGTCCGAGGTACCACATGTTTGTCGTTACCATTTTTGTTGCAAACTTACCCAGCAACATGTACGGTAGGTACAAGTCAGTTACCTCTTTTTTTTTTTTTTAAACCTCCATCTTACCGAACAATTGTAAATATTTCTCATTTCTTATGAGCAGACTTTCCAAGGTTCTACAGCTGATTTGCCCTGAGCCAGAAAACCTTAATAAATGAGGGTCCCGAGTACATACATCCTTAGACTCGTGCTGAGCGCCCAGGAAGGCATAAAAGGATTGAAGAGAAGCCAGCAGGGTTTGGTCCTAAGGAACTTTGACGTTGATCAAGCACCAGAAATTATCTCCGTGTTTGAGTCAAAAGGACGTGTGCTTCTAACCTTTGCAGCGTGTGGGTGAGGAACCGAGGCCCAGAGCAGTGACTCCGAGGTCCTAGGACTGGCCCGGGAGCGGGGTCCCTCACCCCGCCCGTCCCGCACACCCGCTCAGAAGCACACTGTTGTTGTTGAGCCGCAGGTGTGAGTGGACGTGCCGGGAGGGGTGTGTGGCGAACCCGGAGACACTCTTTGGAAGAGAGCACCTGCGCGGAGGACAAGGGGAAAGGATAGCGAGGAGAGGGTCCCGGGGTGCAGGGGCGGGGCCCTGGAGGCGCACCCCACAGACTCGGAACTGGCAGGAAGCTGCGTGCGGGGCAGGACAGAAATGCTGATTTCAATGGTGGCTGGTGTCCACGCCCCACGGGGCTGCTGGGGGCTGAGGGGAGGGGGCTGGCTGGTCGCCGGCGGATCGCGGTTCCCGCACTGGCCTCTTCTAGTAAGAGTGTCTCACTCACTCTGCTTCCGGCAGCTAGGGATACGCGTGTGCGCTTTCTTCCCGGCCCCAGCCCACACCAGGCGCCGCCCCCGATGCACAGCTGAAGGCGCGGCAGGCCCTTCCATCTCTGGGGGGACTCGCTGCAAGACGGCGTGCTGGGACCCAGCCTGGCCTTCGTGTCGGGTACTTTTCACCTCACGCGCTGATGTTAAGCTTGACCTAAGGTGCGGCTCCGCCGTGGAGGGGCCCGGAGTCCAGCGGGACAGCGGCAAGAGGCCACGTTCAGCCCTTTACCCGAGCGGTTGTGCCCAGAGCTGTCCGAAGCTGCTTTCCAGAAAGGCTTTTCCAGATGCCCCGCCATCGTGGAACTGAGCCTGGATCAGGCTGCCTCTGCCGCCGCGCTCTGCTCTTTGCCCTGTGCCCTTGCCCGCTTTGCTCCTGACCCCGGAGGCCGTGGGCCCCGCCCATCACCGTGCAGGCAGTCACGTTGGTTCTGCGGCCAGACTGTCCGCGACCACGTCGTGCTATGTCAGTGACCTGCTGTGGAGCCCCCAGCAGTGTGTTCAGCCTCTCCGGCCTCAGTTTCCTTCTCTTTCACAGGGGGGCAGTCCCCCAAGGGGTGGGGGGAGGGTTAAGGACGTTAGTACGTGCATGTGGAGCTCCGAGCCCAGTGCCTGGCGTAGAGCAAGCCCCCAGTGAGTGTTAGTTACTAGTCCTCCGACCAAGCCGGGTTTGTGCCAAATCCAGGGTTTTTTCCTCTCCTGACTCCGCAATTTTCCACACTCCTCTGTGCAGCAGCTTCAGGAGGGGCCGCAGCCGGCCAGCGTGGCCCAGGTCCCTACCGATCCCCGTCCCTTTGCTGCCCCATGGCAAGCCCCGGTCCACACCGACCTGGCCTCACGGGTGAGACTCAAACAGGGAGGAGGGAGAAGCAGGAGAAGGAAACGTACAGTGTTTGGGCAGGAGCCGCGTGCCGGCGCAGCGTCCCGCCCTCTGCGGACGCGACTTTCACCGGTGGCCGAGGCTGCCTTCACTCGTCCTCTGGTTCGTACAGATGCGGAGGCTGGAGAAGCTGCGTACCTGAGTGAGACCGCATCCCGCCAGTGAGTGTCAGAGCTGGACCGGGACCCCCACTGTAGAGTCTGTGCTTGAATTCCCAGGACTGGGAGCGGGGCGGCACCCGTGCACACTGCACACACACATCTGCACACACTGTGTGCACAGTGTGTACACACTGTCTCTGCACACACTGTCCCTGCATACACTGTGCACGCACAGACTGCACATACACCCTACACACATACCCTGCACACACTGTCTCTGCACACCCTGCACACACTGTCTCTGCACACACTCTGCATACACTGTCTCTGCACACACTGTCTCTGCTCACACCCTGCACACACTGTCTCAGTACACACCCTGCACGCACACCCTGCACACACTGTCTCTGCACCTACAGTCTTTCTACACAGATTTCTCTGCACAATGCACACATTCCACACGCAATGTCTACACACACAGTCTTTGCACACACTAAACACAATCTCTACACATATAATCTCCACATACACAGTTTCTGTACACACAAAACACCATCTCTACATACGGTTTCTCTGCACGTACTCTGCACACACAGTCTCTGAATAACATGCTCTACGCGTCGTCCCCGGACCAGACGGGGTTTGGAGGGGATCTGAGAAGCCGTGTGCAGCCATGCAGGACCCTTGGGTTGGCACCCCTCCTCTACTCGCCTCTGCCTCATCACCTCCTGTCTTACTGCGCCCGGCCCTTTCTGGCCCTTACAGACTAGTCAGGGGAACAGACAAAGGGGAGGTCTCCAGGCCCCAGAGAAGAGCGCAGTGCTGTTACCCAGCACAGGCTGCAGCCATCTCCCCCCCCCAGCCTCATTGGTGTCAGTCGCGAGGCAGATAGGTGAGAAAGTCTGCTTTCAGGAGGCACCCAGCAGGGCCTCCATGGTATTTTGTAGAGGGAACTTTTTTTTTAACGGGCTGACGATTCGGACTATCGGGGCGTCTGTGACTGGTTGAGCTGGTTGTCCACGGGGAGGGGACAATAATTCCGTGCGTTTCCAGCCCCGTTTTCATCCCATTTTAAAAATTATTTTTAATTCTAGGTGTCCTTCATGGGAGAGTGGTCAGAGCGGGAAGTAACAGGAAGGCAGGGGAGGATGCGGATGCAGCGGTGGTACAGATCCGCGCAGCCGTGGAGGAGGTAACGGTGGGTGTTCAGTCACCCGACTCGGGGACGGGAAAGCGAGCACGCTGTCAGGTGGCGTTGATAGAAGCCCAGGCGCTCGAACAAGGGAGGCGGTGTTTCCGCTCTCCCCTGCACTTCCAGGATCTCGAGTCCCGGGAACCGCATTTGATTTTCAAGGCCCATAAGTTGCGGCTTTCAGGGGAGACTGTAGAAAGCTTGAGTGGATTGAGAATGTCTAGCTTAGAGAAGAGAGAAGCCTCACAGAGGGAGTGGTGGGGGGGACCCAAGAGCTGAACCTGACTCGGGGGGGAAAGAGAACTTTGTGCTGTTCCGTCTGGAACGGGTGACCTGGGGGAGAGGGTGAGCTCCTCACGGTCCCGGCAGGTAAGTGTCTCCCAGGCCCCTTCTGGTCTGGAGAACCCAGCAGGAGAAGAGAGACTGACTTGCTTCATGCTCCGTGTGTCCCGTAGCAGGCGCGAGGCCCAGCGGAGGCCCCCGGCCGGCCGTGGACAGGGATTGGGAGTGGGGGTGTGCCGGCCCGGCCGAGCGAGTGCGGTTCGGGGGCCGGAAGGATGAGGAGGAGAGTGTTCAGTTAGATCGGGGTGAGGTGATCTGAAGCCAGCGAGACGCGGAGGGAAGGTGGGGCCGGGGAGTGGGGAGGCCGAGGCGAGAGCCCAGTGCGCTCCTGCTGTCCCAGGGTCGGAGCGCTCCGGGGCCTGTTTAAAACCGCGAGCTGCGTCGAGCCCCGTGGCTCGCTCAGCGCTGTGCGGGGCGCTTCAGGTTCCGGGATGAGGCCTTGAGTTCTTCCATTATCTCACTAAGAACCTAAGGGTTCCTTTTTTTAATTTCTAAATGTCTTAAAGAGGTAGAAGCTTAATATTTATTAGAAGCAGTACTTTTCAGGTTGCTAATATGAGAAGTTAGGCCCCCAAATTCATCCCAACAAATGTTAGTCAGCCTTGTCTTCTTGTTTGACCCTCCCTTCCGTCTGCTACTCAGGACCGATGGTGGGGCGAGAAACCTCAGTCTCGCTCATCTTTCGTGCACACATTTCCCATTCGCCCTCTCTCCGTGTGCCTCTCTGTCTGTCTGTCTCTCAACACAGGCTGAATTCTGGAAACTGCGATCCAGTGAGGGCAGGTACTCGTTCTCAGCAAAAATCCAGAACAGGGTAGTTAGCTACTGCTTACAGTTTTCTGTAGGTCACAGTCGCCTTGTGTCTTCTAACGAGGTTTCCAGACTGATGGGTTGGAGCACTTTACCTGTGGAGCTGACATTTGTGTGTCTATAAATATGTCTATACATACGTATATAATGTGCGGAACATATATAACATCCAGCTAACAGATACAGCGTGCCTCAAGGAAGGCTTTTCGCAGAGACAGTGGGAGCGAACCCAGAAAGCCGTGTCGATGCCTCCCTGGGCCCAGCACATTTGAGTAGCCGATTGGTGACCCAGAAGACATTGCAGGCAGAGGGAACAGTAGGTGCCAAAGTGCAGAGGCAGAGGAGGAGGCTGCGGGGGGGGGGGGGGGGGGGGGGGGGGGGGGGGGGGGGAGGGGGGGAAGGCTCTTCGGGTCTGGAATGTGGGGTGGGTGCGGGAAGTGCCCAGGAGAGGTGGCCGGTGGTTCGGTTCCTTTATCGGATGTTGAGCGAGTTGAATGGACAGGCCTGGCTGGCCAGTTTAATTTGTGGGGTAGGAAAGAGGGAAGACCTGAGACTTTCTAACTTGAGGGATCAAGAGAGAGGCTCCTTCTCCTTGGGGGAACAGGAAGGGGACGGGGGGGGGGCGGGGGGGGCCGGGGGGGCCGAGTAGCTGGGAGGGTCGAGTGTGAGCGGTTAGGTAATTAACACTCCAGTTGCTCTGAGGCGCCAGCGGGACCTGGATGCGCTCACCTGGAACACGGGAGCCGGAGTTAGGGAGTTAGGCAGAGGCTGGGTGGGCGGGCGTGTTCGTAGATGGTAGATAAAGCCATGGGTGGGGGGGAGGGAGCCTAGCCCGGATGTGTGAGTGCTGAACCTAAGGAAGGTTCGCCATTTAGCGAAGGCAGAGGAAGTGATGAATGAAGGCAAGGAAAAGTTTGCCAGAGGCGTAAGAAGGGCACCCGGAGAGAGTGGGGGTCCGGGAAGCGTAGACGGGCAGGGGCAGGGAGCATCAGGAGTTTGTGAGGACGGGTGGAGAGTGGCCAGAACTCCCTCGGTGACTGTCACCCCTCCAGCGCCCTGCATTCATCGAAGGGTGGTGTTACGCAGTAGAAATCAGGGGGGAGGTGCTGGGAGGGGCCCAGCCCATGGCACTTGCTTCCCAAACACTTGCTGAGGAAAAAGAAGGAAGCAAGAAAGGGCCAGTTCATGGATGCGACCAGCTGCCGCGACGGGGGCACGAGTGGAATGTCTGTGGCGTTGCCAGGCTCTTTTGTGGGTGTCAAGTCAGTGGGGAGCCTCTCGGCACACGGGCCGGCCGCGTGACTGCAGCAGGGTCGGATGCTCCAGAGACGCCTTGGTGCTGAACTTCCAGCTGTTCCAGCTGTGATTGGTGTCGATGCATTTTCAGTGAGGACTGAAGGGAGCGGGTTCAGAATTTAGTTAGTGGGCCTCCAGATTAAACCTGGGAACACAGTCCTTGTGAAAAATCACTTTAGCTTATCAGTAGTTGGCAAACATTTATACAACAGTGGTTCTGGCTGTGCCTTTGGCTGCATACTAAACTGAACGGCAAGCTGTGTCCACTGATTGAATGAAAAAAAATAATGATTTTGTGTTACAGGGAACTTTTTACAATATGCCAGAGGGACCTACTGGAGTCTCTTTAATCTTGAACAATGGTGGTTTCTTGCAGAGGCAAATTATGCAAATCGGTACTTAGTGTTTCATAATCAATCAGGCCTTTGTTGGAAGTGGTGCGGGTGCCAGCCGAACAGAATTCCTAGCGTGGGGGTGTGGGGGGTGGCTTGCAAGTCAAACCACTGCTGTGACCAGCAAAGGACACTTGTGACCGCTTTGAACTCTCCCCACAGTTAAAAGGCAGTCGTCCTTTGAGAAGAATCCCACCATTTTGTACCAGGCTTTTTGTTTCAGTGTATCTTGCTTTGGGTAATTTATAAACCCCCTGGGGACGGAGCGGCTCGCAGGACTGTGCTGTGGGTACAAACCCCCCCCCCCCACCCTGGGACGCAGTGGCCCGCAGGACTGTGCTGTGGGTACAGACCCCCCCCCCCCCACCCCGGGACGCAGCGGCCCGCAGGACTGTGCTGTGGGTACAAACCCCCCCCACCCCGGGACGCAGCGGCCCGCAGGACTGTGCTGTGGGTGACCCCCGCAGACAGAGCTGGGCCTGCCGCCTGGGATCGCAGATGGCAGCCTGGTCCTGCTCCTGGCGCTCCCTTTGTGCCCCCCCCCCCCACCTCCCGTGTCCCGGACTCCTCCAAGCGCACATGTCTGTTTTCAAATGACGGCGTCTCAGCTTCGGCCTGCACAGAACAATTAACCTTTAATAATGCTTTGATTCTAGATCAAAAAACAAAGAGCCAGAGACATTTTCAAAGCCCTTGGGAAAAAAGGGTGAGGTGTTTTTAGAGTCCCTGTTATTACTACAGCCGTCAGACTTGTGTCGCCATCTAGTGGGTCACGTGAGGTAAGAGCCGCCGTGCTAGCTGGTTTTACCCCGCTCGTAGCTGTGGACAAGGGTAGATCCGGCGGAACACCGAACCGCCGTGGGGGAACCGCGTCGCGCTGGGTGTGTGCCCGAGCAGCTTAGGAGCAGCTTACCGAGACAGACCTGAACACCTTTCCCAGGACGGTGGCGCCTCTGACAGAGAGAGATCCGCGCGCAGGAGAGGGCCTCGGCCCGGCCTGGGAGTGGCAGAGGGGACTTCCAGGGGGTGTATCACTCGAGCTGGGGGCTTGAGGCCGAAGGCTGGGACCGGGTGGGGGGTGGGCTTCGTATCTGGAGATGTCCACAGGGAGAGGGACACCCAGGGCCTCGGGCTGAAGGAACCGGACCTGATTTGTCAGTCATGGGGAGGCCCTGTACACTCTGTCTAGAAGTATGTGGGAAGATTTGCCTTTTTGTCTAGAAATATTTCTTCGTCTGATTACAAAGATTATACGTACCAATTACAGAAAAATGTTAAAATACAAAAAGGTATTAAGAAAAAAGCAAAATCTCCAAATCTCACCTCCCAGACGACCATCAGTGTTTCGATGAGCAGTGTTCTAGCTTCCTCTCTGTGTGTGTGCACAACCTCAAGTACCATCTCTTATCTTTTCCGCAAGTGCATCACGCAGTACGTGCTCTGGGTGCCCTTGGCTTGTCCTCGTGCTCGGCAACACGCTTGTGGGAAACCATCCACGTCCGCGGCCCAGACTCGCCCAGGGTGCCTCACAGGGATTTCACAGGCGCGTGTGCTGGGCGGTTCGGGGTTTGTTTGGTCCCTCCTAGTAAAACCTTCTGTGTACGGGGACAAGTGACTTGAGGATCTTTTTTTCCCTCTCAAATGCATCTGAATTAGGAACCACACTTTTTACGGTGGATGGTTGTGGAGACTCTCAGTGTTTGGAGGTTTGGGCAATTAGTTGTATTTAAATAGAGAGAGAAAGGACCGGGTCAGGTGAATACGTGTAGTTTTAGAACGCACTTCAAGTCGCTGGTTTGATTGAGTACCGACTTCCTGAAGAGGCCGGGTCCTGGCTGACCCTGGGGGCGGCTGTTAGCTTCGTGCTGGCCCATAGCTGCAGACCGGGCCTTTCACCGGACAACTCAGCTCGGCTTTGGGTGCTTTTGATCTCAAAACGTTCCTTCTACACTCGTGGTAGAAGCAAGCCTCACCGACCTGCCGTGCTCCGATGGGACGGCGGGTCCCCTTTGCGGGCGGGCTTGGAGAGACTGGAAAGAAGCGGCAGACTCTTGCTTTGGGAGTTACAGTCTCCCGTTGATTTCGAGCCACGTATATGGAACGTATACCTCCGTGTCTTCTCACCCGCGACCTGGGGTTGTGGCGGAACCCACCTCACGGGGCCGCCAGGAGCAAATGAGGTGATGGGTGCGCAGTGTTGACGTTGGTGCCTGCCACGTAGCGTGCCCTCAGTAGGAGCTGGCAGTGGGCTCGGGCTACTGCCGGTTTCTCAGAATCATGTTTACCGTCCTCTCTTTGTAGTGAAGGCCAGGGAGATTAGGCAACTTGCTCAGAATTTCAGTTGGCAAAGGTTAAGAGTTTAGGGGCACCTTTAAAAGCACCTCTTTCTTCTCAGCCCAATTTTGGAACCACCTGAAAGAGAAATGCAGGCGTTAGAACATGAAAATCCACGCAGGGAGCCTGGCGTTAGATTTGTAGCGAAATGGGGGGAGCTTGGGTCAGAACGTCCCCCTCTGCTGGCTGGCTGGCTGGCTGGTGTGAAAAGAGGAGGGGGCAGGAGGGAGCCGGGCACGCTCACGCTTTCTCCCCTTCCCTCTGAGGCCAGGAATACTGGTCCCCCCGAGGTCCCCGCACCCGAAGCCCAAGGAGAGGGGCAGCAGGGTCTCCTTGGGCGGCGGGGGGCAAAGCGGGGGTCGGAGCCCAAGGATCTCTGCCAACTGCCCGCGTTTCTTGCCCTTCTCCCTCCGGCCGCCCTGCTGCACCCAGACCTGCAGTCTGTTGCCCGGCATCCGCTCCGTTGCCCACACCCCGCTCGAGCTCCAGGCAGCGCCAGCGCAGGGGAGAAAAGCTGTCGGGAAGTTGCCTTCGTTGTTGGCTTCAGCCAGCTTCTGAGGCGGTTAGATGCGGGGTACTCGGGGTCAGCCGGCCGCCGTCGTGCTGCTGCTCTTCCCGACCGTCCTGTTTCCTTGCTTGTCGTTGCGGGCCTTCCCCTCCACGTCCAGGTGGCTTTGCCGACGCCAAGCCTGCCGTGTCGCAAAACACAAGGCATAGCAGCTGACCTGGGAGGAGACGACTTGAGCCAGTGGAAACGTTCTCTTCAGATATATGAAGTGACATATGGGTGACATTTAACATATGGGTGACATTTAACATATGGGTGACTTTTAAAATGAGCGCTGTGTATGGAAGCCAATCTTGTAGTCTTTCTGTACCCACTGTAGTTAAAAACATATTTTTGTAAATCAACATTGTATGCAAATACTCTCACATGAAACCCAGCTTGTGTTACTGGGTAGAAAAACTTCAAACTTCATTAAGTTAAATATTAGTAGTCTTTTGACAGTATGATACAGGAAAAGTGACTTCACCTTTGAGTCACAGAGACCTGTGATCAGTCTCAGTTCTGTGTTTTTTGTTTTTTGTTTTTTTTTCAGTTTATTGATTTATTTTGAGAGAGCGCGCGTGAGTTGGGGAGGGGCGGAGAGACAAGAGACAGAGTCCCAAGCAGGCTCCGCACCGTCAGTGCAGAGCCCGACACGGGACTCAAACCCACGAACCGTGAGATCGTGCATGACCTGAGCTGAAAGCAAGAGTCAGACGCTTAACCGACTGAGCCCCCCAGGCGCCCCTCCCCAGTTCTGCGCCTTGCTAGCCTTGTAACCTTGAATGGCCTCAGTTTTCATGTTTCTTTGATGGAAATGGGAGTAACGTCTGCCTCGTCTGGTGGCTCCGGGGAGAGTGAATGACAGCCCGTGCCGAGCAGTGTGCGCACCGCCGGGCGCACACGTCGCTGGTGCTCAGCGAGTGGCGGCCGCCGTTGGCTGCGATCAGGTGTGTAGTGCGTTGCTGAATGCGGGTGCGAGAAGAAAGGGAAAGCTTGACGCTACTCGCTCAGATGCTTTTCTCCGTTCCCAGCCCTCCCTTCGTGAACACGGTGCTGGAAAACTGTGGTGTGACCTTTGCACAATCCGTGCTTCGATTCGGAGGCTCAGAACGCAAGCTCCAGCCGGACTCCCCCCCCCCGCCATGTCCCCAAGCACGTTGTTTATCCCGTCTCTGCCTCCGTGTTTTCACCTGTAACATAGGCGCGGTGCTGTCCCCTGCGATCACGCCTGGGACCGTTAGGTGGGCTCTGGGAATGCTGCCTGGCACACCGTCTTTCCTCAGTGAAGATTTTGTCGTGTTTTGCTTTTTTGAAGGGGCATTGACCTTAATAAATGGAAATTTTTGTTTTAATTTTTTTTTAATGTTTATTCATTTCTGAGAGGCAGAGACACGAGTTTGAGCGGGGAAGGGGCAGAGAAGAGGAGACACAGAATCCGAAGCAGGCTCCAGGCTCTGAGCTGGCAGCACAGAGCCCGACGCAGGCTCAGACGCATGAACTGCGAGATCATGACCTGAGCTGAAGTCATACGCTTAACCGACTGAGCCCCCCAGGCGCCCCCTGGTGAATGGAGTTTTAAGCAAAAATTGCGAGTACTTAGAAATAGGGTCACTAGAGATTGTATGTGGAATTTAATTGTTGGTTCAAGTGTGGATTATTACTAGTTTGACAGCAGAAAATCTGTACTTCAAAATGACTGAAAGTGTTAAGGGAAGAAAGTGCTAAATGGGAGATGTTTTAACGTACTGTTTTTATTAAGGGAGATTTCAAATCTACCCTGAAGTAGACGGGATGGTGTGAGGAAGCCGCAGTGTGCGCGTGCCCTCTTTAGCCCTTCCCGACTCGCGGCCCATCCGGCTCGCTGATACCCGCCCCCCCCCCCCCCGTATTGTTTTGAAGCAGATCCTAGGTATCCTATTTGATTTGTAAGGTTCAGCGTATTTCCCTAAAAGATGAGGATTTTGAAAACAGGAAAGTGAATCATAATGCTTACTATTATCGCACCTAAGATTCATTGTGCTTTCGTGATAGCATAATTAGGTGGGAGTTTTTTAAACTGGTGGAATAACAATACGTCGCAGGCATGAAGATAACTTGAATGAAACTAGAGAACACTGGGATTTTTGTTAACTTAACGGTGTTGAGAGAGCCCGTTCTGGCTCAGTGTCATTAGGGGTCCCTGCCCCAGCTCTGTCACCAATCCTGCCTCTCTGGGCTTTGGTTTCCCTCTACCCAGAGAGGAATCTATTTCAACAGGGCTGCTGTCGGAGTTCAACAAAATAACCCGTGTAGCGTGACCGGTACGGGGCAGACACTACATAACTCTCGCGTTCCCTTCTTTTCTTCCTTTTCTCTCTCAGCCTGTGGTTGAGTTCTCATTGTAAACTGCGTGTGATGTTAGAAACAGAGGACCCTGGTCACAGAACGTAGCAGTGTAGGCACACCGCAGCTCGTGGGCATAGAAACTCTTCGGGGGGGGGGGGGCGGGCCATCAGTCAGGGCGAAGGAGCTGGGCTCTGTGAGAGCAGACCGTCCCCGGCGAAGTGCGTCGGGTCGCACGTCCTCAGACCGTACGCGCCGGCGCTGCCCGCTCCGAGCCCGCCGTGCTGACTCCCTAGGAGAATCACGCACAGATTCACAGGGTTATGTACGTGTAATCTTGTGATACCTTTGATACCTTTTTGATCCAACTCGTACGTCAGGACTTATCACATCTTGAAGCCCTTTCTATGGGATTTCCAACCCCCCACAAGCTTTTTCCTCCCTTTCTCTTTCCAACATTTCTTCTCTACCAGAGATACAAAAATGAATAGGGCATAGATCCTGACCTCACGGGGCTCAGTTGAAGTCTGCTGGGGGCACAGATAGATACTTGTCATGGTCAATGGAAAGTGCTAAAGGGTGTCTGTAAAATACTAAGGAAGGTGTTCAGGAAGGCTTCATGGAGGCGGTGACGTTTAAGTGGAACCTGGAAAGATGAACAGGGATTCTTCTGGCGGCTTGGGGTTGGGGCAAAGAGAGTTGCTTTAGGTTGCGAAGGCGCGGAGCTGTGAGAACAGCGTGTCCCTCATCTGCCGCGGCTGTGACGTGCCCGACAACACGGTTCAGCCCCCAGAATACTCCATTTTTAACCCTTGCATTTTGTCACTCACCTGGTCCCACAGAGACTTTTCCAGTGACCTCTTCGTTTCTCCCAATACTTTCCCCCCCAATCCCCCCCCCCCAGTGCCATTCAGCGATACCAAGACTAAGAGATGACACTCGTTTAGATCCTTTTGGGGCAGTAAAACTTCCTTCCACTCACTCTGATTGCCTGGTCAGGCCCGACACCGGAAGGGCCCTTCTCCTTTTAAAAGCGGGGGGCGTCCTCTGTGGACACACACATCTAAGTGGTCCTCTCCCACACTGGATGTGGGCCCTTCGAAGCTCAGAGCGTCCAGGTTCTCATGCGTCTGCAGATCCGAAAACGTAAGAGCCACGTCAGTCGTTGGCGTGTCCTACGCTGTCCTTGGCAGTGACACTCCCGCCGCGTGAGGGCGTGTTAAGGCATCGTCTGCACAGTAAGAAGAGGGCTCTCAGCAGACACCGTATCTGCTGGTGCCTTGATCTGGGCCTTCCGAGTCCCCAAACCGTGACGCTGTGCTGTCGTTTCAGCCACCCAGCCTGTGGTATCTTGTCACAGCAGCTCAAAGTAGGACAAATTGTGTTCGTTTCTTCTTGCTGCCGTGACAATTCACCGTAGACCCAGTGGCCTAAAACAACAAAAACGTGTTCTCTTATGGTTTTGTCGGCTGAGGTCCAGGTCGGGACTTTGTCGGCTGAAATCAAGGTGTGGCAGGGCCGTGTTCTTTCCTGGGGAGGCTGGGGGGGTCCGTCTCCTTGCCCCTCCCTGTTGTTCTTGCCTGGGGAGGCTGGGGGGGTCCGTCTCCTTGCCCGTCCCTGTTGTTCTTGCCTGGGGAGGCTGGGGGGGTCCGTCTCCTTGCCCGTCCCTGTTGTTCTTGCCTGGGGAGGCTGGGGGGGTCCGTCTCCTTGCCCTTCCCAGCTCGTGGTGCAGGCTGACCCTTCCTCGGCCCTCCTCCGTCTTCAGAGCAAGCGGTGTTGGCAGCTCGGGTCTCCTCCCGCTGCCCCTCTCTGCCCTCTCTCCTGCCTCCCCTTCCCCATTTAAGGACTGGACGAGCCAGGGTTATCTGCCTATTTTAAGGTCAGCTGATGAGCAGCCTTAATTCCAGCTGCCACACAAATTCTCCTTTGCCTCATAACATAACGTGTTCACAGGTTGCAGGGACCTGGACGGCTTCGGGGGACGGCGGACGGAGGGTGGCCTTACTGTACCTGCAACAGTAAATGTGGTCCTTTAGGCCTTATTCAGTACCCACTATTTTTTCAGCATTTAGTAAAAGGTTTTGAGGCTCTGCTTAGCTCTAAGAACTGTGTCTGACAAGCACAGGAAAGGGAAAGGACCTGTTACCCTCTAGGAGCTGGGCGTCCGGTGAGGGGAGCTGGTCTGAAGTTAGTCACCGTGGTCATGAAGGAAGAGGTGAGGTCGACGTGCCAGTTTTGTGGGCGAGCGGGGTCTGGCTGGAGCGGGCGGAGGGAGGGGAAGAGAAGCCTGCAGGAGGGAGGGTGGGTAGGGCGCTCCGGGGAGAAGAACCGTGTGGGTGTGCGCGTTGGGAATCCCTGGGCCTTGGAGCCCGGAGCCGGGAGCCTGGTGGGAGTGTGCTGCGAAGGGCCTTGAGTGCTTTCTGGGAGTTCGGACTTGACTCCGTTGTTTAGGCCCAGAGGTTACTTGTTGGCTGCCCTTTGGCAAATCAACCTTAGAACTGCTTCCTTTGGCTGCAAAGTATTTAAATGTTTGTTTGTTTGTTTTTGAGAGGGAGGGGGGAGGGAGAGAGAGAGAGAGAATGAGGAGAGAAGGGGCAGAGAGAGAAGGAGAGAGAATCCCAAGCAGGCTCCAAGCTGTCAGCAAAGAGCCTGATGCGGGGCTCAGTCTCACGAACCATGAAATCATGACCTGAGCCGAAATGAAGAGCCAGCTGCCCAACCGACTGAGCCACCCAGGCGCCCCTGGCTGCAGTGTATTTTAAATCCAGAACTCACCACTGCCAGATGTACTGTAGCATCCGCTGTTTGCCTGGCCTCTTGTAGGCAGGGGCTGGGCAAGGGGACAGAAACCACTGAGCGTTTTAAAACAGGAGAGTGACTTGATCAATTCTTTTATGTCATGCAGTAAGAGCCTCGTTTGTGCTTCTCTTGAGTATTTTCCCCGAGTCAGATTTTGTAATGCAGCCTAAGTGGAAAATAGGAGGGCAGCTGTGTCGTACAGGAAAGCATGCCGAACTTGAACTCAGATGGTCCTGAGTGTGACTGTAGCCCTGCCGTGCGCCAGCGGGTGTAACGGAGGAGTCACTGAGCTCCCGGGAGGTTCACGTTCCCACACTGGTTGGCGTCAGAGAGCGGTGCCGTGAGTGCCCACAACAGGGCGGGAGGGAAGAGAACGAGGTGGTGGGGGCGAAAATGCCTAACAGGGCCGGGGACGGGGGACAGCTCTCCACCCTCATTCGTTATCTGGTACTTGAGCGAACGCCGTGGCCATGCTTCATTTTCGGTGTGATCCCTGCCCGTCACGCGCCTGCAGGCACTTTTCTGAGCCACACTGATTATTATCTCGACTCTGGGAAATTTCACCGATCCCCTCTTGACCCGTCACTTCCAGACAGACGCTGAGTGTTTTCTTCGTGATGGACACTGCGTTCGTACTTAGACAAACACTCGTTGGCAGATGCCGCTGACCACGTCGGTGCTCCATGTGGCCCCGAGACCTGTGTGGAGGCTGCACAGCCCCTGCCCGTGTGGCCCACACTCCCACCGACCGGGAACCAGAGGCCGCGGCCGCGTGTGACTTGGTGCCATGTGGGTGGCTTTTAAGTTGAGAGCAAAGGAGAATTAGCCCGAGTTGGCCTTGACAGAAAAACTGTCGTGGAAAAGATGAAAGCTCAGTGGACCCTTCGAGGCGAGGGTTGTGTGTGTCTGGAATAAGCACAAAGGGCATCAGGAGGACCCTAGCGTGAGCAGTGGTCAGAGGCGGGAGCAACCCCCGGCCGGTTAATCGTTCTCTCCTTCTGGAAACACTTTTGTCCCTGTCAACTACGACCCTAGATTTCTTCCTGCCTCTTTTTATTTCATTTTACTTGTTTTTAATCGCTAGCTCCACACGCAGCACCTGGCACACAGTAGGGGCTTTAGGGTAGGGTTTTGTCGCCCTCGTTACCAGCCATCACAAATACGGCCCTCCGTGCGTGTTCACCCGTGGAGGGAAGCCATCGGGAGATGCGGGTAGGGATCCGTCGTTGCCTCTGCAGCTTTAAAATCTGCGGCTCTGCGGGCCCCGCCTGTGAGCCTGGTGTCTCCAGCCGCAGAGGCCGTCCCCAGAACACGTGGGAGAAGCGATTTTTGTCTATAAAGTTTTAGATGGAAGACACGTAAGGACAGGAATTGGCCTTTATTGAGCCTGTGCCGTTGGATATTAGGCCTGCATTATCTTATTTAATCTGGGAGTTCCTTAGAGATCATTTCTTCGTAACATCTCACAGGTGTGTGGCCGACTTTGGGAAAGGTCACCGGCAATTAATGACGACAGATGACCCTTGAGCACCGTGGTTTTGAGTTGCGTGGGCCCACGTAGGTGCAAATTGTTGTTTTCAGTAAATGCAGGACAGGCCTGTAAGTGGGCTTTCTCTTTCTTACGATTGTCGTAAGAGCATTTTCTTTAGCTAGGTTTTTTGTATAAATTTAGTATATGCTGTAACATACAAAATATGTATGAGCTGACCGTATATGCTCTTGGGAAAGCTTCTTGTCAACAGTAGGCTGCTGGGAGTTAAGGTTTTGGGGGAGTCAGAAGTTATATATAGATTTTCTACTGAGCGGGGGTTGGTGCCGCTCGCCCCGGCGTTGTTCAAGGCTCAACTCTATATGAGACTCAAAACCCAAGTTGTCCAGTTTGTAGCTTCACAGCTTTTCTACAACCTGCATTCCATCCTCTACTAATTTAAATTACACGTGAGTGTAACATAGCTGTCTGTCTGTCTCTCTGAACGGTTTGCTTTCTTTTCATTCTAGATTTCGCACATCGGCAAACTGAGAGATTTTCTCCTGGAACACAGGAAAGATTATATTAATGCTTACAGGTAAGTGCATACTTGTTACCGTGGCTTTGGTGACTGAATTCTTTTCCACACTTATATTCATTTATTCCTTTTGAACTTTTTGTCCTTACTTTTTACTTACTACCTCAGAGTTGTTGTGGGGAGGATCGGCAGTGGTGTCTGCAGGCAGAAAGGACTGCCCGTCCCCAGGGTAGGCTCTGCTGTGCCGCCCGCCCTCGAAGATACCCCCACGGCGCGGTCTTCAGAACTGATGCTGCCGCACGTGCGTAGCTGTGTCTGTACCGTATACGCTGTGAGACGTGCAGACACGAATGAGACCCGCTTTCTCAGCGCAGACGTGCTGAGCCCGTGATGGAATGCTGCAGGTCACGTAACCGTGTCTCTTAGATGCATTTCTTGCATCTAGAGAGGGTTTGGTTAGGTTGCCTCCCGGAATGGTTTCTGGAATGGAGTCCGGCTCTCGACAGATGCAGGAGCGTCGCAGGGCCGACCCCTTCCTCCTGCGCTTCCCCGACCTCCACTGGTACCTGGCGGTGGCGTGGCCTGCCCACCACAGGACTCAGCCTCAGGCGTGCCGTGCGAGGTAACGAGCGGGTAGGTGGGATGTATGGAATGACATCGGAAGCTGTACTCGTGGAGTTTTGGGATGTAGTCTTAGCGCATAGTACCAAGACCTTCTTTTTAAGCCCTGCGTTACAGTAATAGCTCAGCACTAGATGGCAGTGTAAGTTTCATTTGCAGAGGTGTGTATGTGTATCAAATACTAATTTGATAGTCCATGAGAGTGGAAGCTACAGTCATTTCGGGAAACTTAACAAAACTGGCGTAAACCTCTCTGTCTAGCTCCTTTCTTTGTCCCTGACCCCTCAGGTCACGTAAGGCTGTAGAGGCCTTTCCTGGAAAACTGTTAACTTCCCTTTGCCTTGAAAAGGCATCCAGCAAGGCGAATGTCTTAACTGTTGGTGTAGTTCAAGCCGCCCCGCTCACTTACCAGCATCGTGAACCTGGGAGAGTCACTTAATCCGTAAAAACCCGATGTCCTCCTCTAAACCGGGGGTTAGCGAGCGACCGCCTGCAGGCCAAGTCCACCCCGCTGCCTGTTTCCGCACGGCCCGTGAGTGAAGCGTAGTTTTCCCGTTCTTAAACAGCTTGGAGAAAAGACTAAGCTTTCACCACATATGAAAATGATATGAAATGCAAATTTCAGTGTCCATAGAGTTTATCGGAACACCACCAAACCCGTTCACTTACACGTTATCTTCGGCGGCTTCCGCGCTGCAACACAGGATTAAATGGCGGTGGCAGACTGTGCAACCTGCAGAGTCTACCGTCTTCACTCTCCGGCCCTTTTCAAAGAGTTTGGGGAGGCCTGCTCCGCACGGGGGCTGACGATCGCTCTCTAGCTGAGAGAGTCACACAGGACAGTGTACGTGAACCGCAGTGCATTTCCGTGCATTTATAAGATGATTGTACAAGGGTGCTGTTCTGTAACTTTGCAATAGTTTTCACTTTTTCTTTTCATGTTTTGCTTATTTTTGAGAGAGAAAGAGTGCACACGCACGCGGGCGAGTACAAGTAGGGGAGGGCAGAGCGCACAGAGGGGACAGACGATCTGAGGCGGGCTCTGTGCAGACAGCAGCGAGCCTGAGGTGGGGCTCAAACCCAGGAACTGTGAGATCATGACCTGAGCCGAAGTTGGACGCTCAACCCACTGAGCCCCCAGGCGCCCCTCAACCTCTGCTTATAAAAGTGATGTTACGGCCTTTACTTCTGCTCAGCTCCCACACAGTGTGTCCGCGTGCCCAGACCACTCCGAGTCGTCCCCCTGGTGTCGCCCAGGGTAGCCAGCTGCTGGCCCGTGGCTTCCTCCCTCCCAGCTACTCTGGCAGACACCCGGAGGGACGTCCGGATCTCCGGGGGCCAGTCCTGCTCCGCCCCTCACTCGCCGTGTGGCTCGAGTGTCAGAGCTCTGGCCCCTGAGGCCTCCGCCGCCTTGACTGCTCCGTCTCCCCGTCGTGGAAACTCAGCCTCTGACTCATTTTCCCTGTGGCGGCCGTTCATTGCCGACAAGTGCGTTCTGAGCTCCGCTCCTACCCGCTCAGGTCCCTTGGAAGGAGCCCGGGCCGGGGGGTCAGGCGCACCCCAGTTCAGGCCCACTGCTGCCCGCTGTTCATCACGTGAGTGTCTGGAGCTCCCTGCGCATCTTCGTGCCTGTGGTCTTCTTCATAAAATGCGGGCGATGTTCTCGTGAGGACTAGATGGGATGTGTGCGGTCTCCTGGCACATGGAAGTCCCTTGGTGAGCGGCAGGTGGGTTGGAACCCCATGTGGCCTGTGATGAACTCGGGGGGGTGGTTACTAAAGAACACAGCTCTCCTTCCCGCCAGAGTGGGGGCGGGGACGGCCTGCGGGGGTCAGGTGCATGCGATGGAGACGGACGAGTTACCAGCTGTATCACCGGTGGAATGTGGGGGGGGCGGGCGGCCTCGTGGGAGGCTCCCGAATTAGACGGACTCGCTCAGCCATGACTGCCACTGAACGGTCACAGTCCCTGGAGCGCAGAGAGCAGGGCAGGCCCCTTCGTAGCACGGGAGAGAGAGGAAGACAGTAGGACCTCTGATCTCCGCAAGCAAGCAGATCGCGAAGAGGAGGGCGAGAACAGAGCCATGGCTAGGTGCGTGTGCGCGTTCACGCCCGGGCCCCGTTCCTTCTGCTGGCTCACCGAGCGGAGATGTCTCCCCGACGCCCGTGGCAGGGGCTGAGGAAGGGGGTTAGGGTCGCACTAGGGGAGCCGATTCACTCGGGAACATAGGGCCGGGGGTAGGCATCCCCTCAGGGACGTGCGTTCTCTCCCGATAGAGAAGGGCAACCCTTATCGTCCCCCGCAGGCCCCCCTCCCGACAGTGTAGGCCGTCCGCAGCCTGCCTTTCACCACTTCTACCTCCCAGTGCGCTCGCCTTGGCCAGGGCCGTTTTAGATGAAGTATGATCATGGAATTGAAAGAAAAATTGCCTTCAGACCCATAAAGCTATGTTTGTTTGACATAATTAGGAAGCTGTAATTTTTTCCATAATGTAGAGCTTAGACTTTATTGACCCATTTAATTTTTTTTTTAGTAATGACATTTTACTAGAGCAGAGCAGCTTGCAGTGAGGTGGCCTCTGGCTGGATCTCTCGAATGATTTTAATTAAAAGTAATGTTTCCACTTCTGGTGGATGTACCTTTTCTGCAATGTCTTGGCAACAAAACAATACCACTTGGGGGGAAAACTTCCTTGGTTTCTGTTGTTACTAATGGAACAACCAAACTGTCGATTTCTAACTCGAAAGGCTAGTGTATACTGTTCCTAAAGGAGCATCACCTTTTAATTGAGTAATCAGTCCTATCAAAGTAACCTTTAGACCTTTCCAGTTTCACCGAGCCGAGTTTCCATTAAATCAAAATGTAGAGTAGGAGGATGCTACTCTAATGTTCCTGGAATTAGTCATTTATAGATCCGCTCCACCCACGGGGTGCGTGTTCACGTGGAGGTGAGCGAGCACCTTTCTTGTTGATTCGTCCCTGACCCCTTTTGCCTCCATTGCTGAGGAGAGCGTTTCTGGTCTCTATTAGGGAGGAGCACAAGGCTGGACGCCCCCCGCCCCCGTTCTCCCTTCCCTTCTCTGACCGGGGGGCTGGGGTGACGGAGCGCACCTCAGGGAGGGCACGTTCTGTTAGCATTACCCGGAGTGACCTTGGCTAACCCAACCTGGTTAAGAAAATGAGATGCTAGGGAGTGATGGGAGAGGGAAACCCTCATCTCTCACTTCCAGGTTCCACTGAGGGTAGGGCCATCTGGTTTCTAAGAACCGAGGGGCTTCCTTCTGTCCCTCCAACTCTCCCCCAGAAAATGAGGGGCTGGGGTCAGGGGGTGGGAAGGTGCCTCACGCAGGGAGGAGAGAGGAGACTCCCCTGGGGGCCGGGACTGAGAAGCCCAGGCTCACTCCTCCCTTGTCTCTTGGGAGGGGCCTGTTACCAGGATGGAGGCAGGCGCTGCGTCTGCCCCGGAAGTTTTCCAGGGAAGACTCTGGAAGGCTCTGCAGGGGGCCTCCTAAGGCGCACGGGTGCAGCTGTGTGTCGAGCCGGTTCTGCCATCAGCCTCGTGCACTGAGTCAGGTCGTTCAAGACGTATTTGACTGTGAGGCACGGATTTATCAGCCCACCAGATCCTACGCATTGCTCTCGGTGATGGGGACACAGCAGCGAACGGACAAAACGTCCTCGCCTTTGTGGAGCTTAGGTTTTTGTGGGGGAAGACAGACAGACAAAATTAAGCAGTGAACGATACAGAGTGTTAGAGCAAGGAGAAGTGCTTTCCGGAGGAGGGAAGGGAGAGCGGCGAGAAGACGCCAGACAGGATAGAGCCTTATGAAGGCAGGTCAAGGCAGGCCGTACAAAGAGGGGGACGTTCGGGAGACACCTGAAAGGAGGCATCAGTTTATGTAAATGTCTGGGGAAAGAACGTTCCAGAAGAGGGCAGCCTGATGTGGGAGCGTGTCTGGAACGTTGCAGGGGCAGCGAGGGGGCTGGTGTGCCGGGGCAGGGGGCTCGGGGCCTCGGTGAGGAAGAGCCCAGAGAGGCAGCAGGAGCCGGATCTCACGGGCCATCCGAAGGACCCTGTAGCTCCTGCACAGACCGTGGCTTCTTCTAAGGTGGGAAGCCGCTGCAAGGCCTCGTCAGGGTGAGCGATGGGACGTGACTCACTTTGTCACAGGATCGGTACGGCTGGTGTGTCAGGAGAGGCTGGGGCAGCGGCCCGCGAGGAGGCTCCAGTTCAGTCCAGGTGAGGGATGTGGGCCGCAGGCCAGAGCCGGAGCCTCGGGTGTGGTAATAAGAGGTCAGATTCTGGAAATATTCTGAAGGTCGAGTCAAGGAGCAGGTTCGCGGAGAGCGGGCAGGGGCTCGGGGTGGGGCACATTCATGACACAAATTCGACACCCGAGGGGACAGTTAGATACTCGTGCCTCACATTCTAGGAGAGGGTCAGGCCGAGGCAGAAGTTTGAGACTTGTGAGCATAGAGCTGGTATTTGCGCCGCTAAAGCCATGAGACCAGACCAGCTCACCCAGCGAGCAGTGCGGCCAGTGAAGGGATTTCAGGGACCGGGCCACGAAATGTCCGTCTTTAAGTGTTGACTCAGAGGCGTCCACAGAAAGCCTGCAGACGAGCAGCGGGTGAGGAGGGAGCGAGTCAGGAGGGCGGTGTCGTGGAGGCCGGAGTCAGCGGGTGCAGTGTGGCCGGTGAGGGCCGGGCCGCCGTGGGGGCTGGCGCCCTGGCGAGCGAGGACGACCGGGAGCGAGGAGGGTAAAGTCTGCAGACTTTGGACGAGGTAGGAAGCAGCAGTCCGGGAAATGGGGACCCAGGCGCACACTTGCTGGAGAGGTTTTCCCTGAAAGAAGGGAGGGATTCGCAGCAACTCGCAGAGACGTGGAATCGGGGGGTTTCGTTTGTTCAGATTGGGAGAGGTGATGCCGCGTCCGTGGGGGCGGATGATGCACGTGGCGCTCGCCCTGGTGAGGGCGCGGGGGAGACGGGGCCGTCGCCGGGGCTGCCCTGGTGTCAGGTGGGGCGGGGCTGGCAGGTGGACGTCACCGCCCTGGGAGCAGAGTGAAGGCGGGGTCTGTGGGCCAGCAGAGGAGGCTGGGAGGAGTGGGGGGAGCCCGGGGGCGTTCTCAGAGACCGGGAAGCAGCTATCACTCACCCCGAGGACGAGGACGAGGACGAGGACAAGGACGGCTTGAGGAGCGAGCGCAGGGGGAGAGAGGGGAGGGAGCGAGGGGAGGCACGTGTGTAGCACACTGCCCGGCACCGTTCGGGAGCCGGCCGATGGAGCCGATGCTGCGACCTCTGTCTGCCTGGTTTCCACTCGTTCCTACACTCAGCTAAACAGCGTGCAGTTAGCTGTTGGCCCTCCATCAGCCACCGCGGTCTTTGGTCTCCTGCTCTGACTCCAGATGATTCCGCTTCGTCGGCTCCCCTCCCCGGCCTCCTTCCCGGAGCCAGACTTTGCGAGTGGCCCTCTGGAGGTTAGGATTGAAATGGTCAGGTCAGTTCAAGACCCATGCAAGCAAGTGGTTCTTGCGTGCCCGTCACGTGAAAGTGGTCTGTTCCTTCGGTGTCTCGATGGCGCCCGTGTCTTCCGCTCTTTCAGCTTGTCGGGCCGGGGCTCGTAGCCTGCGGCCTGCCTCCGTCTGTGGCCACGATACTGAATGTCACGGGGACTTCTCCCTTTTTCCTTCAAATAACAGCATAGGACTTCAGAAAGCTATCCTTCGTTCCTTAAAGTCCCCTCTGGTCTCCTCAGATTTTAGCATTAAATGATTCTCAAAGCCTATTAGCCCTGGTTTCTTTTTTCGAAACAAAGTGTCAGTCATGGAACATTCGGTCTCCAGAGCATTACTTCTGTCCTTTTAAACCGCATTATAAGGACAGGCCTTAGTAGCGGTTTCTTTCTTCCTGGTTTCCAGCTCGTTCTCTCTTCTGTGTTTTCTGCTAACGTCTGCTGCTCACCCAGGCCCCGGGTCCCAGGATCTGATGGGGCTGTGCCTCCAGCATCTCTTCTGTCCCTGACAGCTTCATGTCTCCGCTCTGTCCCCTCTCCCCAGTGCGGCCACCACCCACACTCTGCCCATCGCCCCTTTCTTAAATTTCAGTCCAGCAGAAACGTACCCGCGCCTACCTCTTACTCAGCACTAGGGAGACAGAGACAAACAAGGCAGGATTCTCTGCCGCGTTTCGATAACCCGTTGACCGACCTTCGCTGTCTTCCATCTGCTGAGAGATCGCAACGCTGGTCTTCACGAGGCTCAGCCCTTCCGGGGGCTGCAGAATGCAGCTCCTTCAGCTGCCCCCGGAGGCCCGCCAGGAGCTCACTGCTCTGCCTGTGCTGGGCTCCGGCCAGACCGAACCACCAACCCTTCTCCAGATAGGCTCGCTCTCTCCTGCTTCCATCCCGTTGCTTCCTGGGACTGTCCGCTCTTGTCTCCCCGTGGCCACGCCCTGCCTTTCAAGACTTGGTTCATAGGTCGCCTTCCTCTCCATCAGCTCGTGGGGAAAAAAACGGCCTCTCTTCTGGACGCTCTTCCTTCTTGTGACATGAGCAGCCCCCCGGCTGGTGATTGAGAACCTAGACTCCAGAGCCAGGATGCGTTGGTTCAGATTCCAGCTCTGCTAGTTACTAGTTGTGTGACCTTGGCAAGTTACTTAACCTCTCTGTGCCTGTAGAATTTTGAGAAGCAAGGGGGTAAATACATGTGAAGCACTTACCGCGACGAGCAGTGTTCGTGCACGGAAGCATTCGCGCACTGCGCGACCGTTAGCCCTTGTGATATGTGAGCACACACGCAAGCCCGTGGGTGTGAGCTCTCACTACGCAGTTACCCGAGAGCAGGGTCTTGTCCGTGTCAGAAGCCCAGACATTAACAGGGCAGTTCCGTGCTGTCTGTTGGGCATATAAGTGGACAGGGTACTGTGCTTACCCTGTGTAATATTTATGGCAAAACTAAGACTGTAGCCTTTAACATTTGTCCATGTCTTTTCAGTAACCTTTGAAACAGTATCAAACCATGTACACTCTTCTCTCTCTCCCTGACCCTCAGGAAGCATTTAATTGCATATTAAAGTAGTAGACACAGTGCCAGTGGTATTTTGTAGTTTTGAACTTGCCCCCTTTTAACCTACAGGACAACCAAATAATTAAACATATACATATTCCTTTCAATTTCTAAACCTGTAAATAAGCTTCCCAGTTTCTTCCTCCTTTCTCCCTGAAGTAAATTGGTCCAGACCTAAACCTAACATGGTTTCCTTTCATTGAATGGAATATTTTGGTAAATCGAGGTCTGTAATACAATTACCCCTCTGTCCCTTTTATTTTTTTTCTTTATTTCTTTATTTTTAATAATAACTTATTGTCAAATTGGTTTCCATACAACACCGAGTGCTCAACCCAACAAGTGCCCTCCTCTGTGCCCCTCACCCACTCTCCCCCCTCACACCCCCCTCTCCCCTCAGTTTGTTCTTATTCTTTGAGAGTCTCTCATGTCATGTCTTCCTTCCCTCTGTCCCTTTTAAAGGAAGTAAATAAAATTAAAGTTTGATGAATTTCTGTATACATGTCCTATGAGAATATATATTTTTTTGCAATTTCTTTGCCAGATAGTTAACCTTTTCAAAATAGTAATAATTTCGTTATTGTGATACTTAATTTGGAGCTATGTCACCAGCAAGCGTTCATTACTTTTGATGAATGTGTTTCCAACGCCCATTATGTAGCCAGTGCGGTTTTTAAAAATATCACCGAAAAATAAGAGCTTGAACTTTTTTTCAAGTTGCTCCATGTCCTCATCTGCCATGCCACCCAAACATCTGTCCTTTCCCCCCCCGCCCACCGTGCTGCGTGCCCGGGCCTCCCCGCGTCCCCCGTACACCAGTCAGTCCGTGCCCGGGCCTCCCCGCGTCCCCCGTACACCAGTCAGTCCGTGCCCGGGCCTCCCCGCGTCCCCCGTACACCAGTCAGTCCGTGCCCGGGCCTCCCCGCGTCCCCCGTACACCAGTCAGTCCGTGCCCGGGCCTCCCCGCGTCCCCCGTACACCAGTCAGTCCGTGCCCGGGCCTCCCCGCGTCCCCCGTACACCAGTCAGTCCGTGCCCGGGCCTCCCCGCGTCCCCCGTACACCAGTCAGTCCGTGCCCGGGCCTCCCTGCGTCCCCCGTACACCAGTCAGTCCTTGACCTATTTGGTCTTGCTCAGACCCGCTGTGCCTCCTCCCCACTCACGTGGCCTCAGCCCAGGGTCTCTTCGTGTCTTCCCTCCACTGTGACCAGGCCTCCCAGATCCTGCTTTCATCTGCCTCCAGGCCGGCACCACAGAGGGCCCCACGCAAAACGCAGATTCCTCTTTTGACATCCTCCTGGGGCACCCGGTGGCTCGGCTGGTTGAGCGTCTAATTCCTGATCTCGGCTCAGGTCGTGATCCCGGGGCCATGGGATTGAGCCCCACGTCGGGCTCTGTGCTGAGCGTGGAGCCTGCTTAAGATTCTCTCTCTCTCTCTCTCTCTCTCTCTCTCTCTCTCTCTTTCTCTCCCCCTCCGCACCCTCTCCCCTGCTTGCATGCTCTCTCTCGAATAAAAACAAAACAGAACAAAACCAAACCACGCCCTGCGGTGGCTGCACCAGCAGTCCCCAGCCTCTGTATCACGAGGGCTCCTCTCCAGCGATAGTGGGGTACTTGTGTGATGGGGGTATCGTGGGGGACCTACTGATGCTGGAGCAACAGCTGTTGCAGGTTGAGTAGTTTTAAGTAGATGTGTATTTATCGTCATACTGCCCATGTTCCTTTGAGAAACGGGGTCGACACATGCTGTGCCCTCACTGTGGAGACACCGACCGGGCGCATGTGGCGTGCTGCCCCTGGCGGCGGTTCGAGGCCCTGAGAGCCCCACGGCGTGGATGCCGTTTGTGGGGGCTGCCTGCTGTAGCCGTTTTCCCCCTCCCACTCAGAGTATCCTCGTGTAGACCATCTATCATATGGTTGTTCAGACCCCGACCTGCGTGTTGGGGATTTGTGGCAGGTCTTTCCCGTTGTCCCCCACTTTCCCTGCCTGGCACCACCCTGCACAAACCGACTCTCTCCCCTTGGGTCCCACTGTCCACTCACAGACCAACACCATCCAGCGCAGTTCCCTGGGCCCCTTCCTCCGTGTCAGTCTCCCTGTGGTCTGGCACCTGCCCTGCGTGGGGATCAGAAGTAAGCCTCGTTCACCTTGGGCCCCGGCCCTGCCACGGTGCCGGCACATGGGCGTTTAGTGTGAAAGCGGACAGGTGCATCGCAAGGGTTAACTCCACAAGTGAAACACGTGTAAGGCACTGAGAATAGTGCCTGGTGCGAGCTGAGTGCTCAGCTAATGTCAGCACACCTACTGTGTGCCGGGTGCCATTTCAGGTCTTGGGGAAGCAGAAAGGAGAAAGATCAAATCCCTGCTTTCATGAAGCTTACGTTCTCCTGTAAGGGAGACGGTGGACATGGACCGAGGACATGGACACCGCCGCTTCGGGGAGTCGTAAGTGCCGTGAGGAGGATGAAGCCGGGCGAGGAGTAGGTGGTAGTGGAGTGGCGGTACGGTCTGGAGTGTCCCAGCCCGTGTCACAAAGCAGAGCAGAAGGTGACTCTGGAGCTCAGAGACAGCAACGTAGTAGCCGGCACAGGCACTGAGAATCGGCGACAGTGGCCGGTGCCGGGGGTGAGCGCAGGGGGTGGTCAGGGAAGCCGGCTGTGACCAGAGATCCCAGTGAGGAGGAAGTGTGGGGACGGCTGTGGAAGGGTGTCTGCAGGAAGACGCCGCGGGCTGCGGCAGGGGCAGGAGCGCGCGTGGCTGACTGGGGGCAACAAGGCAGCCGGTGTATTGGGGTGCGGGGCAGGAGGGGGAGTGTCGGGAAGGAGGGCATCTGTCCGGCCAGGGCGGTCGGGACTCTGTGTGTTATCCTCGGTGAGGATGAGTGGCTGGCGGGACTAGTGGATGGGAATGGAGTGAGTTGAGTCTGTGCGTTATCCGAGGTCCCTTTTGATGTAATCTTTTGTGATTCTACAGTCAGTTATAATGTCCAGAGTGTTTAATTAGTATTAATGATAATGCTGCTCACCCGCCCCGCTCTTAGGAGGAAGAGCAAGGTTTTATAATTACAGTATTTCAGGTGCTGCATTATCGTAGGAGAGCGCCCTCGCCAGCTCGCTTAACGTTTGAGTGTTTCAGCTTAGTATCCGGGGGACGAAATGTTTCTGAAAGCTCTCTTATCGTGAGCTTACAAGGCTGCTTGTCACCACGGAAAAAATGGCAGCCTGACACAACTTTTCACGGGGACCTCCAGACTTCCTGGGCCTCCACACGGCGTGGCACCTGGGGGTTCTCCCAACGTGTGTTGAGTTCTGCCATTGTGTTACGAGAGCCTTGCGTAGCTGCCCCGTTGTTCTTAGTCTGAGCCTACGTTCTTGCTAAGGCCTGCGCGCCCCGGCCCTGGCCCTGGCCCTGGCCACTGCGGTTGGGTCTCTGCAGGAAGCTTTTCCCACCTGACGGCCTTCATCTGTGTTGGCCCCACTGTGCGTCTTCTCCCACCTCACAGCCTGGCCAGTTCCTTTCCCCTTCCAGTCTCCGCTTAAACGTCACGTCTGCAGGGAAGCTTCCTCTTCTCCTCCTACTCCATCCACACAGCATTTGTGGCCATTTGCTGCAGCTGGAACATTCTGTCCCCCCCCCCCACCTTCTCTCCTCTGTCTAGCCACATCGTGTCTGAGTACGGGAGGATGACGGACACCGAGCGAGACCAGATAGACCAGGACGCTCAGACGTTCATGAGGACCTGCTCTGAAGCGATCCAGCAGCTGCGAACGCAAGGTGAGGTGCTCCGAGCCGCCAGCGCGGCTCTGCTTGGACAAGGTCGTGCGCACACCTGGCTGACGGTCTCCCTGGTGTCCCTGCTCAGATCCAGGCATTGGAACTTTAAAATTGTTTTCTTGATCGCTGTGTTAACCTAAGCTGTTAAAAGTACGGAAGAGGCCATAGTTTGGGTTACACGGGTCAGGGAGGGACCTCTTCACGCACAAGCAAATGCTTCCTAAGGGCACCAGGGCACAGCGGATGGATGGTGCGTGTGCCTGTGTTGTGTGTGGTGTTGAGGGGGCCGTGGTCGAGGCGTGTGGACAAGGACCAAAGAGAGTCCTCTCAGCGCCCTGGCTGCAGTAGGCGGCTTGGGACCAGCTGTCACGCTGAAGAGGAGGGCGGTAGGGCCCTGGGGGCCGACGTGCCCACCCCAGCCCCACCACGTTCCGCCCAGATGGCTTTGGCAAGTCACTCAGCTGCCTCGGGCCTCAGTTTCTTCCTCTATAAAATGGAGACAGTGCCAGCATGTGTCTCTTTGGTTATGAGAATTCAGTTGAATTCAGCACATGCTTAGAGCCATAGTTGGCACTTGAGTTGTTAGTCACCGACTTCCACTGATACTTCGCTTTTAGTGAGGCAGCGAGATAGCTTCCCCAGTCGTGTGGCTTTCTGGGCTCTTTTCATGTGCTTAGACAGATACAGATCAGAGTGGGCAGATATTGCTGTGTTCTTGACACTGACTTATATTTGGGAAGCTTCCGCCACAGCCCTGACGGGCCACTCAGAATCTGATGAGAGCTATGGACGTTCTTGCCAGAGAAATACACACACACACCAAATTTTGCGTATGGTCTCAGGGATCCGCTGTGTCCCTCAGGGGAATCTCAGGTTACGCAGCCCTAGAGTAAAAACAGATTCCTGTCCCCTCCCCTTAAGGGCCTGTACATGCAGTGAAATCACCTGGAAAATACCTGACTGTGAATGAAACCAGCAATTAAGCACCAAACCGTGTGAGCTTGGGTGTCTTAACTGACTGAACCGTATCCGTTTCTTTGCGTGTAAAGTATACCTCCAAATTGCCTTTCGGCTTAGCAGTAGTATGTGTGACGTACTGTCAGAGGGCCTGCCCGCCGTGGGCACCCGGGCTCTCAGTGGATGGGAGCTGTCCTACCAAACAGACGGCACGCGCTGGAAGACGACGCGATAGTTGCAGAAGGAGGGCATCCTCGTGGCTGAGACGGTGGAGGAAGGTCTCCTTGAGAAGGAAGGTTTAACTCCGTGTGTGACGGGCGTCGGAACAGGAAGGGCTGAGGGGAAGACGGAGTGCTCCAAGCTGGAACACAGCACCGACGGGCCGCGGTGGCGTGTGGTTTGAGTTTGATTTAAACGTGTTACTTGAAGGTCGGCTTGAGCCGTGGATGCTGTTACTGCCGACGGGGTCAGCTCTCCAGAAGCGAGCCGCATCAAATACGATCCCTGCGTGCTGTAACAGACCATAAATTCTGTGACTGGGGTTTTGCTACGGGTTTAATCTGTTACTCCTGCGAAGCCCAATAAATCTTACGCTTTTAACAATGTAATGTCACTTGACATAAGACTTGTTTTATAGCTGTATATTAAAAAATACTTTCAGTAGAGAAGCTGTTCTGAGGAAGCCGATGAATTGTGCTTCGGCGTGACTGAGTACGGAGACCTGACTGCTGTCCCTTTCTGTTCCAGCCCACCAGGAGGTCCACTCCCCGCAAGTGAAGGAGCACAGGAGTGCCGTTCTGGACTTCGTCGAGGATTACTTAAAAAGTAATCTTCATTTTATCTTAAGGGTCAAACGCGGCATTTCGCAATAGACATGGTACAAAATTTAGCTTTGCTAGCCGAGGACTGCCCGGGAACCGGTTTTTAATGGCCTCTGTTCTGGTGTTTTCCTTACAACAGGAGTGTGCAAACTTTACTCAGAACAGAGAGCCATCCGAGTTAAGCGAGTGGTGGACAAGAAGAGGCTGTAAGTATCGTCTCCGTTGGAATTCCTCAACTAGCGACAGCAGTAACGGCAACTAACGTTGATGGAGTCCTCGTGCCTTAAAGCGTCCAGAGCTGGGGGTTCCTCAGAAAATGCCCTAGCTAGTGCTCCCTGAGCCCTGACGTGCGCCAGGCGCGGGACCAGGTTCTTCGTCAGCTCGCGGCCGCCCTATAGGGGCAGGTGCCGTTGTTGTCTTCGTTCTCCAGACAGGGAGGCCGGTGTCGGGGAAGCCGGGTAATCAGGAGGCAGCAGAGCTGCAGTGTGAGCCCAGGCTGCGTGGGCGCAGAATCCCCGCTCACGCCCTTCTTGCATCGATGGCCCCGTGAGGCTGGTGCAGCTTTAGCCATCTTACCTCTTTCTCTTTGCCCCCCGCCGCCTCCCCCTGTGCTCCTCCCCGCGGTCTCCCAGTGTTTCCCTGAGGCAGGAGCTGGGGCGCAGCAGCCAGCGAGGCCTTCCCCAGGTCGCCTGCGGCCCTCACTCGGTGCCGGGTGCAGTTACGAACCCCCTTTTGCAGGTGAGGACATGAAAGCCCCAGCAGGTTAAATGACTTGCCCAAGGCCACACAGCCCGGCAGCAGCAGAGCCAGACTTCGGTGTCTCCCGTGGCACGTCTCTGTGCCCCGACCTGTCCTCCCTTGAGGAGCGCGTGCCAGCTCCTAGAGCACAGGGACGCGAAACTCCTTCCCTTGCAGCTGCCCAGCCTGAGATAGGATTCTTAAACGAGCGAGGAGCGTGGGTCCAGGCTACAGCTCTTTTTTTTTTTTTTTTTAATAATTTATTGTCAAATTGGTTTCTATACAACACCCAGTGCTCAATCTAATGAGTGCCCTCCTCTGTGCCCATCACCCACTCTCCCCCCTCCCACACCCATCTCTCCCCTCAGTTCTTTCTTATTCTTTGAGAGTCGCTCATGTTATGTCTTCCTTCCTCTCTGTGGCTTTCTTTTTTCCCCCTTCCCCCCTCCCCCTCCCCCGTGGTTCTCTGCTAGGTCTTCCAAAGCCTACTTGTGCGTGGGAACATATGGCATCTGTCTTTCTCTGCCTGACTTATTTCACTCAGCATAATATCCTCCAGTTCCATCCATGTTGCCACACGTGGCCAGATTTCATTCTTTCTCATTGCTGCGTAGTATTCCATTGTGTATATATATACATCACATCTTCTTTATCCATTCGTCAGTTGATGGACACTTAGTCTCTTTCCATGATTTGGCTATTGTTGAAAGTGCTGCTATGAACATTGGGGTACACGTGCCCCTATGCATCAGCAGTCCTGTGTCTCTTGGGTAGATTCCTAACAGTGCTGTTGCTGGGTCATATGGTAAGTCTATCTTCATTTTTTTGAGGAACCTCCACACAGTTCTCCAGAGTGGCTGCACCAGTTTGCATTCCCACCAACAGTGCAAGAGGCTGCCTGTTTCTCCACATCCTCGCCAGCATCTATAGTTTCCTGATTTGTTCATTATAGCCACTCTGACTGGTGTGAGGTGGTATCGCAGTGTGGTTTTGATTTGTGTTTCCCTGATGATGAGGGACGCTGAGCATCGTTTCGTGTGTCTGTCGGCCAGGCTTCAACTCTTGACCACTTCTAAACTGGCCTTGGAAAGATTTGAGGGTGTTCTTCCAGAAGGTGACAGGACGTACTATTTGGGGGCAGCTTTTCTTAATTCTGACTGTGTCGAGACCCCCAGCAGCAGCCCCGGTTCGGCGGCGCGGTAGCAGGACCTGTGGGACTCCCGGCTGAGACCTGCGACGGCGACAGGGCGCGGAGCAGACGCCACAGGAGAGGGCACCCAGGCGAGGTGCCGAGGAAACCGGGAGCGGGCTTCTCAGAGTCCCCTCCAGTGGAGTCACACAGGGTGTGTGACTGTCCCTGGCCAGGGATTTCCCTGGGGGCTGGCCACAGAGGCCCCGCCTGCTGGGCACGTACCAAAGTTCCAGCCTCCGGAGGCCACCTGCTCCTCCGCACGCACCACGCTGTCGCACAACGACCCAAGCACTGGGAGCCACTCTTAGCAGTTAGGGCTGCGGGAACCCTCCCGAAATCCGGGTTCCCAGACAGCTGTGCACAGGTGCTCCTGAAGAGGGCAGTCTCAGGGCCTGCTTGGACACCTGTCTGCACGCTGGTGAGACAGCTTTGAAATTGTAAACGCCACCAAATGGAAGCATTTGTGGAGGATACTAAGTGGATACGTTACCTGTCAGCAAATAATTACTTTCTTATTACACAAGGCAGTGAGGATAGGCGAGAGACAGAGACAGTCTCTGCCCTCAAGGAGGTAAGAGTCAGGCTGGGTTGCTATGGAAACATGAAAAATTAGCCAATTTAATCAGGATATCTCGTAAGTAATTAGCAGGCTCAGAAGGGGGAGACGGTGCCACCGAGTAGCACAGTGTCTTGCCTCAGAGCTCAGATTCTACGGCCAGACAGCCCGCGTTCCGGTCCCACCTCTGCCACTCCCCAGCCGTGTGACCTGGGGATGACTGCTTGACTTCTCTAGGCCTTCGTTTCCTCACTCGTAAAATGGAAAAATTCAAAATACTACGTTGTTGGGTTGGGAGAACACGATGCGTTGGCGTATGGAGGGAAGGCACCCGTGGGGAGCGTTAGCGTGTGTCCATTTGGACTGCTACCTACAATTAAGCGTTTGCCGCGTCTTTACCAGTGTGTCAATTTATTTCATTGGACCCTCACAACCACCCTGTTAATAATAGGTGTGAGCGTCTGGTTTTATAGAGGAAATGAGGCCCAGGGAATTTGGGTCACTTGCCCAGCGTCCCACAGCTGAAGCCAGATTCGAGTGTCTCAGACAACAGGCTTTGTGTTGGATCCCGGAAAGCGACGGCAGAGAAAGCAAGCAGTCCAGGCCTGGGGGGGAGTGGGGGTGGAGGGGTGCCCTGGGCCGGCCCTGAAGGAGAAGGGCGGGCTCTGGCCACATGTGACTTACCAGTCACACAGGACGGTGGGCACGCTGGCTCCCACCCACCAGCCGGAGAGGTGCCCGTTTCTGCTCCCCTGCCCAGGTGGACCCTGGGACAAGAGACTTCACAGGCGTCCCAAGTAAAGTGAGAACGGGCTTTTGCTGCTGCCTCGGTTCTCGGTTCTCAGCAGAGGTTTTGACAAATTAACGTCAGTTGGATGGGAGTTCTTCTCATTTCCACCGTCAAGTACGGCGTCGTCTCCTGCCAAATAGCTGCCCTGTGCCAGTGACTTTGAGCAGAAGACCTCGCGGGAAGTGACTGCGTGACCTTCACAGTGCGGTCCAGCCTCCTAGTTTTTCCCTCCCCTTGTCCCAGGAGACATCTGCCCAAAACGTGCAGATAATTCTACCACTCCTTTGCTTCCCGTCTTACCAAGCTGCGCTTCTGTAGCATGGCGTGCGAGGCCCAGGATTGGACAGCAGCCTTTGCCTCGCCGTCGGTCCCTGTGGATTTCTGCTCTGCCCAGACGGCACTCCCTTTGTGTTCTGAAGAGGCCTCGTTCTGCGAAGCCCTCAGGCCTTAATCCTTGCTGATGTTCTGCCCGGAATGCCCTTCACACAACCCTACCGTTTCTGCCCCTCTTCCTGTCATTCCTGTGCAGGCAGACTCCGATTTATGCTTCCAGCCCCACTTAGGGTGTGGCTTGCTCCGCAGAGACCGCCTGGCTCCTGCAGGCCGTGCTGGTGGCTCCTGTCTGTGCGGGTTCCCTGCTCACCGTCATGGTCCGTGTAACACGTGTGCTCTCAGAGCTGCCGTGGGGCCGCCTGAGCCATCACGTGGCCGTCACGCAGCTGTCACGTGGCCGTCACGCGGCTCGATGCCCGGCCCCACTCAGTAGGGGCTCTTGACTGAATGAGTGACAGGTCGCCTGAAGATAAGTCGACTGTGAGGGTTTTTATTGTCAAGTCGGATTTGTGGGTTCTTTGCTTTTGTATTATTGTGTTTTGATTGGTGATGGTTTTTATAAAAATCATTCTCATAAAGTGGATTTGAAAAACCCAAGTGCTCGTGTTTTATGGCAGCGTTGCCGCTATCCTGTTTCTTTTGTTCTTGGCGAAAGTAAAGCATCTTTGTTAGTTAAAAACTGTCTATTTTCAGTGTGTCATAGTATAGGGTAAAAGCTACTGTATGCTGGCATCTTCTCACACATCGGTGGCACCGCACTCGTCTCGCCTATCAAAGGGCGCTTACTCAGATGAAATGTTTGCTCTCTTAGCCAGGAGTAGTCTCAGCTGACCTTTCTGCAGCTCCCTCTCTCTGTTTTCTTAGAACCGTAGCCCCGTTGTTAAATGTGACTTTTTCCTTCATTCCCCTACCAACCGTACAGCAAAAGAAAAAAACGAATACGAGATAGAGAGCATGTATGTTCCACAAAGCCTGAAATACTTCCCATCTGGTCCTTGACAGAAAAAGCGTGCTGACCCCTGGCTTACGACAGGCTTTGTGACGTGAAGGACCGCTTTTTTTTGTGGTTCCTTCTTTGCCATCCATCGTGGATCGAGGTGTGTTCCGCGGGGCAGGTCAAGTTCACAGCGCGGGCTGCAGGCGCCCCCCCCCCCTTCCCGCCACCAGAGCGTGAGCCGGCCTGAGATGCGTGCACACCCTGGTCAGCAGGGTGTGTTTCCGACGAGACGGCAGTGTCCGATTGCTCCGAGTGTTTCTGCATGTTCACTCTGTGTTTTCGTCTACGTCTGTAGCAGACCAGTAGCAAACAGTCCGCAGTCCGGGACCGGTCTGTGGGCCACTTCGTGTGGCCCTGGCTCGATGCCCGGGAGATACCTGTGTGGAGCTGGCTTCCGCAAGGTGGCGTGACGTTTTCCCGCTGCAGGAGGGCGTGGTGCCTGTGCCCGAGCAGATACCTTAGGCCGAAGGTCGCTTTTGAAATGATGGTACTATACCCAAACTATGTGTTTTCTACCAGAGCCTTTGTTGGGGGCAGAAAAGAAGTATAAGAGCCACACGTACTCTGAATATTAACCACTTCTCTCTAACTTTTGTATAAGGCAAAGAATTTGTTCCACATGTTTTCTTGTTTCAAAACTGAAAAATCTGTTTCTCTCCCTCTTTCTGCTCTTCTTAAATTTATTTTTTATTTTATTTATTTTTTTGAGAGAGCGTGAGCAGGGGTAGAGGCTGCAGAGGGAAGGAGGGAGGGAGAGAGAGAGACAGAGAGAGGGAATCTCAAGGAGGCTCAGCGTGGAGCCTGATGCAGGGCTCCGTCCCATGACCCTGGGATCGTGACCTGAGCTGAAATCAAGAGTCAGATGCTCAAATGACTAAGTGTGATTAGGGGCCCCTGTTTTTCCTCAGATTTTAAATAGAATCCCAAGGTTTTCCAATAAGGGACCTGGAAACAGATGTTGGCCAGGTGGAAACTGTGTTGATTGCAGGTAGGAAATGCACAGCCTTCAGTTAGAGAAATCAATTTACATAAATCATGGGGTATAAACTGATCATTCTGATGACTTTAAAAACTGCTTTTTTCAAAGTGCCTTCAACTAGTTAATTTGTAATCTCCCTGAGGATTGCAGTAGACATTGTGTATAATGAGATCTGTTTTTATCACTGTGGGAAAAAAAAGCTCTCAGCTTTGTCTACTGCGTTGTAATCTTTTGTTCATTTTAAATTGAAAACTGGTACATTAGCATCCTCTCGACACAAAGGATTACAGACGTTACCAGAGCCCTTTATTTAAAAGTCAGTTAAGCCCTTCTCCCTAAATAATTCAGTCCCGCAACCCCGGGCAGAGAGGGGTGGGCGTGCGCAGTGGTGGGGGCCGCAGCTTCCCAGAGCAGGTCAGGGCCTGAGCCTGAGTGAGAAGGGGGTGCCCTCTCGTGGGTGAGGAGTGGCAGGTGGAGATGTAACAGGGGGATTGGTTAAGTAAGTGAATACATGAGGAGGATGGAAGCCGGTTTCACACATTCAGGGAAGTGAAAGGGAGAAAACCAGAACGAACCCTGTGGGATTAGATTGGAATGAAAGGGACCGGCGTGGACTCGTGGTTTGCAGTTTGCGTAGATGGACGCAGAAAGAAATATGGTGGTCAGTGAGTGTGTGTGTAGGTCTGCAAATGGGCCTGGGGCAGTGGCGTCCCAGTAGTGATGAGCGTGCTCAGCCTTCAGACCTTGGCTTCTAAGTAGCAATTTCAGCTTCCAGGAGCCAGGCCTCCTTGCAGAAATGGCTCTGTCCAGGGCAGGGGCAGGGAAAGTATAAAACGAACTGGAATCTTTTGTCATAGCAGGCAGCAAGGAAGGGCTCAGAGGGCGATGGGAACGCAGACAGCCTGAAAGGGCTTCGATCGTAGCAGATGGTAACCCACTGAATAAAACAGGATGTCACGCGTCCATCTAGGTAGGAGTCCGTGAGTGAGTACATCGAAGGGTTGACACTGATAGTGACATCGCACCAAAGCGCTCCTCCCCAGTACTTAGAGTTACAAAGGGGGAGGGGGTAACTTCGAAGTGGGGGGCCTGGCGGCCATCACCTTAATGATGGAAGGGAATCTCGGACAACCTGCTTGGAGGCACTGGTAAGAACGAAGATCGAACATCACTCTTTCAGGCCAAAGATGCGTAATCTGTATCCAGCTGTGGGGAACATCAGACAAACGCAAGTCGAGGGGTTTCCTAGAGGATAACTGGCACATATTGTGTCTCCAGGTCATGAAACTCAGGGGAAGACCGAAGAACTGTTTAAACCAGAGGAGCCTAACGGAAAATAACCACTAGACGCACCGCGTGATGCGGAACCAGATCCTTTCGTTGTAGAGGATGTCCTCGAGACAGCTCGTGCAGTGAGAATCGGGTCCGGGGACAGGCTGGAAGTCGTGTGTCAGCGTGAAATTCCTGATTTTGGTGGTTGTGCTCTGGTCGTGTCAAAGAATGCTCTTGTTTTCAGGAAACCCTAAAATAGAGGGGAAAGGGCAGCAGGTTGGCAACTCACTGTCTGATGGCTCAGGAGAAAGCGTTCTTTGTCCGCAAGATTTTTCCGCATGTGATTGTTTCACAACAAAATGAGAGCCCACAGGATACCACGTCACATTTGTTAGAATGGCTAAAAGAAAAGTGGCAGGCGCTGGGGGGCGGGCGGGTGTGCAGCAGCTGGAGCCCTCACCCAGGGCTCGTGGGAGGATAAGAGAATTGTCCACTAAAGTAGCCGAGCAGCTCTCCAGAGTGCAGGACTGCCCTGTGACCCAGAGGTCCCACTGCTGGCTTCCCTGTGCCTCCCATACCCTTTCTGCCCTTCCGTGCTTGGCGAAATGTCACTCCTGTCTCAAGAGTGCACCCGAGTGACCGCCCCGTGAAGCCCCCAGTAATTTCTGCGCTTGGAACTGGCAGTAGGAAGAATTTGTAAAGTACTTACGATTTACACCTGCTGTTGCATTTAGTCTTTGCAGCAGCTTTGAGTTGTGATCTTACTAGAAGGCTCTGGAAGCCAGGTTTCTCGTTGTCGCAGAAGTGGAGGGGGAAAAGCAGGATGAAGTCGGTTCCGCTGGGTTGGAACCAAAGATACTGAAAGCCACTCTACAGGCAAGGCAGCTGCGGCCCAGCGCTTAGAAGACTAGCCAGGAGGGGATCGACTGTGCGCCGGCCTCCCCGCTAGGTACGGCCTCACAGGCGGTCTCACTCCGTCCTGGCAAGGACACTATTAGAAGGTGCTGCCTTCTCCATCTTGCAGATGAGCAAAACTCAGAAAGGATCAGGGGGGAAGTGGTCACACTGCAAGTAAGTCGTAGGCTAGAATTCAAGCTCACTCTCCTCTCCCAACCCCATTTCTAGAGGTTTCTTTCTTGGTCAGCCAGACGGTGGTAAGGACCCTGACTCTGACCGACATGGGATTTGTGGACCCTGTCAACCTAGAGGGTCTTCTCAGAAGGGCAGCAGGTTGGTGCTGCTGGGTGGAGGAGAAGGCCGCCCATCTCTCATGCAGCATGCGGCTACCACCCCGGCCGTCACCCCGGCCCTCTCCCCTGCCGATCCGTCAAGACCACTTAATCATCCCCCACTTCCTGCGTAACATCCACCGACCTCAGAGACCAGCCCTAGTTGGGCCAGCAGTCCGGACACCGCACCGGGTCCCTTGCACAGATTACAGCAGTGTGGCCCCTCCCCTGAAGTTGTAAAATTGTTGGTGGATTGGGTCAGCTGGCTGCTTCTGTCCCCGTTGGTGTCCATCTTGTTAGAATAAAAAACGTACATAGCTGTAGGATTTCACAAGAAGTTTTCTTTATGAAACCACGCTGCCTTTTCTTCCTGCGTGGTCATGACAGCAGTAGCAATGGTAGTTAGAGTAGTAGGAACAGCCAGTGTGTTCAGGTCTCAGTATGTGCTGTATGGTAGGCTAAGCATTTACAAATACGCCACTAGAAAGTACACTACCATGTTGAATACAAGGAGTCAGAACCGGGGGGCGCCTGGGCGGCTCAGTAGGCTAAGCATCCGACTCTTGATTTGGCTCCGGTCATGATATCACAGTTGGTGGGAACGGACATCCTGTGTGTGTTTAAGGGGCAAGGATTTAGCACGCTGTTAGCTGTAGGTATTCTGTAGCTGTCTTTGTCAGGCTGAGGAAATTCCCTTCTTTGTCGAGGGCTCCCAAGACTACCCTGTGGTTCCGTGAGGGTAGCCTTCTGCTGGAAGGCCTCTTGGAATGCCGCTGCACTCGTGGTCCGAGGACGCAGGTTAAGACCAGCAGGGCTCAGCAGAAGGCACGTAAGACAAAGTCCCGGGGAAACCTAGGTGCAAGTTTCCGGTCACCCTCTGCCAGCGACGCGCTGCAGACCGCACCTGATTCCGGGCTGAGCCGCCCAGGCGCCCTGAGACGTAACATTGCTGGGTGTTGCCGCATTTCCCTCCGCGGAACTTAACACCGCTGGGCACTCCTGCCGGTCGATCTATGAAGGTGTCTGCTTCTCCACAGACAGACCAGCCCCCTAGTCTGGTGAGTTTTTGCCAGTCTTCCACAGCAAGAAATGGCGTCTTGGTGTAGTTCCTAGTATGCATTATCTTTGTCAAATATGTTTTTAATATATCTTAATGGTAAATGTTAATATAGTTAATACTTCCTTTGAGAGAGAGACCGCATGTGCATGTGAGTGGGGGGGGCTGAGGGGTAGAGAAAGAGAGTGAGAGAGAGAGGGAGGGAGGGAGGGAGGGAGAATGAATCTTAAGCAGGCTCCACACACAGCACAGAGCCCAGCTCGGGGCTCGATCCCACAAGCATGAGATCATGATCTGAGCCAAACTCCAGAGTCGGACGCCTAGCCAGCTGAGCCACCCAGGGCCACACGCGTCATCTTATCTTGAGTAAGATCAGGCATCTTTTCATGTGTTTAAGAGCCATTTATTTTTGTTTTTCTATGAACTCTTGGCTAATGTACTGGAGTTGTTGTCTTTTTCTTCTTTTTACTTATGTTGGTTTTTTTTTTTTTAGTAGAGGAGCAGTTTTAGTTCATAGCAAAATTGAACCGAAAGTATAGGAGTCTCCGTACGCCCCTGTCCCGCTCACTCACATCTCCCCGCTGCTTCTGGTGTGTTTTTACTGGGCAAAAAAAAATATTTAAAAATTTTTATGTAGTTAACTCCTCGTTTTTTTCCCTTCTTGCTTCTGGATTTTGAGTCCCCCAATGAAGTTTTTTCACACCTCGCTTAGAGAAGCCTTCACCCACGTGGTTCTCTCTTGTGTACGATTTGTTATTACATCTGTATCACTTGTGCGTTTGGACTTTATCTTGGTGTGCAAAGTGGGGAAACTTTGATCTCTTAGCCCCCTTACTAAGCTCGTACCGTGTGCTAAATGTCTGCATACACTCGAGTCTCTTTTTGAATTTTCTGTCAGCGGTTTGCCAGCCTTTCCTCGCCCTGATTCTGCGCGCTCGTGTAGGGCTTCCCTGGGCACGTTCTCTTAGAAGCATTCTCACGTCTATAGTGCAGTTGAGTTTCCAGTGAACACCACCTACGTGCCGCGTAAATCTTACCATTTCCGTTTTCCTGCACGTGCTCCTTTCCCTCGTCCGTCCTTCCCCGCGGCGCCTAGGCTCCCGCCTTGTTTCCGTATTTCAGAGTGCGTCGTGAGCGTCTCCTGCAGGTCTGTCAGTAAGTGCAGTTCGATATTTATGTACACTTTTTCCTAACATCCTTGCATGTTTCCAAGTGAATTTCATAATTGATTTGGTCTGGGCTCAGGAAGGAGGAGGGGAACCTGCTGATATTTTTACTGGGATCAGTCTGCTTACATTCATCGATTATTTTAGGGAGGACTGACATCTGTTTTTATGGCTAAAATGAATTTGTTATTTATTTATTTGTGTTTGTTTCAAGTTTTTATTTAAATTCCAGTTAGTTATCAAGCCCCGCGTTGGGTTCTGCACTCACAACGTGGAGCCCGCTTGGGATTCTCTCTCTTCTCTTTCTCCCCTTCTCCCCTCCCCTAAAAAATCAACATTAAATAAATTGCAGTATAATATTGGTTTCAGCGTGAGATTTAGTGATTCGTCACTTGCATATAACAGCTGGTGCTCATCAGAAGTGCCCTTCTTAATCCCCGTCACCTGTTTAAGCCACACCCCCCCCCCCCCCCCAGCCTCCCCTCCGGCAGCCCGCAGTTTGTCCTCCGCAGCTGAGAGTCTGTCCTGTGGCTCGCCTCTCTTTCCCATCACCCATGCTCCTCTGCTTTGTTTCTTAAATTCCACGAGAACTGTCATCTTTATGACATTTCTTTTTCCTATCCGAGAACACGCTACCTCTTTCCATTTGTTAGAGGATATTTTTCCATCCTTGAAGAACATCTTCTTTTAGTTTTTCACGCACGGGTTTTGGACTTTTCTTGTTATGCCGCCATATTGTCGTTGTTAGTTGTTTTTCTCTTGTTTTGGCTCTTGCAGACGGGGTCTTTTCTCCCCGAAGCTTCTCACTGTAAACCCGGCACTTTTTGATGGACTTTCAAGCCATTGTTTTGTTGTCATAAGCAGTGCCGTGATGAGTGTCCTCATAACCGTGTCTCTGTGTGTATCTGTGACCCTTGGACTAGCAGATGTATTTTCCGGAGATGGCTGCATGCAAACATTTCCCGGCCCACGTGGACTTACTAAAGTCGATTTTGCCACTGCTCCATTGGGAGGGAGACGCGAGGTCTGTGTTCCCTCTCCTTGAGCCTGAGTGGACCGTTGTCCTGGCCTGGGCTGTGGCATAGGACAGAAATGACCGTGTGACTCCCGAGGCTGTTATAAAGGCACTGGTGCTCCTGCCATTGTCACAGAGACTGCTGGCTCTGGGGAGACAGTAACACGGCCCCCTGACAGGGAGACGAGGCTCCGGGCCGGCCTCCGCTTGTGCAGCCGTGGGAGCGAGCCTCCTCAGAAATGAGTCCTCCAGCCTCCGTCAAGCCTTCGGGCGATGCGGCCCCAGCCACCGTCCGGCTGTGCCCCCGTGAAGGCCGGGAGTCAGAAGGGCCCCCCGAGCTGCTCCCAAGTCTCTGGCCCCAGAAACGCTGATGGAAGCGAAACGATTATTGTTGTTTCCAGGTACTAAGCTTTAGAGTGATTTGTTTCCCAGCCGTAGTAACTGGGCATCTAGGAAGGTTCATACTATTGTTAGTTTTGAAAGTTATTTTATGAACGCTGTGGGAGAGCATTTCCTGAGCAGCCTTTCTCAGCACGCCGGTCTTCCTCAGAAACTCCGCGACAGCGGTCTCTGCAGCCAGGCTCTTTGGAAAAGGCCTTGTTTTTGGAAATTCAAAGTATGTATTGGGATAGTAAAGGCTCTGAAAACGTGTAGAGTAAACTCCGCGTCCAGCTCTGACCTGCTTCCTCAGACTCCCTCGGCCACAGTCCCGCTCATGGATCCTGACGGGTGGAATCCCTTCAGGCAGCAGTTGTTAAGAGCGCGGCCCTGAGGTCACCTCCGGCCCAGCCATTTCCTGACCGCAGGACCCGGGAGAGTTTCCTGACTTCCGCACACCTCGGTTTCCTCCTCTGTGAAACGGTCGTTAACACCATCACCTGCCTTACGGGATGCGCAGCAGCCAATAAGTGGCGTCCACGTGACACACGTAGAAAAATGGCCCGTGCGTGCCAAGCCCTCCGTGCGTGCTGGCTGGCGTTCACAAGCTCCTCCGTGTGTGTTGCGTTGTTCTTTTTATGTATCCACTTTCTGACTCACGATACGGAACTCACCGTAGGTCTTTCTGGCAGTCTGCCCGTCACCGTCATAGTGCTGCTGTGTGGCTTCCAGCGAAGCTCTTACAAGGCCCGTTGTTTCATAATCAACAAGTTCTTTCTCTTACTAGCTAATTACTGACCATCGTAAGTATCCATTCCTCAAACCTGTATTTCCTTTCTTTTTTTAATGTTTATTTTTGAGAGAGAGTGCACAAGTGAGGAACGGGCAGAGAGAGGCGGGGTACAGAGGATCCAAAGCAGGCTCCACGCTGGCAGTAGTGAGCCTGATGCGGGGCTCGAACCAACGAACCACAAGATCATGACCTAAGCCCAAGTCGGATGCTCAACCAACTAAACCACCCCGGCGCCCACAATCTGTATTTCTTAAACACTGAATCCTGGCACTCATCTGGGACCTTGGGCTACGGAGCAACCATGGCTCATGGCCCAGGCCCCTGCTCTGAGAGCACGCGCTCCTGGGGAGCGAGGCAGGCAGTAAACAAGTGAGCTCCGCTGTGCAGACAAGCGCCGTGGCACAGGGTGACGTGGGGGAGCCCGTCTGAGATGGCAGAGTCAGAGGAGACCTCTCTGAGCGGGCGAGACGGAGCCTGGCCCCCGGGCGGGAGGCGGAGCCACGTGCAGAGGGCTTGGCTCCTGAGACTAGTCACTTCCATCCGGTGGATGTTTAAAGACTTGTGATTTTATAGTTAACCTTTTAAAGGCATTATTTGTACATACTACATCGTGTGTGTGGGTGCGCATGTGTGTATGTGTATGTATTTTAGCAACACTTTTGCACTGGTGTGAAAACCAGCTTCCCGGATTGAACAGTCAGCTCTCGCCGCGCGCGGGTCTGTGAGGCAGGTTTGTGCCTTCTTTCCTTCGCCTGCTGACTGCACTCGGCTCCCCCGTGAGCTCTGGTGGGGCGCCCAGTCCTCGCCGTGCCGGCAGTGATCCCGGTACCTGGTACCGAGTGTCCCGCTGGAGGTGCGTTGGGCGGCCGCTGGCCAGCAACTCCGCTGTCTGGCAGAGGGCGCAGAACAAGTGTGCAGGGGTCACGCGTGACTGCGTCTGTTGTCAGGACCGACTCTTGCTGTGGAAGCAACTGACATGATCGCTAATTGTTTATTTAGATCTAAGCTGGAACCAGAACCAAAGACAAAGACAAGGGAATCCGCGTCTTCCGAGAAGGTTTCACAGACTCCTTCCCAAGACTCTGAAGAGAAACCCGCCAGCGAAGAATATCCAGGTACGAATCCGAATCTTCCCTGTGACACGTCGGCAAAACCGCACAGCACACGAAGAAGGAGCACAGTCCTAGGCATCTTGTGGCGTTTGTGTTTGCATGAAGGGAAGGAAACGCAGGAGCGGAGCCTCTGTTCTGTCCCAGTCGGAGCTCGTGACTGTCAGGGCAGTGCAGGGGGGCTGCTCCCGTCGCCGGGGAGCTGGCGGGGTCCAGGGAAAGGGCCTGAGGTGGGGTGCACCACGAGGGTGGGGGCTGGGGACCGAGAACCAGCAGGGACAGAAGAGCTCTGTGCTGGAGGGGTTTTGCACGCCAGGCTCAGGGGCCCCGGCCCCCGCGTGCCGCGCTGCCCCGCGATCTCAGCCTCCTGTTAGCACCGACCCGCCTGGCCACCGTGTGTGGGCAGCGCGTGCCTGCTTTGCTGTATCTCCGGTGTAGCGGGCGTGGGATTTGGCTCCGCACGAGCCCCGGGATGATGGTGTGCCGAGCGCCCCGGGGCCGAGAGTCTTCCTCGGTGCCCTCCTCCGTATTACCACGGTGGCCCTCGGTGTCGTGGGCTTGTGTTTCAGATGAGCCTTCCGAGAGGCTCCGAGAGGCTGGGAAGCTTACAGGCTGCTAAGTGGCGGAGCCCGGGGCCGTGTGAAGGGCTGCGATCCTCTCACGGATTCACCCCCTGCCGGTTACAGGAGGGGCTTCAGAATGCAGCGCAGGAGCGAGCGCCTCAGAGGGGCCAGAGGCCCTTTCCGTGGTGGGAAACCGTGTCTGGGGGGCGGGGAGGGCGGCGTCTCGCGGGCCCCTTGACTGCGCTGGGCTCCTGCTGGGGCGCCAACAGGTCGAGTCTCCGTGGGTCCCTGAGGCGGTGCTCTCGTCCTTTCACGTGCGAGGAGACGGAGACGCCCAGAAAGGGGCCGCGCCCGAGTCACGCTGTGGCGCCCGAGCCCGACCTCTCTGGTGGCCGCCTCGATCCCGTGGGCCAGAGGCTTTGCACACCTCATCTCCACCGGCGCCTAACGAGGGAGAGCCCCGCCAGCACTCATGGACTAACGGGGCCCTGCTCTTCAGGAGACGGTACCTAGGGCTGTCGTGTTTACAGTTACTCGGGCCAGACACAGCCTGCTCGTTTAATCATCCGTTCCTTCAAGAAACAGCGTCAGGCAGACGAGAGTGGGGAGAGGCTGGTGCAGATTCCTGGGGCCCGGCTGGGAGTAGATCTCACCGGAAGAAGCGTAGCCAGTCTGCCCTTGCCGAGCTGGGTGATGGGTGAGATCGGGCCCGTCAGAGGGGTCAGAGCCCTCTGCTTCCATAAAGACCCGAGGGCAGCGAGGAGCGAGCCCTGTGTCTTCTCTTTGAGAGCGTCACAAAACCGGAAGTACAGAGTTCCCGAGACGGGAGCCTGCCTCCTGGTGGATGAGCAGCTGGAGGCTGGGGAGCAGGGGAGAGGGCAGGGGGCCAGCGGGCCGGGAAATACTGGCACCAAAGTCACGGTGGTCTTTTCTTAAAAACTTTTTAATGTTTATTTATTATTTATTAGTTTTTCAAGTTTTTTTAATGTTTATTCACTTTCGACAGTCAGAGCATAAGTAGGGGAGGGGCAGAGAGAGGGGGAGACACAGAATCCGAAGCAGGCTCCAGGCTCCGAGCTGTCAGCACAGAGCCCGACGCGGGGCTCGAACTCACAAATCATGAGATCATGACCTGAGCCAAAGTCGGACGCTTGACCGACGGAGCCACCCAGGCACCCCATAATGTTTCTTTATTTTTGAGAGAGAGAGACAGAATGTTGAGTGGGGGAGGAGCAAAGAGAGAGGGAGAAACAAAATCCAAAGCAGGCTCCAGGCTCTGAGCTGTCAGCAGAGAGCTTGATGCAGGACTCGAACTCAAACCGTGAGATCATGACCTGATCCGAAGTCGGCCGCTGAACCGACCGAGCCACCCAGGCGCCCTGAGGACAGTGGGTTTTACTCTGAAGGAGGCGGGAAGCTGTGGGGAGGTTTGCACAGAGCCCTGTCACCCCCAGCTGTGTTTGAGCCGCGTCCCTATGGTTGCCCTGTTGAAGAAGAGAAACAGGAATGGTTGAGAGGCTGCCACAGTCGCCCAGGAACAAGGGACGGTGGAGCACAGCACACATGGTGGCGGAGGGGGCGGGGGACATGGCGGGCTTCTGGATACATTTTGAAAGTAGAGCCACAGAGTTTGCTTCCTGTACATGGGACATGAGAGGGAGGTGGGGACAAGGAAGGCTGTGGTGGTTTTGACAAGAGAGAGGTGTGCCGTCCTTCCCTGAGATGCAGGAGATGGGTGTGACCAGGAACTCGGTGTGGGGCATGTTGATTGCGAGATGCTCGGGAGAGATCTTGAGTAGGGAGTTTACGAGTCTAGAGGTCAGGGGACAGGTCTGTAGGCAGCACCCATCCCTGAGACAGACTGGGCTCCCCCCAGAGTGAGGGTGGGTGACGGGAGGACGGAGGACTGAGGCCCCCAGCACTTGCTGTCTCCTTCTTTGTCCTTCTCGCCGGACGTACCGCCACCCTTGTGTTGGGTTGAGTCCTTCGTATTCTTCGGGACCTGTCTCTGCTGCCAAAATGTAGGTTCCAAGAGGGCAGGGGTGTCTGTGTTTTGTTTGCTGTTCGGACCCTGGCGCCCCGATCAGTGCCTGACACACAGGAAGCGCCCGGTGAGTCTCTGTTGAAGACGGGCCGGAAGGGGGCGATCGAAGCGCCGGTTGCCTTCAGCTGCTGTGGAGGTTGTTTCCTGACACCAGAGGAGCCGCCGCCCCTGGGCCACAGAGACGAAGCGGTCAGGGCGAAGGAGCGCTCTTCCTCACAGTGACTGTTTTTATTCCAAAGTCAGTATTTGTTGTTTTATAATCACAAGTTATCACGAGTTATCAGCCCACCAGATGTTAACCTGGGGGAACTCTCCGGTTTAGCTCCTGACCCCTGCTCAGGACACAGAATGGTCTGGGGAGTGTCTCTTCTGAGGCATCGTGATCCCAGCCCCGGCACCCGCTGGGACCTCTGAGCGCCAGCTCCCCCGTTCTTAAAGTGGGGGTGACGGTACCTACCTTTTAGGGGTGGGGAGGGGAGGGTGCGAGGTTGTCACTGGTGTCGCCTTTGCTTACTGCTCTCCTCGTGTCGGAGACACTCGCCCACCCCCGCCTTGGTCCCGGGATGTCGCTCTGAGACACCCCGTGGCCAGTCCTCCCTGCCGTCTCCCCTTCAGCCTGGCACCTGCCCGCTTCCGCTGGCTCGGCCTCACCGTCCCTCGACTCCACAGGCCACCCTTTCCTTCAGGGTCACTCGGTGAGGCGTGTTACGCAGGCCTCTCTTCCTTGGTTACGTGGAGTCCCAGCGAGGAGTACTGTCTGAGCTGGCTCTCACTAACAGTGTACACAGCGTGCTGTGTGTACAGATTCCTGCGTATAACAGATTTCTAAATTCTTCATGTTGTTTTTTCCCAAAAGAATGCTATTACCGTACTTAGCCCACCTTCATCTACTTCCTGTTTGCAAGGGAGGAGGAAAAAACGTGGCTGCAGCGTGCTGTCGTGGAAGGGCTTACGGATTTATGGAGTCAGACTAGGCTGGGTTCACAGCCTGCCTCTGTCCTGAGCTACGACCCTGGACAATTTATTTAAACTCTGAGCCTGCGCTTTCTTGCGGTACCACGTGGCCGTGGCTTATTGTGAGCATTACGTGGGCTAGCGCACAGGGGCCGGGCACGTGCGGCAGGTGCCCCACACACCATCGTACGTACCGAGGACTGGGCAGTATCCTCCAAATACAGCGCCGGATGTCAATTAGGTTGGCTCAGATAGAAAACGAAATTAAAATCTAGATTAGAAAGGAAGTTTTATTTATTCACCAGCTACCTAATCTTGTATACAGAAAATTTTAAGGAGTCCACCAAAATAAAGTAGTAAGTTGGTTTGTCAAGGTGGCAGCATACAAAATCAGTCTAGAAAAATCCATTTCATTTTTGTATATTCTCAATGAACACTCTGAAAGTGAAATTTAAGGAGCAACAATTCCCGTATAGCCTCAAACGGAATGAAGTGCTTACGGAGTAAAGGCAGCCACAGTGTGAAACTTCTGCTTTGAAAATTATCAGACGTTGTTGACAGGAATTGAAGATGACCCGGGTAAATGGATAAGCACTTCAGGTTCACGGGTGAGAAGAATTAGTGATATTAAAACGGCCACACACCCCGAATCGATCCACGGTGTCAGTGCATTGTTTGTCAGAGGCCCGGCGACTTCTGGGTAGAAGTTGAGAGGTTGATTCTAAAATCCACGAGGGGAGTGCAGGGAGCTCGAGACAGCCAGGACGGTCTGGGAAAAGAACACGGCGAGAGGCCGCGCACTTCCAGCCTCAGGCTCACAGCGAAGCAGCAGCACCCCGAGGGGCCCGTGGGGTAGGTGTGCAGAGCAGCGGGCCGCACTGGGAGTCCAGGAGGGAAACCGTGTGGGTGCGGCCAGCCGATTTTCGGCAAGCGGGCCAAGGCTCCTCACTGCGGCGGGAGCGGTCCCCTTCAGGTGGTGCCGGGAGAAAGGGACAGCCACACGCACGAGGGCAGCTTCACACGGACCTCACCTCGTACGGAAGTTCCCTCAGAGCAGACCAGAAACCTAAACAGATCTGGGACCTACAAGCTCCTTGGGCCGAATCTTCCTGACCTCAGCTTTGACGAAGGAGTACTGAGGACGGGACGCCAGCAGCCCAGGCGGCGAAAGGAGAAGCTGAACAAATCGGCCCTCGTCAGAGCGAAACCCTTTTCCGCTGCTTTGGAAGGCAGTAGCACGAGAGAGTGAAAAGGCAGCCGCTAGAGCGGGAGCAGGCGTGGCGGACCCTGCGCCCGAGGAAGGGCCTGCGTCCAGAGCTGTAGAGAGGACGCCTCACGCCCAGTGCCGAGAGGATACGTTAGAAGTGGGCAGAGGGTCGGAACAGACCTTTCTCCCGGGAGGACGTGCAGATGGCCGGTGGCACCTGAGAAGAGGCGCGTCGTTGGTCCTCAGGGGCCTGGAGACCAGAGCCACAGCGAGAGCCCGTCTCACATCTCACCCCACCAGGGCGGCGCCAGCGGGAAAGGCAGAGGCGCCGCGGATTCGGTTCCCGACCACCACGAGGAAGCGAGTCGGAGGAAATCGTTGGCTTGCGGTGTGTATGAAGTCACGCGTACACTATGTGGGGTCCCGCACACGTGTAAAAGGACAGCGTGCGTGCCTTCATTAAAGCATCCTGTCCTGTGAGCTTTCGGTGAGCCATCGTCACTGACCACAGGGCACCCCTCCAAGTGCAGTTAGTGAAACAGGGAGATACCGTGAGAATTACCAACGTGCCACAGAGACACGAAGCAAACAAGTGCTGCTGGGAAAATGGCGCCCGCACACTCGCCTGACGCGGGGTCGCCGCGCACCGTCCGTTCGGAGAGCCGGCGCGGTGCGCAAAGTGAAGTGCGAGGTGAAGCTCAGGGCAGGCCTCCCGCAACGAGCGGGGCGAGGCTGCGGCGGGGCCAGAGCCTCGGTTCACACAGACGCCCTCCAGGCAGCGGGCCCAGCCGGTGGAGGGGTCCGGGGGAAGGGGCCTGGCGCGTGGAAACGCGCACACGCCCACGGGCGGGAGGCACAGGAGGAGATGGGATGGAGGCCGAGGCCTGCGAGGACAGGCTGTACGGCCGCGGTGAAGGTTTGCCTCTGCCCCTGGGTGTGGCGAGAAGCCCCTGGTCGTGTTCAGGCTGAGAGCGGCAGGTCCGCACACAGTCCAGGCCTCTCTGCCGCATGGAGGGGGACGGAGAGAGGAAGGGGTGGCGCCCGTGGGCTTGTCCGGATGGATCGTGGTGCGGGCGCTGGTGCCAGGTGCCTGCCAGGGCAGTGGCGGGGACGAGGCGGTGGGCGGGAGGAGCGCGCCAACTCCAGCCGTTTGCCACTGTGGACGAGTGGGTCGGTGGGACAGGACACCAGGGCTGGGGGCCCGAGCAGTGGAGGGGGCTCTAGGGAGGGCATCGGGAGGAAGGGGAGTCTGGCAGCAGGGCTGGGAGGGCGGGGGGTGGGGCAGCACCAGAGTTCTCATCCACGGGTGTTAGGGCTGAGCTGCCCGGTGGATTTTCAGGTGGAAACAGCCCTTCCTGGGAGTGAGCCTAGGGCTCCTGGAGGGCCTCAGGCCCAGAGATGCTTGGGAGTCACGGGGAGGGGTTGCGTGGACCCCCAGGCCTGCGTATACCCCTCCCTCCCCTCCCCCAGGGAGCGCGTGGGGAAGGGGAGAAGCTACGCCCACCTCTGTGCTGCCCTGTTGTCGGGAGGCCTGTGGCATTTCATCTCCATCCCGACCTCGATGCTGGCGGGTCATTCTCGTTCCCCCAACTGTCCCCCCCCGCCCTGAGGGGCAACATCTGCCCACGGATGTTGCACTGAGTGGTCTGCAGGTAGAAGGAGGGCTTTTTAAGTCCGGGCTGTAGGGGGTCCTTCTGTCTCCTCCTCTCAAGTTTTCATTTCTCCTCCGAGACATGAGCTGCACGGTCAGTGATGCTTCCGCGCAGGACTGGGTGGCAAGGTTCCAGGCAGAGGCTGACTTCTTGCTTGCCACACTCCCGATTTTTAAAAAGCCACTAGTTCTGTTACTTTTTATTTGGTCCGGAGTATCAGGGACCTCTGCGGTCAGGCTGACCTTCCGTCCGTGCCTGAGGACGTCTCTTTCTTCCATGTTCTTACTGCGCCAGGACGAGACTTTCCCGTGCCTGTTAGTAATTTGTTTGCTCACATGGTGTCCCCTGGTGTGAAGATGGGTGCGGTATTCGCGAATCCCTCCTGCACTTCGCAAACGGGCCTTGGTTCCTGCCCTCAGGGAACTCACAGTTGACAGGAGTGACCGGCTTCCAGCCCCTGAGGAAGTGAGCGGTGCCCGGAGAGAGGGCACAGGTGGGAAGAACGGAGCTCACTCAGAGGGGACTTCAGGAGGCAGTGCCCCGAGAAAGGGGTCTGGACCTGAAGTGGAAACTTGTTCTAGGCAGAGGGAATGGCATGTGTAAGTGCTCCGAGGCCGGGAAGCCTGCAGCGGTGTGGGACGCCGTTGGTACAGCGCGTGGGGGGGAGGGTCTTGTGGGGACTTGGGCCGGGCCGAGGACCCGTTGGGCCGACGCTTGCACATGAGTCTTGGGGTGGGCCACCGGAGGTCTGCGCAGAGGATGGCGGGAAGAGTGCCGTGCTTCGGGCCGAGTTTTACGACAGCAGGTCAGGGCGGCTCCCGATGGCGGTCAGCGCGAGCATGTCGTAGAGGGCGCGTCCTCCCAGCAGGCCCTGCGCTCCGGCTCAGAGCCCGCTCAGCCTTGGTTCTGATGTGGACGATGTTTCTCAGGGTGCTGTTCCTATCCTTCGGCAGCGTCACAGTAAAAGCTGACGTGGCTCCCATGATGAGGCCCCTCGGGGGAGGCGGGGGGGGGTTTAAATGTGCAGAGGTTCCTGCCCGAAGGTGCCTCTCAGACAACAGCTGGCCAGTTTCTAAAGGTGCTTTCAGCCTATCTTTTATATATAAATTATCCATGTTTATTGTATTTACATGTATTTGCATATAAATTTTATATAAATTTTATAAATGTAGTTCTGGCAAAAACAGCCATTTGTTAAGACCCGCACAGCGTTCTGGATACACGGAGGCTTCTCGCGAAGATGCGTCTGGAACAGCATCGCCTAAGTCGGTGCTGTCCTACGTTCTCTTCCCTCATCACAGCCTCAGAACCGACACTCTGGGCCATCTCATGGGGCTGAGGTCAGCTGTGGGAGAGTTCCTGGGGTCCAGGGAGAAAACGACAAGCAGTACCTGGCACCCTGCTCAAAGCCAGAGGCACCGGTGACACCCGAAGTCGTCTTTGGAAAGAGACCCCACAGGGCGCCTGCGTGGCTCAGTCGGTTCAGCGTCTGACTCTTGATTTCTGCTCAGGTCCTCATCTCACGGTTCATGAGATCGAGCCCCACGTTGGGCTCTGTGCTGGCAGCGTGGAGCCTGCTTGGGATTCTCTCTCCTTCTCTCTCTGCCCCTCCTCTGCTGACTCTCTCTCATAAAACAAATAAACGAACTTTAAAAAAAAAAAAAGGCCCCAGTACAGTCTCCACCAAGGATGGATCCTTTCCGTCCGCTGCCCCGTCCCCGCCGCACGCCCCTGTGGAGCCACGCGGGCCCCTCTGACGTGGCGCAGCCCTTCCCAGGAGCCCACACTACCGGTCCGCGTCATCAGGCGCCCGTCACGCATCCGTGTGACTGTGGTTAAGAAGCACTCTAGGACGTTCCCACACCTGCAGTCCGAGGTTCGTGCCCGGGGGTCCGTCCCGGAGTCCAGGCGGGAGCACTCCAGGTGCGGCCTGGCGCCCGGCGCCGTCACACCGGGGAGAGGTCCACACCAGGGGGGTTTGTCCTCGGGGCGACGGGACATCCCGCAGCATTCCAAGAGGACGAGGCAGAGCCGTCGTGCGCTGGATGCGGGTTGAGCTCCCGGGGACAGCGCGGTCACACCCAGCAAGCCTGACGAGCCACCGTGTCCACATGCCAGGGCGAAGTGTTGGGGAGGCAGGGGGTCATGTGTGTGTGTGCACGCGAACACACCGGGTGAGGCCCTGTGAGGCCACAGCAGGTGCTGCAGTGGTCCTTCTGGGAGGGGCACGGGGCTAGGGAGTGGGACGTCCTGTCCTGGTGTTTCTACTGAAAACACCTATTGATTGCAGTGTTTAAGAAGGAGAGGGAAGGCGTGCGTGGGCTCGTGTTTCGTGGTAAAACACGCTTGAAGACCGGCCCTTTGGTGTGTAGCCATGGCTGAAGTCACTGTGGCACTCACTGAGCTGTGCAGGGGGCGCCTTCTGCCACGCACGCACACGTGGGTGCACGCACACGCATGCACGCACTCGCACATATGCACACACAAGCCTAAACATTGGAGAAGGATTGTGGTACATACAGCACCTGAGTGTGAGCCCGCGGACACACTGTAAGAGCCTCTTCCATCTCATGTTCACAGCCTGCCTGCATCCGAAGCCAGCGTCTTCTAAAATGACGTATTTTGCCTTCTGTTTCTCTTTCTTTCTTTCCCTTCTCCTCCCCCTCCTCCTCCTCCTCCTCCTCCTCCTCCTCCTCCTTTCTTCTTCTTCTTTCTTCTTCTTTTTTTTTTAACAGAGAAGGTTCCGGCTGAATCCCAACCTGAATTGGGCACGTGGGGAGATGGCAAAGGTGAAGACGAATTATCCCCAGAAGAAATACAAATGGTAAGGCCACTCTGCCCAGTCGGGTGTTGTTAACTAGTGTCAGTGAGACTGTTTCTCCGAGTAGGAGGTCATCCTAAATGCCCTTGCCCTGATTGTTATACCGAGTTTTAAAAATTACAAATATCTATTTTAGGTACAACTTTTCCACCTGATATCCTAATTCTTAATATGCTTTTTATAAGTTTTAAATTTGCCGTAGCATAATTAAAGAAGAAAATGCCTTGGAATAATTTTGCTAATATTAGATATCTTTTCAGCTGCAGTAAAATAGTCCTCCAGACTAAATAGGTCTTTCATAATTACTGCCGTGCTGCTTTTTAATCGTTTGAACCGCCGGCGTTGTGTCGATGTGGAGAAAGCGGAAGTGATGACTGAAAAATGTAGAGTCACACCTTGACGGCTAAGGTCTAGGGGCCCTGTCGCAGGTCGTCCTCGCTGGGGGAGTTTCAGGAGGAAACTGACGGGTTGGGCGGGAGCCCCGCCAGCTCGTTTCCGGCACGGTCTGCGCGCAGCGCGTCCGACGGCCGCCTGACGGAGCCAAGTGGAATGCGCCGCGTGGGGTTGGGAGCAGGCGTGTCCGAGCGCTGCCCAGGCGGCACGCCGTCCCCGGCCTAGAGAGCCGGGAAGCTGGGTCCCACCAGCCTACCTGCAGCGGCTGGACCCGACGGATGGCGGCAGTGCGATTCGCACCGCGGCCGACCGTGGACAGGCCTTTTCTCCGGGGCTCGCTTCCCCCACCGCCCTCTTCGGAATCGTGTTCGGAGGGGGCGGGGCGTTACCATCTGCTTTTAACTTCGGCAAAAAGCAGTCAAGGGTCTGGCCCAAGGTCCCCTGGTTATTAATAAGTGGTAGATAGAGCTGATTAATAATCGGTTCACACGTTCTAACCCACGCCACCTGCTGAAGAAGAGGAGAACAGAGATCTGAGCCGGAGCCCTGTCCCCTCAGAACGGGACCGCGCTCGTCCCAGCCTCGAGCCTCTCCGCCTGTGGCGTTTCTGTCGCCGGCCTCTTTCTCCTCACTGTCGTCCTCATGCCTCGCAGGCCTCCCTGGCCACCCAGCCCGCGGCGCCCCCAGCCTCTCTGCCCCCGCGCCCCGCTTTATTCCCTCATCCCTCCGCTAGAACACGGGAGCCACGAGAGCAGGAACTCTGCTCTGTCGCCGTCCTGCTTCCAGAGGCTAGATGGTGCTGAGCGGAGGAGCGCCGTCGAGGAGGAGGACATCGGAGCTGTGGGCAGGACCACCAGTGAGGACTCCGGGCTCCACGGGCTTTAAGTTATTGCTGTTAGGCGCACTTACGAATGCCGCCTGTATGCCGAGCCTGTATATATGTGGTCTTAGTTCATCTTTATAACAGTCCAGTAAAGTGGGAATTATCCCTCTGTACCTCTGAAAAATGTAAGGCCCAAAACCTCCAAAGCCCTCCAGGGTCACAGAGCCAGTGGAGCAGGGCCACGTCCTGGGCCCTGAGCCCTGACTTTTTCCCTGCGTCCTAGCTCACGGGAGTCCCTGGGGGGATCTGGTGCCGTGAGGGGTTGTAGCCTGTGTAGGAGCCTTGTGGCAAACGGACACGGACAGCCCGGCAGAGGCATGAGCCGCCCCGGCCCACTGAGCGGCGTCGTGTGTGCAGGCCGGGCCCGCGAGGGGGCCAGGTGCGTGTGCCTGCTCTCTGGAACACTGGCTGCCGAGGGCGGAGAACCAGCTCAGAATCTCCTTGCTGTCCCGACTTCCTGTTTCTTCTCCAAGCCTGACCCACTTGGTCTTTGTTGTTGTTGTTGTCGTTGATTTCATTATTATTTATTTTTGAGAGAGTGCAAGTGGGAAAGGGGCAGAGAGAGAGGGAGACACAGAATCGAAGCAGGCTCCAGGCTCTGAGCTGTCAGCACAGAGCCTGACGCGGGGCTCGAAGTCACAGACCGTGAGATCATGACCGGAGCCGAAGTCGGACGCTTAACCGCCTGAGCCCCCCAGGTGCCCCGAGCCTGACCCACTTGTGGCCCCCCTCACTGTGGGGCTGACGACTGAGTGAGCTGATGGGGAGGCTTTTGCCTCACGGTGCCAGGCACACGGCACGTGCTCACAGTCTCCTTCCGCCTTTCCCCTTCAGTGCAGCAGGCAGTGCGGAGGGCAGGGCAGCTCTCCTTTGCACGGGGTAGATGGAACTGGGCAGGGTTCAGGCTCCCGAGCCACAGCTGCATGTGTGCAGAGAGGACAGTGGTGTGCGTGCCACACTCGGCAGCATCAAGAGGTCATGCAGGCGGGAGCGGCGGCTCAGTGTGCATTTTATACACAGTACCGTTTCACGTTTACCCCCTTCCTCCGCCCCCCCCCCCAGATAAGGGGTTTCCTGTCTGGGCTCAGAAGCACGAAACTGATGGCAGTGATCATACTCTTAGCCATGACTTTCTTGGGACTTGCTTCGGGGTGTCCCCTCAGAGCCGGTCCATTGTCTGGAGTAACCATCGTGGACAAAAATAACCGTGTTAACATACTAAAACAACTTTAAATGGCTCGCCAGGCCCCTGGCATTCTCCAGATTCTCCCGGGTTCCGGAATGCACCCTCTGACCTTGAGTAGGTGCGTGGTGCTCCCCAGACTCAGACGTGGGAGCCGGAAGCCGCGAGAGTGGAGGGTGGCTGGGCAAAGGCTGTAGCGTGCGTTCTAGTTGGTCAGGAGCTGAGCTGGCCAGGGCGCAGCAGTGGAGGCAGAGGGGAGAGGTGCTGGGGAGGGGAGAGGTGCTGGGGGAGCGGACCGGACCGGACTGGCCTGGGAGAGGGGAGAGGAGCCTGGAGCTTTCTGACGTGGGAAGACAATGCAGGCAGTGAGAAGGGAGAGGCGGCTGGGCGGGGCAGGGGTGCTGAATTCCATTTGAGAGCCCTGTGTCTTTGCGGCACCTCAGGGACATCCGTGGGAAGTGTCTGGTGGGCAGTGGCCTTGACGCTCAGGCTAGAGACGTGAATGTGGGAGGCGTCCTACTGCTGAGGTCGGACCGTGCGCGCTGGGGAGAGAGGGGAGAGGCAAGGGACGTCCCCGGGGACCCTCCACTGGGAGGCAGGCCGAGGCAGAGAGGCCAGCAAATGAAAGTGAAGGACGATTGGCTCACGCTCCCTTCTTACAGCCAAACGATGGCAAGTTTCTTAAAGTCTCAGCTTTTTTCTTCAATTTGTACAAAACAGTTTTATCAGTGAAAATAATGACTTCATGTTCCCTCAAATAGTGTAACAGGACCACATCTTTGCTAGAGAAAAAAATACATGTCGCTCTGTTTTTTTTAATGCATTCGTACGTAAGCAGAATTTACTTGCTGTTTAAGGCTTTTTTTTTTCCTTGATATACTTCATAAAGGAAGTAGCTAGAAGAAGAGTCAGCTGTTTGCCAGAGAAGTTTGCCTTTCTCCTGTAGGTCGGGTGAGCATAGACTGTTTGTTAACCTTTGCCGATGCGCGTGGTGGGGTGAACCAGGCGAAGGACCCCGGCAGGGGCGCCTCGTCCCCTGATGCTCCGTCCCAGTGAGAGACGACAGACCAGTGTGGGCCCAGGGACCTGGCAGAGGTGCTCAGATCCTCCGCATCCCTTCCTCTCTGCATAGTTTGGGGCGAGAAAACTAACCTCCCTGCACTTCAGTGTGGCAGGAATCCCCACCCCCCGGAATTGTTGGGAGTGCAGCAGTGGACGGAAGGGTGCCCCGCAGAGGGCAGGGCGCACAGTAGCTGCTCAGCCAGCGGTGCCCCCACGCTGGAACACTGGCGCTGGCCCTGTGCACACCTGCGTCCCCTGCACGTGTCCGGGATACGGTTGGAGCTAATGCACGTGAAGAAGAAAGGTTCATGTCATAAGGCTTTTCTGTGCCTAATGACTGTTGATGCCCCATGTCCCCTCTTCGGTGTCCCATCCTGAGCCATGGTCTAAAAACATGCTACTGACCATTCCCAATGATGCTGGTTATTTCAGGGTCCCAGTGTCCGTGACCTAAAGCAGCCAGAACCAGCAAGACTGCCCTCATTCGTCTTGTGTTACTGCAAGTAGGTTGGGCAGAAGGCTGTAATGTTCAGAGCTCCATGGCAAGCTCTTAAGTGTTCACTTAACTTCTCTCTTAATTGGGAAGAATAGCTAAGTTCCACATCTTACAGGCCAACTAACCCAAATCTTACTCAACAGGCTCACCCCTGAAAATGAGGAGAAATAAATACGACACTATTGGTTTTAAATTGGAAAGTGTTGTAGCAAATTGTGGTCATAATTCATAATCACTGTTTTGGAATTTTTCCTCAGGGTAAAATAATGAATTAAGCCTTATAATATCAATTTAATTCATTATTTCACCCATAGGAGCAGTTGTTATGTGTTCCAAAATGGTTGCAGAGTGTTATATGATTTGCACACTGAATTTCCATTTATAACTCACGATGCAGGTATATTAACGTTTGAGTTACTATAAGCAGATGTTTTGCGGTCAGGCTGAGTGGAACCAAATTGTTTTCTGATGTTATGTAGAGAAAATACCTCTTTTCCAAGCCTGCATTCAGTTTACTCGCCTCAAGTGAAACCACCTGCATTTACTGATGTATCCCTTAGGATAATTTTGAAAGCCATGCGTGTGAGTTCTGTTCTTAAATCTGGACGAAAGGTGTCCCTGGCCCGTGTCCCATGGCAGGCCGCTAGAAGTGCCAGGTAGCTGGCTGGCAGGGCCGGTGATCTGGGGCCAAGCTCAGCTCCTGGCAAGAACTGTCGGTAGGATCTGGGCACCACAGGACTGGGAGCTGAGGCCCACACCCTGGGGAGGTTTCAGGCTCACAGGGGCAGAAGTGGGGATGGAGGCGAGAATCACAGAGCCATGAGTATGCAGGTGTTTGGCAGAGGCGAAGTGCTTCTGAAGAACCCAGAGAGGCTCTGGGCCGGGGTGGTGGGGGCAGACTGCTGTCTGGGCCGAGCCCCTGTGGGTCCAGGTCCTGTGGGTCCAGGTCTTGTGGGTCCCGGCCCCTGTGGGTCCAGGTCCTGTGGGTCCCGGCCCCTGTGGGTCCAGGTCCTGTGGGTCCCGGCCCCTGTGGGTCCAGGTCCTGTGGGTCCCGGCCCCTGTGGGTCCAGGTCCTGTGGGTCCAGGTCCTGTGGGTCCTGGCCCCTGTGGGTCCCGGGTCCTGTGGGTCCCGGCCCCTGTGGGTCCAGGTCCTGTGGGTCCTGGCCCCTGTGGGTCCTGGCCCCTGTGGGTCCTGGCCCCTGTGGGTCCAGGTCCTGTGGGTCCTGGCCCCTGTGGGTCCAGGTCCTGTGGGTCCCGGGTCCTGTGGGTCCAGGTCCTGTGGGTCCTGGCCCCTGTGGGTCCAGGTCCTGTGGGTCCTGGCCCCTGTGGGTCCAGGTCCTGTGGGTCCTGGCCCCTGTGGGTCCTGGCCCCTGTGGGTCCAGGTCCTGTGGGTCCCGGGTCCTGTGGGTCCCGGGTCCTGTGGGTCCAGGTCCTGTGGGTCCAGGTCCTGTGGGTCCTGGCCCCTGTGGGTCCTGGCCCCTGTGGGTCCAGGTCCTGTGGGTCCAGGTCCTGTGGGTCCAGGTCCTGTGGGTCCTGGCCCCTGTGGGTCCAGGTCCTGTGGGTCCAGGTCCTGTGGGTCCTGGCCCCTGTGGGTCCAGGTCCTGTGGGTCCAGGTCCTGTGGGTCCCGGCCCCTGTGGGTCCAGCTCCTGTGGGTCCAGCTCCTGTGGGTCCCGGGTCCTGTGGGTCCAGCTCCTGTGGGTCCATAGTCTCTGGGTCAGTCAGCTGCTCTTGCCTCTCTGCAGTGCAAATAACTTCTCGTGGCCTCATCTTCTACCCAGAGGCCTTTGTAGGAGTGATTTTCTCTTTAAAACTATAGTAAAGAGGATTAGATTAGAAAAGGATTTCTGTAACCGGGTGTTCAGTGTGGATTTGTATCCTTTAAACCAGCTTATAAACCCTCTTGGGGCCCTCTATTTGGAAGTCGGACTGACTTCTAAGTGGAATAAAGCAGTTAAATAACATTGCGTAATGTGCATGTAACACCCAACACATGCCCAGTGCCGCTCTGAGCACTTGTGTTTATTAGTGCAGGCCACCCCGTGTGGTCGGGACTGTCGCTGGCCCCACTTTACGGCGAGCTCCCTGGTCCTAGACCTTTAAATGTGGTGCCTACCACTGTGGTTGAGGGGAACTTGCTCCGGGCATCTGTCTGTGCGGAGGGAAACCACTGCATTTTGTTGGGAGACCAAACAGTATGGAGTGGAAGGAGCCGCGGCAGGAGGCCCGCACAGACAGACTGGCTGCTGTCCTGCCTCTTGGGCCCGGCTGGTCCACCTTACCCGTCACGCACCCTCATGTCCTGCTTCCCAGTGCCTCAGGGAGATGGGTGCCCTGTGACAGGCAGGTCGTCTTCCTCAGCCCGTGGGCACCCCTGTCCTTGGTGCTGACCGTGGAGACCAGGCCTCGTTGGCTACTGCACCTTGTGAGATCCCTGTCCCTCTAGGGGATGGAGGCCACGCCAGCAGCTGCCAGTGGGCCCCAGTGAACGCTGTGTGAGCGTTTCTCATGCTGGAGAGAGCGAGATGACCTCAAGTCACAGTGGCCCTCTACAGTTTGAAAGCAGAGAGGTGGAAGGGGCCTTCAGAACCTTTCATGACTCACTTTGCATATCTGGAATCTGACTCCCAGAGATTTAATAATGGTTAACATTTGGCGGGGGCTTCGTATGTGCCACACACTGTGTAAGCAACTTACACGCATCGGCACGTCTTTCTCTACTGAGTACTGTCTTCGTCCCATTTTTAGGGACGAAGACAGAGGCACAGAAAAGTTATCTGCCCAAGGGCATACAGCTTCGAAGATAAAGGAGCCATCATCCCTCCCCACCCTGGGCATCAGGCAGGAGAGGATAAGAATCACATCTGTTCACAAAGAGGCCCTGTCACCTGACAGGCCAGACAGAAGCCAATGACTGGTCCAGGGGTCACCCCAGGAATTCCCATGAGGCCACAGGGGCAGGCCCGCTGACATCCCAGGTGTGTCCACCACCCGCCTCTCCCGGCCGGCAGCTGCTGCTCCTTGCCTTCCTCTGCAGAGGAGGGGTGAGGTGTACAGGTCTGCCACCGAGACAGCATCGGAAACCACCCTGAGGTCTGGTGCTGGCGAATGTCGCCAGCAGCCTGGCCGTTCCCCGATCTACCTGAGCCCCGCCAGATCCCGATGAGTGGTTACCTCGCACCTGGCTATGGGAAAAATAGGTTTCGTTGTGTTCAAAAACACAGTTTCATTGTAACTCCTGCCTCCCAGTGGGGGCTCCTTTCCATAAGGGTCCTGGCCACGCCAGCCTCTCCCCTCAGCCCTGTCACCACCTGATCACTCGAGGCATTTGTTTCTCTCACCCCCCCCCCCCCAGGGACTGGGTACTTCTCAGGTGACCAGGAACCCACAGGCTGAAAGGAAATCAGAGCCAGGATCTGAGCCCGCCGCTGACAGGCGTCCTTCAGGACTGACGCCTCCCCAGAGTCCCGAGGAGGCACAGTAAGTGCCACATGCCCAGAGCTGGGGAGGAAAGAGAGTGAGCTTTGTTCCGGGAGGGCAGTCCAGTGATAAGCCCCCTCAAGCCCCTAGTCAGTCTTGCTCAGGAGCAGTTTAGGAAGCATAAAAGGGCTGAGGATTTAAAAGGACAGGGCCGTATTTTGTCATTAAAAAATAGAAGAAAATGCCCCCTACCCCACCCCCCCCAGAAAACCCTGAGTAATACCTGGGAGAATTAGTGAAAGTAAATTAGCACCTACATGCTGAAGTAATTGTACTTTTCCTTAAATTACTGGACTCTTAAGTAACCGTTGAGTTGACAGTGAACCGGGCTGAATGCTCTCAAACTCTAAAAAGTGAAGTTTTTATTCCCTTCAATAGCCTATTTCCTGCGTAATTAGAAGGGCCGTGCTGGTACTGTGTCAGCAGCCTGCTCGCGGTCGAGGCGGCCAGCAGCCTGCTCCCCCGTCCTTCTGCACTTCCGCAAACTGTGCCGCCCAGCAGGTCTGGGTGCAGCGGAGGCCTCTTTGTTTCGACGGCCCCTCGACCAGGGCAAGAAGCGTAGTGATGGGTCAAGTGCAGGGGAGTTTTTTAAAGGGAGGGGATGGTAGAAGGTGAGTCCATCTGCCCAACTCGTCTGGTCACTAGCAAGGCGCCTAGGCTGGGTTTCGAGGGACCAGAGTCTCCCGGTGGGGGATGCAGCAGCCTCCATCAGCCCTCGGCTGATCTGTGCAGGGGTGAGGCAGTGGGCAGCAGAAGGCTGCGCCTCAGCGCTGAGCTACAGGGCCACGCACAGGGCCGGCGTGGTGCGGTGTGACGTGACTGGCATCTTCGATCGCTCTGACCGAGGAGTGGGGGCAGACTGGAGGAGAGTGAGAGATGACGAGGGCATGGCACGGGCGCCAGGGAAGGGATGGATGCAGCAAGGGTGCAGGTGAACCGGCAGACAGGACAGGAGGGCGCCCGCGTGGAGGGCTGGGGGGAGCTGGGAGGAATGAGCAAGGCACGAGGGGAGGGGAGAGGGGCGGGGAGGTGTAGCAGAGGGAGCACTGAGTGAGCCCAGCGCATTCCCTCCCTGTGAAGTCAGAGGGCCACCGCGGCAGGGAGAACGTGAGCCCCTGCGTGACGTGCTCAGCACGGGGTCTGCTGTGACTTCCGTAACCGTTATGTTTTCCCTCCATTGTCGTTTTTCTGAGCGAGTCCTAGCTCGATCCTCAGGTTGCAGAGCCTCTGGAAAGCAAGCGCTTACCTCCGTTTGTTCCCCACACAGCGCCTGGCACAGACAGCGCCTCGGAAAGTAGCTGTGGACAGGACTGCCGCTTTGACAGATGTGAAGGGAAGAGTGCCTGCGAGGCCTTTTCAGACTTGGTTTGACGGGTCCCCCCCGCAGGCAGCTCGTAGTCGCAGGGGGAGTTTGAGACCTGCGCAGCTTATTACAAGGCTTCAAGTAGCTCACGTCCTAAGAGATTTTCTTTCGCAAGGTCCTAGGCCAAGGTTAGAAACATGAGAAACCAGCTCGAGCCCAGGGGCCCAGGACCCGTCACAGAGAAGGTGGCGTCTGAGCCAGGGCCGTGGACCGAGGGCCGGGAGATGGAGGGCCCCCACCCGGGGCCGAGCGCGCATTCGGGGAGTGGAGGGGGCCCATGGTGAGGAGGAGGTCTGGCCCCATACCACGGCACAGCTTCAGACGCACCATCCTTTCGCTTGGTGGGAACGGCGGGGGGCAGCAGCTGTCCGCTCCGGAGTTGACTCGGCTCTGACGGGCTCCCGGGGGCCAGGCTGGTGTCCTTACCCGGCTGAGCTCAGGAACGCAGCTCCTCTGGTTCCTGGGCCTGTGTGTCCCTGGCACGGTGGCATGCCACCAGCCTGGCTCGGAAATGTGACTACCCTGTGCTCCGCGGAGCTGCTGGAGCTCACCGCTCCCGAGACCGTCCCAGGGAGAGACAGGAGAGAGCAGGGGGAGGACAGCGGCGACCCCACGCCTCCACGCTCTCACCGTCCAGGCGTCACGTGGGCTTGCAGGCAGGAGAAGTCCAGCCGCAGGGATGTTTTCACAGGGACACCGCATGCCTCCACGCCAGGAGGAGGGATTCGGTGGCAGTTCTTGGAGGGCAGATCAAAGATTTCCATGCAGACGACTTGCTAGACACTTCCCTTGCGTTACTTTGGAGTGTGACGTCACCCTTGATGTGTCTGTCTCCTCACAGTTTGAACAAGAGAACCAGCGCCTGATTGGTGAAATGAACAGCCTGTTTGACGAAGTGAGGTATGTATGTGGTTCCTGCGCCGATGGCCTCAGCTCTTCTAGAAACTGGAACTTCATTAATGTCCTTTGATGGGCAGGGCCACATGCACCACCCCCCCATCAGCCATGTAGGGGTCAAGGCAGCTGCCCGACTTCAGTGGCTCCCCTTAGCTTGTGGGCCTTTGGGAGGTCACCCCCTGTGTGCTGCTGCCAGGCTCCCGGTGCCTGCAGGTGGCACAGGTAGTGCCGCCGTGTGGGGGCCGGCACAGCTCCTCACTCCCAGGGCTGGCCAAGCACCGCCTCCTGTATACGGCTCCGCCGGGGCCCGTCCGTGCCCTCAGCAAAGGGGTCGGCAGTGGTAGGTGAGCGGCCGAGCTCGCCCCCGTTAGCTGGCTGGCCCTCTCGGGGGAGCACGTGGGGCCTGTTCCCCCAAGAATGCCTGGAGCGTCTCAAAGGCAGGCCTGGGCTTTTGCAGGGGATTAAACCCTGCTGCACTGGGGGCTCATCCGAAAAGAAAGTGTGTCCTGGGGACAGCTCCGGGGACTCTGATGGCACCTGTGCTCCTCTGTGGCCTTTGCCCTTGTTCTGTGGGCCTCCTGGTCCTGGCTCTGAGCCTTGGCCCCACCTGCCTCGCTCTTCTTTCCCACACCTAGAAGCACTGCAGGAGGGGTGGCCGGCTGCCCCGACACAGCTCGGCCCCTGCCGCCCCTGCTTCTGGACCTGCGCCACCCCTGGGGCACCGGTGCTGCCCCTAAAACCGAGAGATGCTCAGACTCTCGGCTGCTGAACCTGGATAATTTTCCGACAGAACCGGAGGAGTGTTTCCTCTCAACAGGAAGTTGGTTTGGGTGGCAAACACGCTGTCCCTCAACCTCCTGAGCAGTAACGGAGTTGAGTTGTCGCCACACTGGCATTCCGAGTCCCCGCCACGTTACCGTGGTTACTGGGCTGGGTACAGGCCTCAGCATTCGAAGACTACCTGTCACAACCCGGGGTGTGGACTCCAAGGCAGGGGCGCTGTGGGTCAGCTTACAGGGGAGGGCGGTTTCTGCACTGCAGTGCACCCCCTAAATGAGAGACTTCCAAGGAGAGCCGGGTGGGGCGGTGCCTGTCTCCTCCTTCTCTGAGCCTGGCATGGCGCCCCTCCCCCTCTCACGGATGCTGTGGTGCCCCTCCCCCTCTCACGGATGACGTGGTGTCCCCTCCCTCTCTGGAGGCTGTAGTAGTGTCCCCTCAGGTCTCACATGGTCCATTTAGAAATGTGTACCATTCCTGCCAGGACTACCACCTACTAACAGTTGTATGTAATTTTTTTTTTAATGAAGGCAGATTGAAGGGAGAGTGGTTGAAATTTCCAGACTCCAAGAGATATTCACAGAGAAGGTTTTACAACAGGTAAGGAAAAAAAAAAATCATGATTTAAGGTTGTAGCTTCAGAGACTCTGCTGTGAAGGCAGGATGTTTGTTCCAAGGTGCCCGGAGCCGTGTGCGTTCATACAGCTCTTCACGCGAGGGCCCCTGGTCCCCCGGCGCAGCTCGTGTGCGGGGCAGGGACCTCTCTGCACCGGACCCGCTGGCTGGCCCAGGCCGGACCGAGCGGTGGCCCGCGTGTGCGCTGGAGCACACGGAGGGGGGAGTCAGGTAGATCTTCCTCTGGGCGCCTCTGAGCTACGGTTTTCCCGTGTGTAAACGGGGTGACCCTCGCGGGGCCGTCGTGAGACAACCTGCTCAGAGACAGCCCGCAGGAAGCGCCAGCACCCCGGTGGGTAGGAGCCTTCCAGCGGATAGTGTGCCCAGAGCGCACACTCGGCCCTCTCGGAACGCCAAGTCCGCGCCCCCGGGTGTCCTGTCCACACAGGGTGTAGGGTTCTTGTTAGGTGGATTTTCATGTGATTGTGTCCTGCTTCCAGCTCTAAAACTCTTCCAGCCCGTAACTGGCAAAACTCTTAGTGACCTGGTAAATTTACCCTTCTGTTTTTAGCACCCACACACCGTGGAAGGGTTTTAAAGCAGTGTTATTTTTGCTGCACTGTGTTAAATTGGCCGAGTTGGCGTAAGACTCCCCCCACTTTCATAAACCCGCCCGAAGCCTCACAGCCAGAGCTGGATCATCGTCAAGTAGGTACACGCAGTCTAACGAAGTTCAGGTTCATGATGTTGCCCTTCCCAACGGCCGAAGGACCTGTTCAAGCGTGGGTGTGCCCAGCCTCCACGAAGAAGCCTGATGGCCGTCCCTTCAGCCTGCTGAGGCGTGAAACCGCTAAGTGAGCCGTCCCGGTCAGAGCACACGCCTCGTTTCTCGGGACAGCTCAGTGCGGCAGGAGAGCTCGGCGGCCAGGTCCGGTCACACGCTGGCTCCGGGCCGATTCGGCCTTCCAGCGTGTGCCAGGTGACCTGGGTGCCCTGAGCCACACCGTCCTCTGCACATGGGCAGATGTCCCCGCCCCATTCTCGGGGCTGGGGGTCGAGGTACCTGACCCACTCCCGGCTCGTGGCAGGCTCTCAGTACTCGGGAGCTGATGTTTTTATGTTTTAGGCTTCCTTCTTTTTTTCTTTTTAATGTTTACTTTTGAGAGAGAAAGAATGCAAGCTGGGGAGGGGCAGAGAGAGAGAGACACACAGAGTCTGAAGCAGGCTCCAGGCTCTGAGCCGTCAGCACAGAGCCTGACGCGGGGCTCGACCCCACAGACCGTGAGATCATGACCTGAGCCGAAGTTGGACACCCAACCGACTGAGCCACCCAGGCGCACCTCTTTTTTTTGTTTTAAGAGCGACACGAATGGTAGGACGCAAAGCGCTCTCCTGAGGCTGGCATGTGTCCTCAAGCTCACGCGCCTGGAGGCGTGTCTCTGGACTTCACACATACAGGAGAGGCTAGAGGGGAGCCCCTGGCTTGTGCTGGTGCCTACAGTAGCTCTCGTGTTTGTCCCTTTTGCCGGCGAGTGGCACAGGAGGTGGCAGCTGGGGGTGGGAGGAGGACAGGCACTGGGATCTAGTCCCAGTCCTGCCACATGGTTGCTGCGTGACTCTGGGTAAATTGCTAAACTTCTCTGAACCCTAAGTTTCCCTTTTGTAAGATGGGGATGCTGCCTGCCCCTCGGGGCACGGTGAGGACCTGCGGGCTCACACTTGTAAAGCCCTCCTGGCCACTGATGTACGGATGCTCAGGGAGGGAGGTGGCGCTCAGGCCTACGTGTCACCCCTCTTCCACAGGAAGCCGAGATCGACAGCATTCACCAGTTAGTTGTGGGGGCAACAGAGAATATCAAGGAGGGCAACGAAGACATCAGAGAGGTGAGTACCCTGGGCTCCCCAGGCCTCACCCGCCTGGCACCAAGTCCGGGCAGTGGCGGTAGTCCTGCTGGTAGTCTCCATGCCCCGAGAGCCTCGCTGGGCCCGGCCCACAGGGCTGACCTCCTCGCTGTGCAGGACAGTCCCATTCTATCCTCGCCAAACCCTGGGCACCCGCTGTGACCAAGAGACATGACTCACCGCTCTCCAGAGGAGCGATCGGAGGCCTATGAGGTCGCTCTTGGCAAGGGTTGGACCAGCCACCTAACCCAGGGGTGGGTGCCCCTGGAGAAGCTTGTTGGACCCCCATGCCGAGGGCCAGAGCCGTGGTCGCTGTTTATTGAGGCCACCACAGTGCACTCTGTTGAGTGAACACTGTCTTCTGCGTGTGGTCCTCGGGTTTGGGTTGGCATGGGACCGTTCCTGGGCCACTACTGCCACCGTACTGCCGGGAAACGGCAGGCAGGCCAGCAACGGTGCTCGTTTTAAGCCTGGGCCCCCCACGTGGGCCGTTTCTGGGCGGTTCCTGGGAGAAGCGTGCAGGACACCTGGGTGAGGGCCAGCCAGCAGGGGGACGCCCATTTGTTTTCTGATGGACCCCGAACCCCCGCGTGGCTTCGCCTGCTGATTAAGGCGGGCGTTGGTTCCGGGTGGGTCGAGTGCGTGCAGACGGTGGGGCGTCCGAGGGCTGCTGGGGCCCGGCTCCCGTGTGACGGGGGTGCCTGTGCTACCGCCCTCCCGCCCCCAGGCCATTAAGAACAACGCCGGCTTCCGCGTGTGGGTCCTCTTCTTCCTGGTGATGTGCTCCTTCTCCTTGCTCTTCCTGGACTGGTACGACAGCTAGGCGGCCCTGCTCGCTCCTGGCGCACGCCGCGCTGTCCACGGTCTCGGCATCGGAGGACGTTTGGGGGCGGGGGGCTGTGACAGAGCCACAGACTCTCACAAAAGGGACACCCAGACCTGTGGTCGTAAGCCCATTTAGTAGCTGAAGAAGAAAGCCAGGAGCACAGACTGACCGTGGTCTGGGTGACACCCTGAGGCAGGGTAGAGGAGGGGGGGTCGCCACGGGCTGCACCTAAACTGGAGGCCGACATGGAGGGCTGCCGGAGGCACGGCTCAGGGAGGCCCCAACCTCGCCCTCCCAGTGGCTTTGGGAAAAGTGCCAGGTCATAACTTTTCACAACAAAGGATCGTCACTTTGTTTCCCGTGGCTTCTTGTCTGCCTGAGCCAAGTGCTGCGGAGTCCCTATGTTGTAGAAAACTCACCTTCGCCTCGCAAACCTAATAAATGCAACTCCAGCTACTCCGTGTGCTGTCAGTGGGTCTGGATGCGGAAGTTCGGCGGACGCTGCCTGCCCGTTGGGGAAGGGGTGTGGGGACAGACCCTGGGCACTCAGCAAGGGGCCGCTGGCCCGGGGAGCATCCGTCCCGAGCAGGAGCCTGCCTGCTGCCCTTGGACCTGTGCCCCCGTCCCTCTAGAAACCGGAACAGCTGTTTGCAGGGGAAGGCCCCAGACTCCTGCAGCCACGTCTGTGCAGAGAGACGCAGGTGCTCACGGGGCCCCGCCTCGGAGGCCCTGCACCACTCCCTGCGGAATCGTGTGCTGTCCAGACAGTCTGTGGTGCAGCCACGGGGCCCGTGTTCTTTATTTGCACAGAGTGAAAATGTCAGAAGTCACATGTGAATGGATTTAGTCAATAAAACGTCTACTAGAAAATCCAAAGGGGTGTCGCCTTAGCAGTGCGTCCGCGTGGGCTCGAGCCTTGGTACATGTCTCCGTGCGGCAGAGCGTGGCACGCGGCTACTGCTCTCCGTGCCTCCGCGCGCCTTCACGGCACAGGCCCCCTGCTCCGATGCCACCGTCACGGCTTCAAGACACCCTGGAGACTAGAATACGGTTCTGGAAGCACGTTTCAGGAAGCAGGGATGGCATTGGCCGTGGCCACCACAACAGGTCTCGAACTAATTGTCATTTATTTTGGATCTACTGGAAGACAGTGACACTTTTGACAAACAGCACAGATAACATGGAAGAAAATGTGTGTGGATTTCTATTTAACGGTTTTACACGTGTAGCTTAGCTGACCGGCGCTTTTGTAAACATAGACTTCAGTGTCAGGACACGGGCTGAAATGTAACCTCCTTACAAAGATCGTGAACCGAAGTGTCCCCGCTGGCTCTGCAAGCTGGCTCTGCAAGCTGCCGCGCCGGCCCCTGCCCTGCCTGCTGCCTACAGCAAAGGGGCTCTAGGTTCATAAGATAAAAGTTAGTCTCGGCTTCCCAGCGAGGGAATTTTCACTTTGCCAACACAGATAAGGTCTTAAAAACTAACTCGCTAACAGGGCTGTTGGTGCAAATTTATTCATTAAGTGGAGAGAACGAAAAAGACCAAAGGGTTCTATTCGACACATCACAGAGCAGACAGACTACCTGTGGGGGCCCGAGACCCTCAGGCCGCGGCCCGAGCGCCTCCCCAGCCCCTCCCCACACGCGCTGGAACACGGTCCACGTGCACTGGCCTGGAGCGCCGTGCTCTCCGCGCCAGCGTGCCGGCTGCAGGGGGCAGAACGGAGCCCGAGCGGGCCCTGCTGCAGGACACGCGCACACTTGGGAGCGGGCGCACCTGCTACTGCACGTGCTATTTCCGTCCTTCTCCACACCTCTCCCTGCCACGCATCGTGGCAAGTGGGGACCGCTCTAAGTAGGGCTGTGGAGTCATGTTTGCAAACAGCAGCGGCCGGGGGTTAAAAAAAAAAAATTCTACAAAATGCATTATTTATCTGAATCCAAACCCCTTGCATATCCAGCGTAAATTTATTTTGATGGCATCCAATAAATCCCAGTAAAGTAGCTAAATTAAGATTCCTTAACAGGAAAAGTGGTGTCGGAGCTTTTAAGCAACGCTGATATGCACTTGGTCTTATGCCCACGAGCGGTCGGCAGCAAGTTTTATTTGCAAAGCAGCATTAGCGAACAGAAGCAGTTGCACCATAAATGAGTAACCTCTAAATTATCAGCAATTATATTTGATGAAATGTCCCTCCAAGTCCCTTGTTACCTTCGAGCGACACACTGTGAGGAAGTTGCCCGTCTCACTGGGCCGACTTGTCGGCGGCTTCGGTCTCTTGCTCGGACAGCTTCTCTTCTGACAGCACGGACATCCAGGGCGAGACGGAGCGCGTGACGCTCTGCTTGGCCAGGTTGTAGTGGTTGATGACGGTGTAAAACTTCTCCCGGGCGCTGGAGTCTTGCTCTGCGTAGTAGCTCTCCAAGCCTTCTGGAATGCACTGGGTGTTCTGAAAGACAAGAGGCCGTGGAGACACATGTCTCGATGCGCGGGGATGCCAGTGTGTCTCCAGTGGACACCCCACGGGTGTTTGCTGAGCACTCTCCCTGGGCTTAGAGGAGAAGCACAGCGATGAGCAACAGTGGTCGTGGGTCCCACCCGGCGGCCGCCTCACACTGGTCACGGCCCTCTGTAACAAGGCCGTGTCACAGCGGGGCTCGGGCTTCGGGGGCACACGTGTAAGGGCACTGCGAGCCTTCCTGCCTCACTAAAGATCTTCTACTGGTTGTCATCCGTCTACTAGAAGATGCTTTTGACCTGTCTGCCAGAAACATACTCAGTTAGTGAAAGAAGGGAATTAGAAAGGCCTTCTCCAGAGGAGGGGAGGCGGGGAGCACCCGAGGCAGAGGAGACGGGCCTCACAGACAGGAGAGCGCCAGCAGGGTAAGGAGAGCCCTGAGAAGGACAGCCACACAGGCGTGCGGGTCCCACCGGGGAGCCGGTGTGTCCTTGTGACCCAGAAAGCAGCAGGACCCCAGACAGCATGGGAGGGGGGGTTGCAGGGGAGGGAGGACTATCCCAGGCAGCTGTCCACGAAGGCCGTGGAACCCTGAGGAGGTCTGGGGGGAGGGCGGGGGTTCCAGTCCATAGCTCTCATCAGCTGGTCAGAGGTCTAGACCCCAAAAAGACCTGCACCCAAGGCTGCCTTTCGTGGTCACTCCAGGAGCCGACCCAAGCCACTGGCCCAGCACGGCTGACGTGGCCCGCACACACCAAACACGTGCAGCTCCCCAGGCCCGCGAGGGAGGTGGGCGGGGCTGAGGGCACCTGACCTCCACCGCCCGTTCTCCCAGAGAGCGAAACGGCTACGCCTTCCAGCTTCTGGCAGCCAGGCGAGGCCGTGGGACTGACTTCTGGCCAGAGGGACGGGAGTAGGTGTCCACCCCCCACCTCTCCCGCAGAGACTGCCCAGAGAAGGAGCGTGCCCTGGGGGCCAGCAGGGCAGCACAAGACAGAATCGGGGCTCAAGATGACTTCCCAGAACCCCCGCCGCCTTCCTGCTGGAGCCTTCACGTGAGAGACGCAGACTTCCCGTCTCGTGGAAGCCACGTTACCTGTGTGTCTAAGCAGCCAAAGCGATACACAAACACCACGGCCTCTTTATCAGACAGGAGGGGCCACGGCAAAGACGGGTGCCTGGTCTCAGCCACCTCCACAGTCACCAGGAAGAGTCTGAGGGCCCAGATTCTCTGCCCGCCACTAAGGGTCTGACTCAGCACAGCTGTATTCTTGAACATCCCCAGACGACTCAGGCTCAGCACGCTGCGTGCCGCATCTGGGTCAAGGCCGCCCCGCCGGCAGGTGCACCGCCCGGATCCGAGGCCCAAGCACCATCCGCAGCCCTCTGACCAATTAATTCCTGGGGCTCCGCGAGAAACCCGGCCACGCAGTGTGTCCCTTTCCCTCCCCTGGGCGGAGTGCAGAACGTGACAGGATCTTTGACGACAGCGTCTCTGGGCACCTCGGGCCAGCGCCAGGACAGCCGGCCACAGCTGTCGCGCTGCAGACGGGGGCGCTGGGAGACCCGAGGGGAGCCTGGGCCCGGGTTTTCCTCGATCTCTAGAGTCTGACGGCAGGTTAAGGGAGCTGCTCCTTGAGGTCTTCCTGCAGATTCGAGGCCCACCTGCCACTTCCCTGGCAGCAGAGAAAACGGGACTGGGGCTCTGCCACCCACTCTGCACATTCTTGCTGCGAGGGGCCTCCCAGTCAGAGTGCCCCCCACCCCTCACGGTGTCGCCGTGGGAAGCCACCAACAGATGACCGGCTGGACTCCCAAGTCAAGAACAGTGAGAAGCGGAAACAACGAGCCGCTGCCGCGGGGCCAGGGGGGCCGAGCGCTGCTCTTCTCGGGGCCCCGGCACTCTGACTCAGCCAGCGCTCAGGCCCAGCTCGGGCGCACACAGGCCTCGGTCACACGGCTCGGCTCCCCGAGGCCCTGGCACTCGTGGGGCCCCACGCCCTGCCCACTCGGCCGGCTTGGCGTCGGCACCTTCACCGGCAAGCGACAGACTGTACACCGCCCTCTGAACCCGGAGTCCTCCCCGGGGTGCGGGCTGCTGGAAGCAGCAACGCAGGCCAGAGCATGCGACTTGTGGAGAGAGAAGGGGTGACGCCCCAGTCACAGGAAAGCTCCCGCCTGGGCAGACGTAGTGGCCCCTTGTGATCGAGGTCCCTCCGCCCAGATGGCTCTCATGGGATATTGGTCATGTGCCTACCGACGAGGGTGGCTGGGGGCCGGCTCTCCCTCCAGTGGGCTGCCCAGCTGGGCCAGAAGCTGTGCCGGACACCAGGGTTACCAAGGGGAACATGCCAGCGCCCGGGCCACGGGCCCTGTGACACCGCCTACCCTGCCGGCCCCTGGGCCCCACCCTGCGGCCTTCACTCAGGAGACCCAGGCTCTGCCCCTCGGACACCAAGGAGTGGCAGGTGTGGCCCCCTCGTGCGGCTGCTGACAGAGGGGGGCTGTCCTGCCTGGTCCCTGCCCAGCCCACAAGCTACCATCCCGTCGCTGCCGGATCCGAGAACCAGCGAAGGGGTGCCGGACAGGTCACGACATGTCCGCATGCCTCTGCTCTCCAGGACAGACCCCGCATGCCAGGCGGGTGCCGTGGGTGCGTCCCTGTTGGGCTGCCCAGAGATGAGTGACTCACGGCCGCCGACCGACAGCGGAAAGGGAACGCCACGAACTCGGGCTCTCCCCTCAGCCCCGCACTGCCCCGCCAGCCGAGAACGGTCCTCCTCCTCCTCGCTCACTGCTGCCCAACATCAAAGGACCACAACTACCCCCCGCCCCCCGGAGCACAGAGACCTGTTTCCACGAGAGAAAGGACAAGGACTCCGGCGTGCTCCGCAGCCCGCGCTGCCTGTCCAGCATGTTGGTGGGCGAGGCGGCGGGCTCGGAGTCGGCCCACACTCTGGGCCAGCTCACGGCAGTTCCTCCGGCTCTGGGCCATTTACGAGATGGGGCCGAGGGGCTCCCCATCCTGGGTGGCCGTGAGGACTGCCGTCCGCGGCGGGCGGCTCGCGTAACAAGGCCGGGCGTGTCCACGCTCACACATGCCCTCATCGGGGCGTCAGGAAGCAGCAGCCCCCTCCCCAGTCGGCACTGCCAGCTGGCCCCTGTCTTCTCCTCCTGCCACTCGCCAGCACACGCCGGGCAGTGGGGGACTCTGCGCCGGGCCGGGGCCTCCAGACCTAAGAGAATAGCCCTGCCCTCTGGCCACCAGGCCGGGGGCGACGGGCAGTTCTGCCGCTGCCTGCACGCGGGCCGCAGGAAGAAACTGCTGGGGAAGCACCGCGGGGGGCGGGCGCTGGGAGAACCCCAGTTCCGGAAGGAGGGTGGGGCCAGGGGCTCCCCAGGGAGTTCTGACCCAGCCCCTCTCAGGCCAGAATCGCAGCCGCGTGTCCCCCGGGGGGGGGGGCTGCACCTCCTCTCTCAGCCATGAAGGGAATTGGTAATCAGACCAGTGAGGTAGCCCAAGAAAGCGCGCTCCAGCCCCTGGCACACGGCCAGCACCGGTAAGCGTTCCTCGTGCACGAACTCCGCCGTGAGCACGTGGGTGTGGGACCGTCCAGGTCAGCGCGCGCTGGCCGGGCAGTTTCCGGTTGCGTGTCACCCTCCCCGTGAAACTGCTCTGATGACTTCATGGTCTCAAGAAAAAGGCAGGAACTTAGCACCCGCCCCTGCCCACCTGTCAGGAGGGGACACTCTGGTGGGGAGGCCTGGGCGGGAGGAGCCTCCGCTCACCCGCGGTGCGCCTGCCCTCTGCTTTGGGCCAGGACCCCTGCGGCCCCTGTGCCCATCAGCCCTTCCCCCGGGGCCCCCTCTGGCTCGGGGGCGGGGGGTGGTCAGCAGGACCCAGCCGGCTGTGGCCTCAGTCCACGAGCGGGCCTCGCCACCGCTGGCAAAATGGACTCCCCGTTCAGTTTGCGCCCTAGGCGACCTGGAAGAGGTGGCCCCCGCACTCACAGTCACCTTGGCTGCTTCTCTGCCTGGCACTGGGTATCTGCCTGTCTGCTTGCCACTCACCTCCTCCCCCAGAACACGGGCCCCAGGGGGAGGGCCTGCACAACCCCGTCCTGGGCCGCGGGCCCAGCACCCAGCTGGGCTCTCCATGGGCAGCACTGACTGAGGACGTGCTGAGTGTACGGATGAACCGCAGCGGGTGACCTTGGGCACGGGGAAGGTCGTGTCCGTGCTGCATCTAACCGCTGGGGAGACGGGGATCTCGTGTGTATCTACCCAGGTTTGGGGAGCCTTCAGAAACCCCCGTGTAAAAAGCCCCTGTCCACACCGTCAGGGTCTGTGTGTGACGTGCACGACTGCACAAACGGGCGGAAGGGGAGGGGACTCCAGCACGCATCCCACTTCTCCCCCCTCCAGACACAGGCCAGCCGTCCCCAGCCGTCCCAGCTGTGTTTTCAGGAAGGACGTCCGCCCCCAATTAGATGGAAATGCCCGTGGGAAGTGCCCAAGTCCCCAGGGACCGGACTCTAAATCCCCGAGGCCGGCCGGGCACCAGGATCGCCCGGAGGGGCTTCCGAAGGCACCGCCAGCCGCCCTTTCCCCGCACGGACCTGAGGACCAGGCCTTCCTCCCGGACTCCACCTGCCTGGACCCGGTTTTCCACCAGAGCCTGGCCTCGTGGGATGGGTGAGGCAGCTTCCGCCTGCCCTGCTCCGTGCGGGACGCGTGCCCCAGGCCCCGAGAGGAGGAGCCAGAAGCCGACCCTGCGTTTCCCCCCGCCCCCCCGCCCGTGGAGCTGCGGGGCCCCGGGGCTTGCGAGCAGCCTGCCTGGTCCCCAGAAGCTGTCCTCCGCGCGCCCGGTTCCCGTCAGGGCACCGCTCCCGCATCTGCTTTGCTTCCTCTCCGTGACCTCAGCCCCCGCTGCGTCCCCCAGCCCTGGACCAGGCTCCGGCCCCTCCCGCCCCTCCCCTGCATCACAGTCACTCTTCAGTCTGAGGTCACACGGGTGTCCTCTCAGTCCTCAGCCCTGAGGAGTCCAGAGCCCAGACTCCCTGCAGCAGCCTCCTGGGCCATCTCGCCAAACCTCCAGCCTCCCCGGGCCATCGCCTGACTGTCCCGTCATTCCCCCCCACCCCACCCCCACCCCCAGGAGCCTCTGCCTGGCACCACAGGTGCTGCACAGTCTGGCCACAGGCTGGCTTGTCCCCTGCAGCCCCCAGGCCGACCCTGCCGGCCACTGGTGTCTGCTGGTGTGTGCACTCGGTCAAGGCCAGCCCTCCCTTCCTTGAAGCCCCCAAGCCCTCTGGGTTGGCCTCCTTTAAACCATGCTGCCTCCTGAGCTTCCAAACGGACATAACCTCTCACAGCCCCAGCCCAGGGTGTGGACGGGGTCGCTGTGTGTGGGGTTCCCCAGGTCCCCACACGGCTCCCTCGCTGGCTGCCTAGAGGCAACTTGACCACCCTTCTAGAAACTGCGGCCCCCAACCCTGCTTTGCTCTTTGGATTTCCAGGGCTTATACCCTAACTCAGAACACAACTGATTCCACGTTTCTTCTGAGAAGAGCAGGGAGCTTCCCAGAGGCGGGGGTCTTTCCCTGATCGCGTCCCGGCCGTGTTCGAGCAGCCGGAACAGTAGCGTAGCGGCAGCCACTGGCACGCGGCCGGCACAAAACACGTACTCGCCGGGCCCGGGGAGGGCCGAGGGGTCCCGATGCCGCGCATGGCGCAGTATCCCGGGAAGCGTGAGGTCTGTTGAGCCTGCTGACTTGTGCAGGGCTTCTGCGCCCCTCACCTCCGCACCCCCCCCCTCCCGCCAAAACCCAGAGCCGAGCCTGTCCGAGCACGTGCTCAGCAGGGGCTTCTCCTGCTGTAACTTCGGCGACACCAGCCCTCGGGAATGGTCGTTCATCCCTTCACACTGGCTCTGGCCGGTTCGGAACCAAACGTGGGGGTCGGGGTGGGGGGCCAGATGCTGCGTTGTGGGAACTGGGAGCAAGTCCGCCGCGGGTGCATCTTACTTCCTCCCGCCCTCCTGCCTCCCCCTCAGCTCCCTGCCCTGTCTTCGTCTCCTCCTCTCCTCCCCCGAGTCCCCTTGTGTGCCACTTGCAGGCTTTCTGGAACGAGGCAGTATCACACCAGCAAAGCAAGTATTTCCGCCAGCGGGGAGAGCCAGCCAAGCAGGCGCCAGGCAGAGCAGGCAGCGAGGGACAGGGAGGGGCGGGGGGGCTCTGCTCCCCACCCCCCTGTGCAAGCCCTTCCTCCCTCCAGGCCTCTGCACCCCCCCCCCCCCGCCCGAGGTCCATTCTTAAGAGCTGCTTTGCTTATAGCTCGACCCTGCCTTCTCCCCCTGCCCCTCTGCCGCCCTCCCCTGCTTCCTTCCACCGGAGTCCCATCACAGGCCTCCCTCAGCCAGAGCAGAGCCCTGTCCCTCTGACAAGGTGTCTGGGGGGCTGGGCCGGGGTGGGGGCGGCGGTGGGAAGCAGAGCCTTACCTTGAGGACGAAGCCGTCGGGGCAGGCACGGTCATATTTGTACACCTTGTAGACGACCAGGAAGACGACGCAGGTGAGGAAGGCCAGGGCAAAGAGGACCAGCACCGAGACCTGTGGGCAGAGGGGGGCCGTCAGGGTGGAGGCGGCCAGACACACGCGAGCCCGTGTCTGGAGGGAGACCCCTGGAAAAGCCCCAGGAAGCTCCAGCAGCAGCACGGTTCACTGGACAATGCTTGGTACCGATTTCATTTGTCACAATCTCCGCGCCCCACCGTTATTTTAAATGACCTGTTTTTAGGGTTCCAGGCCCTGCGTAGAGAGCTCGGGGTGCAGAGACGATCAAGCATCACGGACACTCTGCCTGCTGCCAGTCACTGAGGTCTAGCCAGCTGTTCGGAGGTCTCCTGAGCCCGGGACACCGGCCCTGCCCTTGAGAGCTGGGACCAGCTAGGCAGGAAAGACAGAATCTCTCGGGCCCCCGTCACCTTGGCCCTCAAGTTCCCTGCATGCCCAGTTAGTTCCGTCCCTCCCCAGAGGGCAGTCCCCACGGGCGCAGGGGTGAGGCTGGCTTCACTGCCTCACATGGGGCTAGCTGGCACAGAGCATGTGCTCGGCCAACATTCGCGGATTGATGCGTGACAGAACGGTGGGCGATCCTGTCCCAGCTGGAGGACGTGGAGCACAGGGGACGAGGTGACACGGGCTCCGGGCACCAGACGTGCTCACTTGGCTGCTGGGAGCCCCCTGGCAGGGGCAGAGCACGTCCGGAGGCTCATGGCCGGTCAGCGCGGGGAGGTGTGAGCCTTCCTGCTGACGGGCTGCCCCCTCCCCACCCCGGCTAGAGAGGGCCGGCGGGCTCCCAAAGGCGGCATGGAGTCCGGAGGCCACGGGGCGCTGGGGGCTGGCACAGAGCAGGGGCTACTCTGCCCCCCTCCCGGGGGCCACCGCGGGCACAGCTCTGCCGCTTCCCCGAGGCTGCAGAAGAGGCCCAGGGGCCAGCCTCCAGCGAGCTGGCTCAGCCTCGAGCACCGTGCAGCGAGCCTCAGGAGAGCCCCGGGCGTGGGTCCCCTGACACCGCGGAGCCTGGGTTACCGTCCGCATTCTCCATCTGTGAGAGCAGAGTGCCTCTGGGCCGCACGAGGAGACGTGTGGGAGGCAGCTGGTGTGCACCACCCCGCACGCTCACCTGGAGGACAGACGGACAGATGCCGGCCCCACTGCGAACTGAAGTCCCCAGCCCGTGCGTCCCCCTGCACCGGCCCCAGGCACCGCGGCCCCGGTCCCCCCGCAGGGCTGCGCTGTGCCATGCTGAAGCCCCTGAGGCTCTCTGGTCCCCGGTCCCCTCGCCTGTGACACAAGACGACACTTCCCCACCTCCTGGTTGCTGTGAGGACATGAGGGAGGAATAAACCGGGCAGACGCCCACAAAGCACAGTAGGAACTACCACAGCGAGCATTTCCCCGTCGCTGGGCCCTGCCTCCATTTCCCAGGTCTGTGTCACCAGCCTTCAGGGTCCTCCTGGGGCCTGCATCTTGGCCTTGCCCTGGGCCAGCCGGGTCCAGCGCTGGGCAGCGCAGGGGTGAAGTGTGCTTGCTGGCGCAGTGCTGACGCTCGCCACACTCCAGGCAGCTCCCACGCGCTGAGGCCCCGGGACACCCAGACTCTCCTCCCGCACGCCCACCCCGGCCGCCGGCCTCCCCACCGCTCCCAGTTCCCACTCGCCGCAGCCGATGACACTTGTCCCCTCGCCCATGGGAACAGCCCCTCAGGCCCCAGGCAGGCACCTTCTGTGAGGCCCTTCCTACCCATCCCTAAGTCCCACTCATCCCCCTCTCTGCTCTCCACCCCCCTTCCCTTCCCATGACCTCGAGACACCTTCACCTGGACTGTCAGGGCTGTCACCGTATGGGCCAGAACTGGCCTGTACTGCACGCAGAGCCCGTGCCTGACACAGGGACACGAGATGAAGCCACAGATATTTGGGGGCTCAAAGTGCCCACGGGAAAGGCCCCCTGGGGCCCGCGGCAGCTGCACTACACGGCAAGACCGCAGCCACGCACCCAGACGGCCCAGGGAGGCTGGAGGCGGCGGAGCACGGACAGGGGGTCCGATCTGTGCGGGAGGGGAGGGGGGGCGGGGGGGCAGCGGGGGGGCACACTCGGGCTTTCCAACAAGAACAGCCGTGCCGCTGCCGACACCTGGGACGGGCGGCCTGCTCCGCTCTGCAGGGCCCGGGGTCCTGCCCACCAGGGGCAATGGGACGACCCAGCTCCCAGGGCTGGTGGGAGGGCTGAGGACTCACGCGGTGCTCCCGAGGACAGCACCTGTGCTCGGCGGGTGCCGTGGAAGGAAGCGTTTGCTCTCGCTGCTGCCACTGTCCCCACTGTCGTCCCCGCGCCCTCTTGGGTCGCGTGGCTCACAGAGGAGGAGCTGGGCTCTCGATCCAGGCCATGCGACGCGGCCTCCCTCTGCCCTGTCCTTCCCAAGCCGCCTCTGCCCACTCACACAGGCTGCTTCTGTTCAGCCGACCTGCCCTACCCAGGACCCACCTATCTGCTGGCAGCCCCTGGGGGCAGCATGGGCAGCTGGGGGGCTGTGGGTGGTCTAGGGAAGAGCTACGCTTGATATAACTGGTTTCCTTCAAAACCCTTCGTGTTTTATTTTGGGCATCTGGAAACATTATTCCAAGGATAGGTCCATAGCACACAATAGGCTAAGAGGCCCTGTCAGAATATTATCTCCTCGGGACACCTGAGTGGCTCAGGCAGTTAAGCATCTAACTTCAGCTCAGGTCATGATCTCACGGTTCATGAGTTCAAGCCCCGCGTCAGGCTCTGTGCTGACAGCCCGGAGCCTGGAGCCTGCTTCAGATTCTGGGTCTCCTTCTCTCTCTCTGCCCCTCCCCTGCTCACGCTCTGTCTGTCTCAAAAATAAACATTAAAAACATTTTTTTAAGATTATCTCCTCAACAATACTAGCAAGCTGAGCTCAATAATACACTAAGAGGATCATACGCCATAAGATGGGATTCCAGGGATGCAAGGACGGTTCAACCGCTACAAAAATGTGATACGTCACATGAATAAAATGAAGGATAAAAACGTGATTGTTTCAGTAGATGCAGAAAAAGCATTTGACAAAATTCAACATCCATTTATAATAAAAACTCAACAGGGGCGCCTGGGTGGCTCAGTCGGTTGAGCGTCCGACTTCGGCTCAGGTCATGATCTCGCGGTCTGTGGGTTCGAGCCCCGCGTCGGGCTCTGGGCTGACAGCTCAGAGCCTGGAGCCTGCTTCGGGTTCTGTGTCTCCCTCTCTCTATGCCCCTCCCCGACTCATGCTCTGTCTCAAAAATAAATAAACATTAAAAAAAAAAAAAACCCAACAAAGTGGGAAGAGACGGAACATGCCTGGATATAACGAAGGCCAAATAGATCAGCCCGCAGACGACGACATCATTGCGTAAGGCTAAGAGCTTTCCCTCGGACCAGGAGCAAGACAAGGATGCTGACCCTCGCCACTTCTATTCAACGTAGTATTGGAAGTCCTCACCAGAGCACCTGAGAGAAATAAAAGGCATCCGAAGTGGAAAGGAAGAAGTAAAACTAATCACTGTTTGCATGATGGCATGATATTACACATAGAAAACCTTAAAGACTCCACCAAATACCTCTCAGAACTAATCAACAATTCAATAAAGTTGTAGGACACAAAATCAATACACAGAAGCGTGTAGTATCTCTAAACATGAATAGCAAACTACCGAAAAGAGAAAACGGTCTCATCTGCATTTCCATCTAAAAGAGTAAAATACCTTGGAAATAGACGTAACCAAGGAGGTGAAAGATCTGTGCCTTGAAAACTGTACGGCGCTGGCGAAAGGATTTGAGGACACAGATAACGGAAAGATCGTCTGTGTTTGCGGATGGGGAGAATGAGTGTCGTTCAAATTGCACACGGCAATGACCAGATACGGTGCGATCCCCTGCCAACATCCCAGGGGCATTTTTCACAGAAAGAACAATCTTCAAATCTGGATGGAACCGCAAGAGACATCGAATAAGCAGAGCAATCTTGAGAAAGAAGAACAAATGTGGACGCATCCTGCTCCCCGATTTCAAACTATATTGCAAAGCAACAGCAATCAAAACAGTAATGGTACTGGCATAAAAAAACAGAATAGAGAACCCAGAAATAAATCCACAGTCCATTGACTTAGAGGAGGCAAGAACACACGCTGGGGAAAGGACAGTCTCTTCGGTAAATGGTGTTGGGAAAATTGGAGAGCCGCACACAAAAGAAGGAAAGTGGGCCACTTTCTTACATAGGATACAAAAACTAACTCAAAAGCAATTAAAGACATAGGACCTGTAACCATGAAACTCCTAGAAGAAAATGGAGGTGGTTAAGACTCTTTGACCTTGGTCTTGGCGATGAGTTTTTAAATCTGGCTCCAAAAGCAAAGGCAAACACATAGGCAACAATAAACGAGTGAGACTACGTCACAACAAAAAGCTTCTGCACAGTAAAGGACACCATCGACACAATGGAAACGCCAACCTCCTGAGTGGGAGAAAACATTTACAAGTTGTATATCTGATAAGTGGCGAAAACCCAAAATATATAAAGAACTCCTACAACCTAATGGCAAAAAAACCCCAAATAATCTAATATTTTAAGTGGGCAGAGCTCCCGAATAGACATTTTCCCAAAGGAGACTGGCAGAGGGACAACACGTACACGAAAAGGTGCTCCACGTCACTCCTCAACAGGGGAATGTGAACTAAAACCACAGGGAGAGGTCCCCTCAGCCCTGTTAGGATGGCCTGTTACGAAAAGATAAGAGATCGCAAGTGTCGGCGAGGCTGTGGAGAGAAGGGAAGCCTCGAACACTGGTGGGAATGCAAACTGGTGCAGCCACTGTGGAAAACCGTGTGGCAGCTCCTCGGCAAATGAAAAACAATTACTGTGCGATCCAGTCATTCCCCTTCTGGGTACACACACTGAGGAACTGAAAGCACCGACTCGAACAGTCAGTACGAATACGCCCTGTTCATACCCACATTATCTACAACAGCCAAGGCGTGGAAGCGCGCTAAGTGTCCGTGGACGGGAGAAAGCGTGAAGCAAGGCTGGTGTGTGCACACACACAGTGGAGTATTTATTACTCAGCCAGTAACGCCGTGTCGTAGATTTGAAAGCGGCTAAGAAATCAGGCCTTGAGGGTTCTCGTTGCGCACACACAAAACCGTAACCGCGGTGACGGCGTTCCCTGCGCTGATTCTGGTGATCCTTTCACAACGCGTCCAAATATGGGGCCTTTGTGTTAAACTCCTGAAATTAATGGTGTGTGTAAAACGGTTCTCAATTAAAATCTACACACACATACACACGATCTCACGTCCCGGGGCAGTCTTAAACCTGGCCCTTGAATTTGGAAGCCGCGCCTGTGTTTGGTTCACAGCGCCCCGTCTGTTTGGGTTTAAAAATAAGCCCCATCTCTCGGCGGGGCTGCGGGGAACCGCTTCCTCCGGGGCGCTCCTCCTGGAAGCCGGCCCGGACCCTTCATCCGGGATTCCCAGGCCTGATGACCGAGGGGCTCCCAGCACCAAGAAAAGAGAAGCTGACGGTTCCCAGAACAGCCAAGGGAGGGAGGCAAAAAAATCCATGGCGAGTCAGGGGGTGGCACCTGGCGTGGCGGAGCCCCTCCCCTGCGGGCTGTCCCGCTTTCCCCCCCCCACCTCTGCAAACCCCGAGCCTCTGCCTGGGCCCCAGGGTCCGCGCAAACCTGGGAAGGGCCTCATGGTGGGAAGATAAATGTGGGTTTCCCATTCACCGCGTGGCACAGGGCACCCCTGCGGTTATCGTGGCCTGAGGAGAGAGCCACGGGCCTTTCCAGAAAGATCCCCGACCGGCTCAGAATTGGCCCCGGGCTCTGCCGCCTGCCAGCCGTGTGCCGAAGCAGATCACCTGCGCGGCTCCCGTCCGGACACGGGGAGCAAAGCCTCACGAGCTTTCGTGTTTGTGAGGGCAATGACTAGGGATGGAGGCTTGGAAGAGAGGTCAGCCTCATGTGCTAGGCCCGTCATGGGTGAAATTGGGTCTGTCCCTGCCCAAAACGTAGAAGTTCTACACCCTGGTACCTTTGAACGTGACCTTACTTGAAAATGGGGTCTTCGCAGACATGATGAGGTTGAGATCGTTAGGGTGGGGCCTGATCCGGTTTGACCGTGTCCTTATAAAAAGGGGAAATTTGGACATGGAGGCCTGTGCTCGGGGAGAAGCTCGTGGCGACGGAGGGCAGGAGGGGTGCGTCTGTGAGCCGAGGGCCGCCAGGAGCCACCAGACACCAGGAAGAGGCGAGGAGGGACTCGCCTCCAAGCTTCCGAGAGAGCGCCTCTGTGCCGACAGCTGCATCCGGCCTTCCGACCCTCGGAACGGAGACGCTCGGCTTCTGCCGGCTCGGCCCCCGGCGGCGCACCGGCTGCGGCGGCCCCGAGTGCTGGAGCTCTTACCGGGGGGCCCGGAGCCGGCTGGCACCCCCGGAGGGGCTCCCTGTCTGTCATCCCTGTCCCTCCCCCAGCACGCCAGACTGCACCATCTGCTCTCCTTCTCGCCCTTCGAAGCCCTGGCCAGCCCCCTGCCTCCAGGAAGGCTCTGGAACATCCCAGCGTCTCCCGGCACCAGTAGCACAAGCATGGACACCACAGAGCCCAGCATCTGCTGTTTCCAGTGAAACAAAAGTGTGTCCCAGTTTGGAGAGCTCACAAACCTCCCCCCTCCCATGAGACGACTAGGCACATTCTAGAAAGAAGTGCAAACTTACTTAGACACACCCGTTTCCTGGGAGCACCCTTTACACCCTGACTAGAAGTGTCCCGGGAAGCCCCCAACTGCCAGCGGCCCCACCTTCCAACCGATTCCAAAATAGTCTGACTAGAAGACAAACTCGCCACTCCCAGCCGAACACGGGTCCAGAGCCCGGGGTTCTAGGCCTGCCAGGCCCACACGTACAGTGACTCTGGAAAGGGCTTCCGCCCCCTCTCTGCTGGGAGGTGGGCATGCCAGCCCAGCCCCCGAGTTTCCGGTGGGGAGCCCAGGAGACCCAGGCCGGGCAGCCAGGGGTGGGCAGAGCAAGCCCTCGCTCCACGACGAGGCCCACTTCTGCTGCGTCGCAGCATGGGGACACGGAAGGTGCTCAGAGACCATCCCATCCGGGACCCTGAAGTAGAGCCAGTGAGACCCTGGCAGCACCTTTGAGTCGAGCCAGTGGGACCCCCGGCTCGTCCTATGAGCCCGGGGGCACACGCAAGGGCGGAAGCAGCAGCCACGCGCGGTGACCCAGCCTGAGCACAAAAAAAAAAAAAAAAGGGTGGGGGCAGAGCCATGGCTGCATTAGAACCACAGGAGCCTCTGAGGATCCCAAACCCGGGACCCCGCCCAGAGCATGGCAGCAGAAGACGGGGGTGGGGGGGGGGGTACGACTAGGCCTCCGAATTAACTGCCCAGACACTTCCTGTGCACAACCGAAGCTGAGCACCAGGGGGAAACAGAGGAATCCCTTCTGCGTGGAACTCCCAGAGCCTGGGGGCCGCCGAGCTCCCCCCGCCCAGCCTGGGCGCTCCCGGGCCGAAACACCGCTCTTAACGGCAGCTCCGGAGACCCCCCGCCACGCTCTGCACTCCGGCGGGAGTTAAATCCAGCTCATAGACTCCTCGCGGCGGCACCCGAAGGCAATACCATGGGCTGCATTTTACTCCCGGGGGCTGCTGAGGCTCAGACACGGAGGTGACCGGCCCAGGGCAAACCAGCTGGGTAGGCTGAGTAGTGTCCCCCAAAGACATCCAGGTCCTAACCCCTGGAACCTGTGCATGTCGTCTTCTGTGCAGAAAGTGACTGCAGGTGTGATCAGGTCGAGGTCTAGGATGACCTGGGTGGGTGCGAGCGGAATCCCCGGTGTCCTTAAGAGGGAGCAGAGGAGACCGGGCAGGGACTGGGGGACACTGGGCCAGGTGGGAGAAGGGGCCACGAGCCAAGGAATGTGGGGACCGGGGGCTCTAGATGCTCAAACACGCCAAGAAACTGAGGCTTCCCTGGAGCCCCCCCCAAGGGAGCACCTGCCAACACCTGGACGTAGCCCAGTGACACCGGTTTGGGGCTCCTGACCCCCCAGAACCGGGAGAGAATCCACGTGTGTTGCTCTGAGCCACCCGGCTGCTGGTGCTTGGTTACAGACGCCCTCGGGAGCTAATTCACCTCCTTTGCGCCCATCACCCCAGTGCGCACCGAGGGGGAGGGAGTGACCGGATCTAGCTGGCGGGCGGCCCATCTCCGTCATCTCGGGGAGTGCTTACAGAGCAGCCCCCGGGCACCTGGAGCCAACTCAGAGCAGCCCCACGTCAAATGGAGCAGAAATTCAGTTTACGGAGGTGCCAGTCTGTCTGGGTTTTATTAAGCCAAAGATCACACACAGGAAGGAGGCGGGACCCAGGGCTGCCGTGCCCCCCATGGGCTCCTGGAGGCCCCAAGAGCACGGGCTGCTAAAGAGAGGGTGCCTGCCACCACCTGCGCTCTCGGGCGGGGCGGGGGGCGGGGGGGGGCCTGGGCTGGAGAAGCACCTTTCCTCAGACGCAGAGCTGCTCTTCCAGAGCCTTCGTCTCTGCTGCGCCCTCCAGGCCCAGCGCCAGCGACTGCGGTGTTCTCGCTGCCCCCCGAAAATGGTTTTCAGTTTTGTTGAGAAACAGAACTATAGAAAGAATTCTATTAAAATAATGAACCCAGCCTGGATTATATTCTTCGGACCCAGGCAGTCATAAGATAACGTCCTGTTTTCTTTTTCTTTTTTCAGGGGGAAGGGGTTTGCAAAGGCAAAAAAAGGCAGAAACTGCCTCAGGCCCCAGGGCCCCCGCCTTCTTCCCTCTACGGAGTCCCCAAGGGCTGGGGGACATTCTCAAGACAGTGGCTCCCTTGGCGTGTCCTTGGCCCCACACAGCAGCCCTGCGCTCGGCGCATGGTGTTAACTCATCACGGCTCTGGGGGGGGAGGGGAACCCCTGCTGTGCTTGTGAAGATGGGGGCGGGTCTGGGGCTTGGAGGAGGAGGAGCTCACGGGGGGGGGGGGGTGCAGTCAGGGTGGAAGGGGGGATCCCAGAGGCGCCAAGGAACGCAGTGCGTGCAGCCAGTGTGGCTGACGCATCCTGTGTCCTGCTGGCGGGGACACGAGCCAGATGACACGGGTCCCTGTCTGCCACACCAAAAAGCAGGAGCCCAGATGGTTCCAGGGGACCTGCAGGATTCCAGGAGGCAGCCGCCTCTTTGTGACAAATTACCGTTTCTCACAACAGTAGGAGGCGCTGCCAGTTGGCTGCAGGATGCGTTTGCTGCTGATGTGCGTGTGCGTGTGAGCGAGAGTGAGCGAGCGAGCGAGCGAGCGAGGAGGCAGATTCCACAGCATCCCCGCATCTGGATCACTTCTGAGCGGCTGTCAGGGAGCACTCCAAAGCAGGAGGCCGCGGGAAGAAATTACAGCTGTTCCGCCGGAGCTGGACTCCTGGCACGCGCTCCGCGGTGGCCCGGACCCCGCCCGCCGCGGGCCGTGGCCTGGAAGAGACTCCGTGTGACAGCAGCAGGGACCAGGGGTCAGCCCAGCGCAGGGTTTCCATCGTGTCTGGGCCGCGGACTCCCTGGGAGCCAGAAACGGCTACGAATCCCTCTCGGAACCGGGCTTGAGATGCACGCGACACCACGGCCAGGACGGCACGGAAAGCCCATCATCCTGAAATACTGTCCTCGCAAGACTGCACCAATATAAATGTATGATGACAAGCATGTTTCTCTATTAACCTCAAACAACGACATCTCAGAAATACTGGGATTGCAAAGACAGGAGGGGACCCAGGCACCAGCTAGCGTGACACCAAAGCACTGGTGGTCTGCATAGGTGACGGTCGCAGGCAGCGCTCGCCCTGCCGTCGTCCACTGCCTGCAGCAAAAAGGGAAGGGGCTTGAACCCTGCAAACGAGAAAACATCGCTCAGAGAAATCAGAGAAGACGCAAATAAACGGAAAGACCCCCTGTGCTCGCAGACGGCAAGACTGAACGCCGGGAAGACGGGAACGCTGCCCAGCCGGGTGCGCGGGTCGGTGCCGCCCCGCTCAAAGCATCCCGGCAGCTTTTCCGGTGGAGAACGGAGAGTGGAAGGGACCCCCGACGGCCAAAGCAATCTTGAAAACGAAGAATTAAGTGTGAGGGCTCATCTTCCCCAATTTCAAAACTTACTGCACAGCTACAGGGCGGTGCTGGCAGAAGAAGAGACAAATAACCATAGAAACGGAAGAGCCTGGAGAGCCGGGACTTCACGCCACGTGTCCAAATCAGCCGATTTTGAATCACGTCACCGTGCCCATTCAGGGGGCCGAGAACAGTCTCTTCGACAAATGGTTTTGGGACAGCTGGCTTTCTACACACAGAAGAAGCTCGAAGCTCAACACTTCCCTCACACCGTCCGCAAAAATGAACTCAAAATGGAATAAAGACCTAGGTATGAAAGCTAAAGCCATAAAACTCTTCGGGTGAAAACACAGAGGTAAATCTTCACGACCTTGGCCTTGGCAACGGTGTCTTAGATAGAACACCGAAAGCACAAGCAACGAAAAGAAAAAAAGAATCCTACTTCAGAATGTTTAAATTTTGTGCAAAGAACATGAACAAAGACGTGAAAAGGTGACCCACGGATGGCAGCGAACGTCGGCGAGTGACAGGTCTCCTGAGGAGCTGGTGCCCAGAAGACAACTCGACAGGACAAAAACAACCCAGTTAGAAACGGGAAAGGACTCGAGCGGACACCGCTCCAGACAAGATGGACGAACGGCCAACCGGCGCAGGGCGGGCCGCTCCGCGTCCTTGGCCACCGGGGAAATGCAGGCCAAAGCCACAGCGAGACCCCGCCGCGCAGCCGCTGGGACGGCTGGAAGAGAAGGGACGGAGAAGGACAGGCGCTGGTGGGACGGGCAGAAACCGGAAGCCTGGCACACACCGCTGGGGGGCGGCGGCCGGCGCAGCCGCGGGAGACAAGAGCAGCCCCTCGGGGTGTCAGACCTAAGACGACTACGCGAACCGGAAGCTCCACTCCCGGGTGCCAACCCAGAAGAACTGAAAACGGCTGTTCGAGCAAAAAGTTGCACAAACGTTCACGGCGGTTCCGTTCCCGCCAGCCCAGAGGCGGAAACGGCCCCAGTGCCCATCCACGGATAAAGGGAGAACCCAAAGACGGTCCAGCCATACACCCGAGGATTACTCGGCCAAGAAGGAAACGAGGCGGGGCGCCTGGGTGGCTCGGTCGGCTAAGCGTCCGACTTTGGCTCAGGTCACGATTTTGCAGTTCATCAGTTCGAGCCCCGCGTCGGGCTCTGTGCTGACAGCTCGGAACCTGGAGCCTGCTTCGGATTCTGTGTGTGTCTCTCTCTCTGCCCCTCCCCCACTCAGGTGCTCGCACACTCTCTCTCTCAAAAAATAAATCGTTAAAAAAAATGTTTTAAAAAGGAACGAGGCACTGACCTGTTAGGACACGGATGAGCCGTGAAAACACCGGGTGAACGAACCGGGTCACAGAGGGCCGCGTGTTACGTGGTTCTGTCCACACGAAATGCCCAGAACGGGCACGCCCAGAGAGAGTGTACATCGGTGACTGCGGAGGGCTGACAGGGCGAGGACACGGGATGGCTGCCAATGGGGAGGGGGTCGCCTGTTGGGGTGATGAAATGTTCCAGAACTACACGGCAGTGATGGCTGGGCAACAGTGCAAATTACACACCACTGAACTGAACCCTTTAAAATGTAAAATTCATGTTAGGTAGTTTTTACTGCACTGAGTTAGGGCGGATGGGTCAGAGGGGAGAGACGGGAGGCAGGCGAGACACAGGCTGGGGCAGGGGGCTGGGCGGCAAGGCGGATCTGAGGGGCGTTTCTGGAAAGACCGGCCAGGAATGGATAGCAAATAAGACATGGGCCTCGGGGTAAACTTGATAAGGACAGGACCATGTCCCCTAGATGCTTGGGACAGTCCTGGCTGATGGTTACTGCCCAGTACCCCAAATGCAGTGTCCACTGTCGCTCTCAAAAGTGTCCCAATCTGGGCCAGAAATTATATGGCCACTCAGCTGACCAGGCCCTGGGCCACACGCTAGTTCTCTGAACAGCAGCAGGGAACGGACGGCACCCCCACTGTACAGATGGGGGCTCGAGCGGCGTGGGAGTCGGCTTGTGGCCTTCTGTGGCCATCTGCTCTTCCTGGCCTGGGGCTTCCTCTCCTGCAGGGGGCCCCCAGGAGAGGTCACTGCTCGGTGGGGATGGCACTGGGACGCCTGAAGCGGGGGAGAGCCGGCCCGCGGCTCCTGCACGGCTGCTGGGGCGGGAGACAGAGCTTGGTGGGCTTTGGGGTGGCAGGTGGACGGGGGTCTGAGTCCCACGTCCGCCCTGGTTGGTTGGCTGACCTTGAGCCTGCCCTGGTCTTAACCTCTCTGACCTTCATTCCCCGCCGACAAAGTCAGGCCAGCGAGATCGACCTTCGAGACTGTTGCTGACACGAAGAGGAATGACGCTCATGAAACTCGGGAGCCTGAGCCGGCTCTGGGTCGATGGCGGCTGGGTTATGCTTCCTCCACTCCCTCTGCCCTCCCCCCTCCGGGGGAGGGAAAGGAAATGTGTTTTCTGCTGAGTAATGCGGTAAAAAAAAAAAAAAAAAATCTTGGAAAACTAGGATGAATCCTAACATCTTCAAGCATGTGCAACACTAAATATTTTAGGTAACCCCTAAAAACGTGAACACACAGACACCCCCTCTCCAAGATGACTCAAGCCGCTTATTCTCCGATTCTGGATGAAGCAAGCCCCCACTCGACAGCTGGGCCAGAAAACCGTGGGCTCCGCCACCGCAGAAGCAGGCATCGAGGGACGCTCGGCTGAAGGTTGCGGGGGCGTCGCACAATTCCAGGAGCGCAGGGGCCACGCATGGAGACCTCCCCTCCGCTGAATGCCAAGGAGACGGTGGTGCCGCTCATAAATATTTAACAAATGCATCTCGAAACACAGCGGGGGGGGGGGGGTGACTGGAGAGCGTGGAAGACAAGACGGGTGGGCAGGAAGCTCAAGGTCATTAAGGATGTGAGAATAGAACACAAACCACCCCCGGAACCGTTTGTGACGGGACGCAAAGGGGCGCCCCCACCGTGGGACCGACTGCCACCGAGGGAGGCCCTTCAGACGGACCTGGTCTCCTTTTAGGGCACACTCCCAGCTCCGCGCGGACCACGAGAGGCGCTCACGTGCCAGGCTGACCTTGGAATCTCAGAGAGCCCCAGAGGCAACATGGCCCCAGGTGAGGGGGTGCAGGTCGCTCACCCAAAGCCTCAACTCGCGGAGAGAAGGCGTGTGGGTCTCAGCAACGTCCACAGCTCTCGGTCACGGCAGCCGCAGAGCGGAAGGGGCTCAGGTCGGCCCCGATGGAGCCCCTCCTTCAATCGAATTATGGCCCCGCCCCCTTCTGGGCGAGCAGCACCCGGACACGCGCCCTGCGCAGGTGAGTGGGAGCGCGCGACCGAAAAGATGTTTAGGTTTACTTAATTGGAGAACCATCTCAGCCTGGGTTCACTGTCGGCATAAATACACCTGCACTTAATCAGACGAGCACGCTCCTCGTTGACACTAACCTCTTCGCCAGCCTAGGCTTTGGGCCGCGGCTGGGTGATTCATCCAGCAATGCCAGCGTGGCGGAGTCTTACAAAACCCTCTCCCGGGCGGCGGTTACCTAGCAACCAGCCTAGCAACCTGGGAGCCGAGAGATTCATCCCCGAGCGATAACCATAAAGTAACGTCCAAAAAGACATCCCGTCGCAGGGATGCCATCCAGAGGTATATAAAGAGGAGGCGCGCAGCAGCGGCTTCCCTGCTCGCGCTCTGCACAAATTAGAGACAAAGGGGGACGCGTTATTTACTTGTTGCTTCGACAGCCGAAAGACGCAGTGTCATCCCCGCGGTTCGCACAGGGAGATGAAAGTACGGAGGAGGCGGCCGGGCGGGGAGCCACACGGAAGCCGCCCAGTCACTGAGAGGATGGAGGAAGGGGTTCTGTCCAAAGCAAAGCCGTGACGGAGCCCCCGGCGCGCCCCGGGGTGGAGGCCGATCCTTCCCTCCGCCTCCCGTCGCAGATCCTTTTCCCCACACGCTCCCCGACCCTCGCCGGCCGATGCCTCCCTGGAGGAGCGTGCCTTATCGTGTGCTCCATTCAGAGACGCCAGACACCATAAATGGGCAATAAGAGGCTGGGAGAACATTCCAGAAGGGTGAACACCCTCCGCATTTCAAAAAGGTGCCGGCCCTCCTGAGCCTGCCCTGCCCGCCCGTGTGCCGGAAGCACCTCCATCCACGAAGGGCCACGGGCTCGGCGCCTCACCGGAGAGCTCGTCCCAGTGCTCATTCCCAGGGTCCCTCTGCTAGGCTCGGACTTCGGGGGACACCACCACCGGCGGCCCCAGACCCCACTTAGAGGGACGGCGCTCTGGGGGGCCTCCCCTCAGGCACAGACCCCACGGCGGGTGCGTGCGGAACCGGGTTAACTCTCCCTCCCTGTTCAGAACGGGGCTGGGGCAGAAGCCTGACGCGCCCGCAGAACGCGGGTCGTTCAGCTGTGCGGGTCTGGCCCACGGGCCTCCCGCGCAAGTTGGCCAGGCCGCACGGTTCGAGTCGCACTGTGCCCCCGACTGTGACCTTGGGGGTCATCTGCCCAACCGGGTGGGAAGCGGTGACAACGTGGAAAGGACGTACATGGGGGAGCTGCCTCACTCCACAAGCCAGGGTCCGGCGGGAAGACCCTGGAACTCTCCCCACGTCCCCATGCACTCGGGGGGCCCCAGCATGGCCGGTCACCCGGCGATTCCTCAAGCCGTTCCCGTGCCCGTATGCAGCCCCAGCGAGGAGGGGCTGTCATCCTGGCTGGCAGAGAGGGCACCTGGGCACACCTGAGAGAAGCGTGCCCACGAGCGGCCCCTCAGAGGAGGGCCCGGGGCGGAAGGGAGCCTGGACAGCATGACGGGAAGGGAAGAGACCAGAGAAAAACGACCTGGTCATTTTCTCCTGGTCTCGCCCCGGAGAAGACTCGGCTACGTGGCCTGCCATATACCCCGGGAAGGAAGGTGACTTGTGTTCTGTGTGGCTCCGGGGGCGGACGGAGGGCCTTCAAATCAGCAAAGGCTCCTTCGAAGCCGCACGGTCCGGCAGCACCGTGAGCTGCCTGGGGCCGAGAGTTCCCCGTGGACACTTGTTCCCCCGGGGCGGCCGCCTCACCTCAGGTGCCACAGCCAAGGGCGGGCCGCCCAGGGTCGAGCCCTCCGCCTCAGTTTCCCTCAGCTGTAAAGCGGAGGCGGGACTGGCGCACGCCTCACGAGGGGCGTGTGTGAGGCGTAAATGAGGCGACCGGCGTCGCCAAGCCTGACCTGGCGTCTGGCTCCCCGTTTAGGCGCCGCTGCTGCCTCCTAACAAGGGGCAACGGAAACCCCAGGGGGGTGAGGTGAATCCCCGGAGGCTTCACGGCGGAGCTGGCATCCAACTGGAAGGCACTGGAGGGCGGAGCCCGTGGGGAGGTGTGCACCACAGGCAGTGTGCTGGAAAGGTACTGGCCTCGGAGGCCACGGACTGGTCACAAGTACCCCAGCCCCTGGTGACCACCTGGGACTCGAAAGCCTCATCTGTGAAATCGGCGAGCACCGCCCCCTCCGGGGTGGCTGTGAACCCTAAGGAGGCAGCAGGTGCCAAGCGTACGAACATGCCTGGACTGTTTATGCAGGAAACTGGGGATATGGGCTGACTGCAGTGCCGTGCTCTACTGAGCGCCTACTGTATACACCACCTTTTCAGACATCCCCCAGGAGGCGGGGGCAGAGATGAGACAGGATCCTGCCACCGCAGCCCAGTCCACAGGGACGGGCTCAGAGCTTCGGAGCCCTCGGGTTCTGGGCGGTGGGCGCCGGGTAACCGCACGGAGGCTCAGCTGTGGCTGCCGAAAGCCCTCGTGGCCAGTGTGCGTCAGCCGTGCCTTAAACAGGAGCCTGGGGACCTGGAACAGGTGAGCGTGTGGGAAAAGCACAGATGGGGGGCGCCGGAGCTGGGGGACAGAGTCTGGCACCCCATGGACCACGACAGACGAAGGGTAGTCACCCTACTCCGTGGGGACCTGAAGTGCCAGGGCTGAGAAGGACAAAGGTCAAATGCGGAATGAGAAGCCCAGATGCACTCAGATATCCAGATGGTGTCGGCCATCGGGACGATGGATATGATGACCTTGAAACTGAGGTCACTTCTGCCTCAGCCAGGAGGCGATTGCTCCCCGGGGCACGCGCAACGCAGGTCACGCGAGTGGCCATATTCGAGGCACCTGCTAGGTCGGCTGGCCCCAGTGGAAGGAGATGTTGACCTTGGGTCAATCCAACAGGGTCCTGGCCGTGAACTTAAAGCCACAGATAAACCGCCAAGCCAGGAGCCACCGGACAAATTTCTCAGCCCGCACACCGTCCTCACACCACCAGCGGGAAGCACAGACGCGGGCCTCTCTCAACGTCGCCACTGGAAAGTGGGCTCTCCCAGAAGTAACCACCTCGCGGGGCAGACGAGTAACACAGGCGAGCACCCCACAGATGCCCCACAGATGTGACTCTTGATGGGTCCACGGGCCCCGTGGGCCCTGCGCAGCGTTCCCCCAGCCTGTGAGGCAGGCTGGAGCGATGGGGGGAGGGATTCAAGGTCCCAGCGCACCCCGGCTGCCCCAGTCACCCCGCGAAGCCGATTCGCCCCTGCGGGCCTCACTCGCATCTAGGGACCCGTCCGTGGGGTTTCCTGAGATAGAACCGCACACGGGACTCGAGGAGCTTTGGGAGCTGCTGGGCGTGTGGGTGCGTGAGCATCTGCGCACCCAGACACGCGTGGACTGCTCACGCAGCCACACGGGGCGTTCGCCACGGAGAGGCGGCCACGGCCACCCCGCAAGGTCTGGGCCGCCCACCGGTGTCTCCCCGATCACCCCTTTGAATCTGGGTGATGGCCACCATCTTACCACTTCTCACGTTTCCCAAAGAACAAGTCTCCGGAAGGTCCGTATCCTGACTTACTCCTCGACCAGCCCAGCTGTTTCCCCCCTCAGGGGCCCCCAGCCTGGGGGCAGGGGAGGCGCCAGCCCCCGACTTGGCTGGAACCCCGCCCCTCTCAACAGCTCCAGAGCGAGGCCTCCTCCCCTCCATGAGTGAGCGCTTCCGATGGCCCGTGCACAGACCACACTGGCCACCGAGCCCCGGGGCCTCCACACCCTGCCGGGGGCGGTGAAGGATGGGGCTGACGCCCGGACCCTCTGGACCCTGGTGGCCCTGCCATGTCCAGCTGTGACCGCCCTGGACCTCAACTTGCCCTCCTGCAAGATGGGTTAGAGTCCTGCCCTCTGGGGCGGAGGGTCATGAACTCAGCCGGCACGACTAAGGGGCCCGGCGCCGGGTCTGGCACGTGGCTAACTAGGCCGCCTCGCCCTTCTGCTAGCCCGCGTCCTCCCCGGAACCACGGAGGCAAGGGTCTTAAAGTCCGGCAGGTGCCCTCATGTGTGTGTAACCGTCGTCTCCAAGAACGCTGAGGGGCGGGTTCTCCCCGTTGGACTCTTAGCTACAGAGACCGATCTGGCGGCGGCGGGGCGGAGGGGCGCTGGCGGGGGGCTGGTGGAGAAGTGGGCGAAGGGGGTCGAGGGTGCTTACCGTGACGAGCACCGAGTAACGGACCGAGCTGCTCAACCCCTACGCCGTGTACCCGCGGGGAGAACGCGGTGTTAGTTATGCTGCAATTTTTCGTAAAAAAACCGTACATTCAAATTGAAAATTTTTAAATCTAAAAAAAAAAAAAAATAAAACTCAACAACACTAAGTTACGTGTGGTCATTCTGGAAAACCAAGGAAATGAAGAAAATTTAAAAGCCACAGGGCTGGTTTGGGACGGCTGGGGGCAGCCGGATGGACGGGGTCTCGTCCCGTCCCCGCCACTCCGAGGTCAGCTCGGCGGCCCCCGCCCCCCGGACACAAAGGCCGCGTACTCCCCGTCGGGGGGCCACTCACCTTAAACCTCTCGGTGACCCCCTCGGTGATGCTGACGGTGAACTCAGCGATCTTGGGGGGGCGCGCTTTGCCTTTCTTGCGATCGGGCTCATACTGGGTCTTGGTTTTCACCACCACCTGGTCCGGGAAACAGAGAAGGAAAGCCTCGGGGGTGCGTCCAGACACACCTGCCCGAAGAGGGCGGGGGAGTCACCGTGTCGCAAGGATCTCACAAAAAGAACGAGAACAGCCCCCCTTTATTGGAAATCTCTGTGCCAGCACCTTCCGAGAAACCCCCCCCCCCCCCCCGTTAATAACCCTGACGGCAGCCCCGGGAGGGGAATATGGTAACACGGGGCCGAGGAGTTAAGCTCATTGGCCAAAGGCCACCCAGCGGACAGGTGGCAGGGCGGACTCCCGACACAGTGCTCATTCCACTCCCGTCGCAAGCCCAGTGGTCGGGAGAGAGCACTTGGTTTCTGTTTGGTCTTTACGTGGCCACGGGTAGAGCGAGGGAAGAGGGAAGGAATCGGTTCCCTCCAGGAGCAGGAAGGGGCAGGAGCCCACCCTGCGGCCGTCTCCACCCCATGGCCCCCTCCCTGCTCTGCCCCTGCACCGGCCCCCAGAGGGTCTCCCCGCTCTCCTTCCCCGCCGCTCCCTGTGAAGCAGGAAGACGTGTCTGCACCCAGGAACCCTGCCCTACCCTGGCCCGTACACCCCCTTCCCCTGTGGCCCCCAGCTTCAGGTGAGCCCCGACCCACCCCCCAGCCTCCCCCCTCGGGCTCCCGGCCCCCTCCTCCTCACATCTGTGGCCGGGACAGTTTACTCTCCTGTCCCCCCCAGATGGGGAGGCCTCAAGGGCTTACACATCTCCAGTCCCCGGTCCCTGCCCTTCCCGAAGCCAGGAAGCGGCCGGACCACGGAGAGCCCGGCGACCCCACACTCTCCCTCCCCCAGACAGAGGGTGGCACGCGGTTTGGGGGAGATACAGTGGACCCAGGGCAGACCTAGGAGACCCCATCGAGTCAGGAGCTGGAGACGCTGCCCGGCGGAGCTGTGACCCCGGGGCCGGCCTCGAGGAAGGAGGCGCCCTGCCAGCCGCCACCGCAAAGGGATCCGAGGGCCACACGCCTGCTCTCCTTTCTTTGTCCCTTTATGTATAAAGCACACAGCTCTCCAGACACAGAGAGGGAGGGCACGCCTAGCATGACAGCCCGGGCGCCCACCTGGGGAGTATATCACTCCCCCCCACCCCCCCCACCCGTCCTCAAGTCCTACCCACACCTGACCAGCCATGTGACCTTGAGCACGTACCGGACCGCTCCGAACCTCAGGGTCCCAGCCCAAAAAATGGGACCAAGGCCTCCCTGACTGGGCTGCAGCGAGGAGGCGGGACCCGGTCAATGTTCCGTCAGCCTGGACTCCTCTGCAGCCTCCACTGACACACTAGGTGACCTTGGACGAGACCCTCTGTTTCCACACCTGTGCGACGGGGGCGCTAACAGTAGTTCCCTCCCAATGTCGGCGCGTTAGGGAGACCCCGGCCCGCGACAAGCATTCATCAAACATCAGGCGAGACACCCCGATGCCGCCAGCTCCGTGGCTACTGTCACCGGGGCACCTCAGCACACATTCTCAGGACAGGTGCCGCTTACCGGTCTGACAGCGTTCCCTGACCCCATAAGCCGTGTCCCCTGGGACAGGTGACCTCGCCCCCCTGAACCCTGGCTGTGAGTAACCAGTGCTGCTGTTCGGGTTAAGCGAGGTCTCGTGTGAGAGACTGTGGCCCCAAGCAGGGCGGGGCACGAGGCCCTGCCAGAAGCTTCTCTATTCGGGAGGACTGTGGCCTTCAGCCGTGTGACCTTGGGCACATCTCCTGAACTCTTTGAGACTCAGTTTACTCGTCTGTGACCTCCGAAATTTTCCAGCCTAATCATTGGTTCCTGCTAGAATTCCTGTCTCCGGAGCATCGTTGCTAGCTCCCTCTCTGTTTGAATACTCCCAGGGATGGGAGGCTCATTACCTTTCAGACCTACCTAGGCTACTTCTGGATGGCACAGCGGGTTGGCCAGGATTTCATACCTGCCTGAAACCCCCCTCCCTCCCTGGTACCCTGCCAACTGAGTGCCAGACGGTTCTGGAATGGAACAGACTGAGGGCAAAAGAGGAGGCTCAGGCTGAGCAAGGAGAATCACCCGACAGAGGTGCTGCCTTCAGGACACTGCGTTCCCGGCACAGGCTGCCACCACTCTTGGGCTGTGGTGGGAAGGGAAGGTGGGGGCCGCGGGGCCAGTCCACGCCCCCCCACCCGCCGAGGCGGCCCTGCCCCACCCCACTCCCACCCCTCCCCCAAGCTCCTAGGGACCATCAGGGCCCAGAGTGGCCCCACGTGGCCTGGGTGCACAGGTGTCTGAACTCAGACACCTGCTGCCAGCCACGCTCCCGCCCCTGCCCCCCGCTCAAAACACAGACAATAGAGCTGGGGGGACAGAAGCCACTCCAGAGAGCTGGGTAGGTCAGAGTCCCCATGGGAATAAAGGAATCTTCCAGAAAGGAAGGACCTGCCGCTGCAGAGACACTCCCCCCTCCCCATCCCCGGCGGGTGGTCAGCAATCCTCAACCTGCCACAATAAAAGACAAAGACCAGTCGACTCCTCGCAGGGGCTAAATGAGACAATAAGTGTAAACGCGCTTTGGGGAATAGAACGAGCTTACTGGTGGCCAGGGTGGTTTTTAAGCCGCTGCGAGGTGGTCAGAACCGACGCTGTTTATTCTATTTTAGGTCTGAGTTTTACAATACAATTGTCGGGACTTTGAAACATCATATATTCACCCTTTTAAGTGTTAGCTCCTGGCAATCCCATCCTTAATGTGCAGAAACTCCTTGATTGGATACTGTACTGAAGAAACGAAGGGACTCTTCCCATCCGGCAAAGAAAATCCCACTTTGGGGAAAGGATGATGAATGATTGTCCCCGGTTACACTCATACCCGGCGAGCAGAGAGAACACGCACTTGAAGATTTCACAAAAGGAACAAAGAGAGGAAGGAGGCTCCCTGTAAGGAGAGACACCCGCTGCCTCCACAGCCGGTCTGGGAGGGGCGGGCGGAGAGGGTGCGGACCCACGGGAATTCAGCCCCTAAGGAGGGTCCGTCTGGCCAGAGAGAGGGGCCTCCCCCCCGCGCTGGGGCAAATCAGGCTGAAACCGCGCCACCTGGGAGGAAACGAGGGCAGCCGCGCCCCCCGGCTCACCCCAGAGCCACGGCCCCCCGCTATCCTGGGGCAGGGCTGGGGCGGCCGCTGTGGAGCCGGGGACGTCTCTCGGACAAGACGCCCACGAAAATCGAGAAGGGACCTTTCCCCGACCGCGCTCCCGGGTCAGGACGGAGCTGTCGTCCAAGGCGAGGGGACCCCCCCCCCACGGCTCCCGATCCGGAATCCCGCGCGAGCACGTCGTCCTCCCGGGGGGCTTCCTCCCGCCGCCCGGGCTCGCCCCCACTTCGCTTCGCCAGCGCCCGCCGCGCGTCTCTTTTGTTGCGGCCGCCGCCCGAGACTTGGGGGTGCGCACCCGTTGGCCCGGGGTTGGGGGGGGGGTGCTCTCACCTTGTCCGGGGGCGGGAACTGCAGCTGATTGACATCGAGGGGCGTCATCAGGGGGATGGTGTCGAAGCCATCCTCCAGCAGCGGCTGCTTGGTGCCCTTCTCCGCGAAATTGTTCCCCAACTTCACCATCGTTCCGGGAGACCCGAGGCTAGCGCCTGCGAGGGAGGGCGGGCGGGAGTCACCGCGAGCTCGCCGGCGGCGCCCGGGGGAGGGAGGACGCGGCCCGGGCGGGGGTGGGGGGTGGGGTCCCGGCCCCTCCCCCCGCGGGACCCGAGCGCAGGGGCGCACCGCGGCCGGGGAGGGGGCGCGCCCCGTCCCGGCGCCGGGACCCGCGCGGAGAACCACCCCCCCGCGGTCCCCCTCCACCCGCCGGGGAGCCGGGAGCCGGGCGGCCGCGGACGCCGCCCCGGGGGCGGGAGGGTCGGGCCCCGGGCCGCACTCACCCACGCCGGCTCGCAGGTCTGGCTCCGCGCGCGCCGCGAGCCTCCGCGTCGGCCGCTCCCGCGCGCAGCAATGGCGGAGGCGGCGCCGCGCGGGGCCGGGCGGGGGAGCCGAGCGATTGGGCTCGCAGCGCGCTCCCCCTCCCGCTCGCCGCCTCCCTTCCCGCCGCCCCCGGGGCCGCCCGTGCGCCGGCGAGTGCGCGTGTGGCGGCGGCGGCAACTCCGCCCTGACGCAGCGCGCGGGGCCGCACAAAGGGGCGCTCCCCGGGGACCCGCGGCCGCCGGGCGGCGGGGGGCGCCCCGGGAACGCGGGCGGGGGGCGGGGGCGCGCGGCGACGGGAGGCGCGAAGAGGGGGGCGATCCCCCAAAGCGGGGGGCGGGGGGGCGGGCGCCGGGGCCCCGCGGCCGGCAGGCGCGGGTGGGAACGGAGTGGGGGGACCTCGGGGGTGTGCGGGGAGCGCCGCCTGGGCTGGAGGACGCCCCGGGGGAGCTGGAGGGCGAGGGATTCGGGGCCGGGAGAGCGCTCTGCGCGCCGCGCCGGAGGGAGAGGGAAGGGTTTCTCGGGTCCGCTCACTGCAGCCGCAGCCGGGAGCGTCCAGGTCGCGGAGGAGGGAGGGCGGGCGGGAATGAAGGGGCGGGGGGTTCCGGCCGCTGGCGCGGCCGCCCGGACTAGGGCGTCGTTTTGCAGACTCGGAGCCAGCCCTGGCTGCGGGACTCCCCAGATGAGCGACCTGCGCGCGGTGCCGCGGCAGGAGCCGGAGGCGGGCGGCTGCGCGGGAATCGGAGCCTCGCAGGCACCTGGCTGCCCCGGGCCCTGCTGGGGCCCAGCGTCGGGGTCCCCCAAAGCCCCACTATCACACCGCAGTCGCACGGCTGAAGGCTGGGGCCGGGCCTTCTGCATCAGCCAACGGAGAACCACTGTAACCTTCCTCCCCTCCCCCCAGAACCGCAGGGAATGCACCGAGAGCGGGAACAGCCCAGGCTGGGAGCCCGACTTCCGAATCCGCAGGCGGGCCCCGCCCCCTTCACGCCTGACGTAATTAGAGTCCTACTGTTGCCCCAGGTCCTCTGCAGGGTCCAAGCGGGTCTTTGACCACCGGGCAGACACTCCCTCCAGCCAGCCTGGGAAACGCAGGTGTCCCTTGGGCCTGGCCACCAGCCTCGCGCTGGCCAAGGCCTTGAACCCACAGGGCTGAAGCAGTGATACCGCATGTCTGTGTGGGTTCCCGGGTTCTTACGTGGAACCCCAGGAGCCTCCTCCCCTGACACCGGCCGCTTCCTGCAGCAGGTGAGGGGGGGGGCAGTTAGAATCCGCTCAGGTGCCATCCCTGGGTCAGTCCCCGGTCTGACTAAGCTCACCGGTGGGGAGAGACCACGTGTGCCTCAGGGAGGGAGTGGCTTTGTCCCCATCTCAGGTGCCAACCCTTTATAGACGCCAGCACAGGCCCCCCCACACACTGTGGTTGGGGTCCCACATCGGGAGCTGCAGGATGGGCCATCCTGGACCCCGCGGGTACCCCTCCTTCCCTCAAAGGCTCTGTCAACTGAGGAGGACAGGGACGGGAAGGGCCCACGGGTCTGCAGCGACAGCAGCGGACAGCCGATCGGCTTGCTCCCTGTTTTGTGCCGCCCTGGGTGTTCGCTGGTGCCGGTCACTGGGACTTTTGCGGTTTCAGTGTGGGGGGGGGTGGGGGGGAGTGTCCAAATTGTGCCTGGCCCCAAGAAGGACTCAGGGGACGCAGGTGCACAGACCCACAGCCCACCTACAGAAGCTTCCGGATGAGGGACACCAAAGCGAGTCCTGAGGTGGAGGGCGCAGGCGACTCTGGATAAAGCATGACATCCCCCGGGAGCCAGACGGCTCAGGGAGGACAGGAAAGTGCCAGAACATGTGTCTCCTGCCCTAACAAGTTACTACAGATGGGGCGCTTAAAACAACAGAAATGTAGTCTCGCCGTGCAGGAGGCCAGGAGGCCTGAAGCCAGCTTCTGGGCCGGGCGTTCCTAGGCTGTGGCACCTCCCTCCAGTGTCTGTCCCGTGGTCTCTCGGCCTCCTCCTCTTCTCCATGCGTCTCCCCTGACGGCCCTGGTCGCTGGATTTCAGGCCCACTCGGTGGCCCCGGATAAGGTTCTCCCCTGGAAATCCTTCCCCGCGTTACCAGAGGACACGTTCACAGGTCCTGGGGATCCTGCCCGGTGTCCTGGGGGCCGCCGTGGGGTTCGCCTCGGCCTCTGGGACGGGTAGGGCCTCCGCAAGAGATTAGCCTAAAGAGGCCAGAGCCACAGAAGAGGGGACAGCTGACGCCTGAGGGCGCCTGTGAACAGGTGCCAGGTGTTTTAAAGCAGACACGTGGTAAAATCGACAGGCCTCGGTCTCCACCCTGGACCCCCTTGAAAGAGTTTTGGCCAGCATTTGGGATACTTTAGGGCTGCCCCAGGAAACAGACCCGCCACCTCTTGGCCAGTGGCAGCAACCCCTGCCCCATCCGCCCTCCAGGGGGCGGGGCAGCCAGCTGCTGCTCCCCACTGCTTCCAAGTTCAAGCCTCACAGTGACGCCCCTGCCCACCGTTTAAGTCTAGACTGTATGGCGCGGGCGGGGGGGGGGGGGGGGGAGGGAGGTGTGATTTCCAGTCTTCCCCTCTTCCTTGCTGCGTGACTTCGGACAAGTTGCATAACTTCTCTATGCCTCAGTTTCCCCATCCATAAGACGGAGATGATAGTAGGAACGCCTCCATCACAGTGGTGCTATAGGAATCACATGAGCTGTAAAAAACAGCACCTGTTTTGGCCGTTGTTACGGCTTCGAGTGCTACCGCTACTCAGTACCCCCGTGGTCTCTGTTCTTGGCGGCTTGCGTGGAGCCAGGCCGAGGCGCTAGATGCTTGTCGTGGGCACAGGATCGGTGCGCCGAGGGACTGAGGAGACACCCCCCCAGAGTCCCGGTGAGCCTCTCTGTAGCTCAGAGAAGGCAACTGGCTGGTCCCAGGCCAAGGAGTGCCCGGCAGAGCAGCGAATTCCTGAGATGCTTTGTCCGCATGTCTTTTTCTCACATTGCAAAGTAATTCACATTCCACAAATTTCACCGTTTTCAAAGGGCACACTTCGTGTGGGTTTTTAGTATGTCCCCGTCACCCCGAATTCCAGAACACTTGTATCACCCCAGAAAGAAATCGGGTCCCCGTTATCGGTCGGTCCCCATTCTCCCCTCCCCCAGCCTCGCCGGCAATTCCTAATCTACTTTCTTTAATCTACGGTCAATGTCAAGACAGTGTATTTCTAAAAAAATTTCCCCAGCTTTCCAGAGATATAACCGTGTGTAGGTTTAAGGTGTACCACCATAGGCATGTAGATTGCGAAGTGATTTCCACAATAAGGTTAGTTAACACGTCTATCATCTTACATTGTTTTTGTTTGTTTGTTTGTTTTGTTTTGTTGTTTTTTGGGGGTGAGAAATTTAAGGCCTATCTTATTTTTTATGGACTTGCTTATTCTGTACGCATCCTCCTTTCTGATGGGTTTTAAGTTTCTCTGTCCCAACTCCTTAATTCCGAGTGAGCCAATACACTGACATGGACGAGGGGGAAGAAACGGGGCTTCTGGATGTTTCCGCAGAGGGGGAGAGTCAGCCCACCTGGGCATTCCTCCTTGTCACTCCTTGAAGCCTATACTCCAGCCACACCCACCTCCACATTCCCCAAGCACCTGCATCCAGGCCGGGGCGAATGCCGTTTCCTCGGCGTGGAATGTGTCCCCCACCCCCTGTCCACTTGGCAAACTCCTACTCATCCTTCAAAACCCGGATCCAATGCTACCTCCTCTCTGAGTCTTACTTGGTGCTTCTTTATGCTTCTTTCCTGTGGGTTCGGGCGTTTATACCTTTTCCCGGATTGTGAACCAATCCTGGCAGAACCACTTATCTGTCATTTCCCCATCCCCTGAGACTGGACCAGAGCCTGGAGTCCAGCAAGTGCTCCGAGACCGGATGCTAACTTGAATAGGCATCCACTCATTTCACGTTCCCGGCCCATTCGGACGTTTCAATGTCAGGTGCGTGAAGCCAAGTTCAAGTGTGCAGTAAGAAAATTCATGGTCCAAGCCAAGCCAAAGGCAGGTCTGCCGTTGACATCACCGAGACAGTCTCCCTCCTAGATTCCACCTTGTTGCACATGCGCATTTCTGGAAAACTCCAACCCTTACTGAAAAATGCATAAGGTATAGACAAAATCATGCATCCACTTCCTAGTGGCCGTTAGTGTGTCACCGTCGTATTCCAACCCCAGCACTTGACACAAACGAAGTACTCGGTAAATGGTTAAAAAAAAATGAATGAATGAATGAAATTTGTGTTTCTTTGCCCTTGGAGAAATGAGTAAATACTGTGGGGCTCACAGTCCTCTCGTGACTCATTATGTTATTAAAAAAGAATTCTGTGTGTGTGTGTGTGTGTGTGTGTGTGTGTGTGTGTGTTGAATTGGGGGGATTTTTGAGTTTTGTTTGTTGTTTGGTCTAATGAACCACACGGTGACTCCAACCCCCGCCTCCCCCACTCCTTGGCAAGCAATCCCCTTGACATAAAGCCCCACAGGGGATCCCTTTCGCCCCCATCAGTGACCCCGGCACCCTGACAGACAGAAATATGAAGGGAGAGCCTTTTTGCTCTGCCCGGATCCTCCCCGAAGAACAAGGTGGAGGCGACCGGGCAGGACTCGCTCCGCCATTTTCTCGTTTGTCTTCTTAGCTTCCCAGAAATTGCGCGGGGGGAAGGGCAGCTGTACCCATTTGGCAGCCTGAGGAACCGTCGTGACCGGTGGAGATGACCACCTGAGTAGCAGCTCGTGTACGGTGAGTGCCGGGTGCCCTCCAGGGGCCGGCTCTCGCCGCCCTCAAAGCAGCTAGGAGGCAAGTTCTGTTCTTCGTCTCTCAAATGACACTATGGAGGCTTAGGTGACACACCATTGTCAAGATGATGCTTGGGCTCAGGGGAGGGGGCGCCTGTTCAGCTCAGTCGGTTAAGCCTCCGACTCTTGATTGGGGCTCAGGTCACCATCTCACAGTTCATGAGTTCGAGCCCCACGTCAGGCTCTGTGCCAACAGCCTGGAGCCGGCTTGGGATTCTCCCTCTCCCTCTCTCTCTCTGCCCCTCCCCTACTTGTGTGTGCATGCTCTCTCTTAATTAAAATTTTAAAAAATATTTAGGGGACGCCTGGGTGGCTCAGTCGGTTGAGCATCCGACTTCGGCTCAGGTCATGATCTCACGGTGTGTGGGTTCGAGCCCCGCATCGGGCTCTGTGCTGATGGCTCAGAGCCTGGAGCCTGCTTCCCACTCTGTGTCTCCCTCTCTCTCTGCCCTTCCCCCACTCATGCTCTGTCTCTCTCTCTCTCTCTCAAAAATAAATTTAAGAAAAATTTAAAAAATATATTTAAAAAGAAGATGCTTGGAAGACTCATTGGCAGAAGAAGGGAGAAAACCAGACACTTCAAGAAATTAGGTGTGGACTCCCAGCAAAAATGCCTTCCCCTGCCCCTGCTCCAAGCCCAGCCCTGCCCCACGCTCACACTGCGACCGGTTCCACATAGGCCCTGAAACAGGGGGAGGAAGATACACCCTAACCCTGAATGTCACCCCCAGGGCCTGCATTCTGAGCCCTGAGCCGCTGTCGCTCTCTTAATTGTGGGAGTGGTGTGGCCTCGGGCGGAGCCAGGGCCCTCTTGGGCCTCAGCTTCCCCTTCTACCAAATGAGGGGGTTGGGCTAGAATGATAATTTCATCTCCTCCCTGTGAAGGCGGCCCCGGCTCATTGGTCGCAGTCACCCTGAAACGGATGGCCCGGGGTGAATCAGAGTCCAAATTATGGAGGGCGCAGGGAGGTCGAGGCGCTGCGCCTGACCCGGGAATACGCTCCCAGGGCCGCGCAATTTCCTTCGGCCCTTCCCCTGCCCTGTCCCCACGCTCGGTGAGGCGTCCCAGTGTCCCCGGGGCCAGCTGCTGGCCAGGTTGCCAGCACATAGCAATAACTCGTATTAAATTATGGAGCTGGGAAATGATTATAAGAGCACTTTGCCAAAGTAAAGAACCACAGAAGGGCCCAATTCTAACAACGATAACACCACCGTACGCTTGAATTAATTATGGAATTTTTTAAAAGCCCACAGATGGATGAGCACAATTCATTCCACGCTCTGCGGAGCCAGGGTCCCCGAGAGAGTGTCTAAAATTCACGGGCTCCCCGGAGCCTGCTGGAGCCGGCAGGGGCGAGGCTGTGCGGCATTGCAGGCAGCTTGACAATGACCTGATGGGGCTTTTCCGTCTGCGATGGCTCCGTTCCGCAGCTGGGCTCGGGTGGTGGCAGCAGAGGGGGAGGGGGATGAGCGCACGCGGCCGGGCCACAGGCTCTGAGCTGACCCGGGACTTGGGGCCGTGGCCTGCTTTTTTTTTTGGTTTGTTTTAACATTTACAATTTATAACCTTTTCCCTGTCGGACAGGCTCCCCTGTTCCTCCCGTTCAGATGGGGAACGGGAGCAGGTTCCTCGCGGGCGGATTTCCCAGCAGATTGAAATGTCACCTCCCTACGTCCGATTTGCCTCATTTAGGACCACAGCTATTCTAAAACGCGAGGCACGTTGCCCTGTCTTCCGAAGCAAAGGATGTCGTAAAGAATCTTCTCTCGTCTCAGAGAATCGGGTCAGCTCTATGCGCGGAGCTGGGAGCCCTCACACGCTGCGTGGCCCCAGGTTCCTGGGCTCGGGCAGGGCTCATCCAGCTTTTGGGATGTCTGTGACCTTCATCTCTGTCGGGACTGCCCGTGACCATCCTCACCACTGACCCCACCCATGTTTGCTGTGAGCGGAGACTCCGAATTCCTGCATTTATTAAAATGGCATCAAAAAAATAAAAAGGGGGTAAGGAGGCTGAAGTGGGTCGAGTAGTGTCCCCTAAACCTTCATGTCCGCCTGGAACCTCGGAATGTAATCTTATTTGCAAATAGGGTCTTGGGGCGCCTGGGTGGCTCGGTCGCTGAGGCTTCCGACTTCGGCCATGATCCCACAGTTCGCGAGTTCGAGCCCTGTGTCCGGCTCTGTGCTGACGGCTCAGAGCCCGGAGCCTGCGTCAGAGTCTGTGTCTCCCTCTTACTCTGCCCCTCCCCCGCTCACCCTCCGTCTCTCTCTCTCTCTCTCTCAAAAATAAACGAACATTAAAAAGATATATTTTTAAAATTTTTCCTGGCCTGTATTCCCAAAGAACTTGGTAAAAAAAAAAGGGGGGGGGAAGGTCTTTGCAGATGTAATTGGTCAAGGATCTTGGGATGAAATCGTGCTGGATTTAGGATCGGCCCTAAGTCCAGTGCCGGGGGTCCTCACAAGATGAGGAGAGGACGCAGGGAGACACAGAGAGGAGAAGGCCAGGTGATGACAGGCAGGGAGCCCGGCGATGTGCCGTCCCAGCCAAGAGACACCGAGGAGTGTCACCAGCCCCTGGACGCTGGGAGACGATCACGCCACAGATCCCGCCGTAGAGCTTTCTGGAGAGCACAGCCCTCCTGGCACCTTGATTTTGGACCTCTGGCCTCCAGAGCTGGGAAAGAAGAGATTTCTGTGGTTGTAAGCCCCCCGGTTTGCAGCGGAGGGGCCGAGGGCGGGCTGCCCCAAAATACGCCACTTTGGCATTATTCTCAATAAAAGTTGCTTAGGAGACAGACTACGCGGCAAGGACACCCAGAGACAGAGACATCCTTACCACCAGAGACAGGAAGTTGAGGGCCTAGAAGGCTGTGCAAATAAACCTCATCACTTCGTAGCACCTCCGGCCCTGGCCCGAATTCTGTTTCGAATTCCTTAGTAACTGAGGCGCCCAAGGCTGTTCACTTTATGGGGTCCACTCCTCACAGACGTGTCGTCTCAGCCTGAAAAGTATAAAAACTGCTTGCATGGTCGTTTTATTTCAGGTGTCAGTTTCACTCTCGGTGCTCCGTGCCCATGAAATTACACTTTGGTTTTCCCTCCTGTTAATCTGTCTCGTGTCAATCGAATTCTTAGTCCGGCTGGAAGATCTGGAAGCGTAGGGGGAGATTTTCTCCTTGCCTGCAGTGGTGCTTTGTTCCGGGGCCCTGCGGAACCAGTGCAAAAACTCTATAGCCCGAAGAGCTTACTGAATGCTTTGAAGTTGTATATCTCGATCTGTTGAATATTGGGACATCAGATGCAGTTTTAAAATAGCCCCCTTAGAGTTTCAAAGCGCTTCGCAGGCGCGAATTGCCACAATTGAAGCTCAGGGGCATGAGGGTACGTGGTCCCTGCTTGCCGCTGCAGGCCTCTGCCGGGGGTGGTCGTCCACACCCCCTCCAGGAGGTGATGCCTCTTCCCCAGGGGAGCACCTGTGCTTTGGGGTGGAGAATCCTGACCCTTCGGGGCGCCTGGGGGGGCTCCGTCGGTTGAGTGTCCGACTTCAGCTCAGGGCATGATCTTGAGGTTCATGGGTTTGAGCCCCACGTCGAGTCCTGTGCTGACGGTTCAGAGCCTGGAGCCTGCTTTGACTTCTGCATCCCCCTCACTCTCTGTCCCCGCCCCCCCCCCCCGGCAACTTGTGCTCTGTCTGCCTCTCTCTCAAAAATAAATAAGCATTAAAAAATTTTTTTTAAAGTTTATTTATTTTTGAGACATAGAGACAGAGCGTGAGCAGGAGAAGGACAGAGAGAGAGGGAAACACGGAATCGGAAGCAGGCTCCAGGCTCTCAGCTCTCAGCACAGAACCCGACGCGGGGCTTGAACTCACAGACCGCGAGATCATGACCTGAGACGAAGTTGGCCGCCCAACCGACTGAGCCACCCAGGCGCCCCTAAAAATTTTTTTAATTAAAAAAAAAATAAAAACAGCTTCTCTTGGAAATATTGGAAAGCAGGGAGATTTCACAAAACATCTGGATTTCCTAGTTTCTTTTGAAAGACTGAATTCCCGGATGCGTAATGGTAATGGCTGCCTCCCCCCCTCCCTGCCCCCTTTCCACCTTACACCTGCCTCAGAGAGTTTGGGCTTCACTCCCCTGGGCTACCTAACCTGCGTGGCACCCCAGGCACTTGCATGTGAGACCCTAATCTAATCCCGTACCTCGTTTCACCTGTGGGGAAACTGAGGGACAGACAGAGGAAGGAGCACATTCTCGGGCCACTGTGACAGAACCTGCATGGCTGCCAGGTGACTCGGCCGCTCAGAAGCCATTGCTGGGACTTGGGGCAAACACGAGAAGCTCACTGGGGGCCCTGGGAAACCCGCCACCCCAAGGAGGTCAGCCCTGAAATCAACCCTCAGTGATACCACAGGCCACGAGGAAGGGGTGGGTGGAGTGGGGCGAGGTGGTGAGGGGAGGAGGGGAGACACAGGAGACAGCCGAGGGCACCGTGACAACAATGACCATAGGACAATCACAAGTGTCGACAGGGGTGTGGGGAAAGTGGAAGGCCCACGCGTGGCCGGTAGCACAGGAAATGGCGCAGCCGCTGTGGAGAGCAGCCCGGCGTCTCCTCGGAAAGTTAAACACTTTCGAAGCATTCTCATCCGATCCGGTGGTTCCACCCCTAGACCCACCCCCGGCCCACGTCCACACCGAAGCGAGTAAGCGAATGTTTATACAGCGTGGATCCTGAGAGCTTCCGGGCGAGACGACCCCAGTGCCCACCGACTGACCCAGGTGTGCGACACGTGATCTGTCCACACCGCGGCGGACTCTTGCTCAGCCTCAGAAAGGAACGAGGCTCTGACGCGCTGTGCGGACAGACGGTGACGACATTCTGCCAGGCGGAAGGGATCGCTCACAAAAGACCACGTGGTGGGTGCTTCCCTTTGTACGAAGTGTCCTGAAGAAGCAAGGGCACGCAGACGAAAAAGGTTAGTGGTGGCCAGGGGCTGGGGGTGGGGGAGGACGGGGGTGCCCACCAGCAGACAGGCAGTGATGAACATATTCTAGAATGAGATGGGGCTCCTGGTTGCCCTGCTCCACGAAGGTACTGAAAACCAGTGAAGGGGCGCCTGGGGGGCTCAGTCGGTCAGGTGTCCGACTGTGGCTCAGGTCATGATCTCACGGTTCACGGGTTCAAGCCCCCGCGTGGGCTCTGTGCTGACAGCTCAGAGCCTGGAGCCTGCTTCGGATTCTGTCTCCCTCTCTCTCTCTGCTCCTCCCCCACTCATGCTCTGTCTCTCAAAAATAAAATATACATTTAAAAAAACTAAAAACAAAAGATCACTTATCAAAAAAATAAAAAGAAAAAAAATAAAAAAAACGAGTGAAGAGGAAATGTGATGGTATATGAATTAGGTCCGGGGGAGGGAAGCGGTCGGGTCAATGAACGGTTGGAAGGCGAGCAGCTGGGGACGCGGCAGGACGGGAGGGAGGGCGGACGGCACGGTGCGGAGGCGCCACGGCACTACTCGCTAACATTTTACAGCGTTCACGCGACCGGCATCGTATTAAGACTGCACATGTACCAACTTCCTGGAGCCCCGGGCTGGCAGTGAGCACGCGCAGCGGGTGCCGTCGTCGGGGCCGTCGTGGACAGACTTGTGCGAGGGGGACAGACGTTCACACCCGGGGAGCCACCCGGCCTACCGCTGTGGTGGCCAGCTCGCGTGACGCTGTGTTGTGTGTGCATACCTGTGTGTGTATTTGTGTGTGCACAGGTGTGGATGGTGCGTGCATGAGTGTGTGTGCGTGTGCATGGGTGTGTCCTGTTTGTACGTGTGTGCATGTCTTGCATACCCACAGCAGGGCGCTGAGGGCCTATTAGCCTCCTGGTCGGGCGGGGTGGTTTCCGGCGCTGGACGGTGCTGGAAAAAGGAAGTCAGTCTGTACCTCAGGGCAAGACGGACGGAGACAGCGACTAGGCTGGGGGGCCGGAAGTAGCCCTCCCGTGGGCCGCCCCTCCGAACTGGGGCTCCAGGTCAGCCCGAGACGCGGCGCCTCCGACAAACCCCGGCTCCCCAGGCCGACTTGGCCCGCGTCCTGAGGGCTCCCCGTGTTCTTCGGCTCAGCCGCTTCACAAAGCACCACAGACCAGGCGGTGTAGACAACGCAGATTTGTTTCCTCACAGCCCGGAGGCTGCAAGTCTGAGACGCAGGGTGGGCAGCACTGGATCCTTCTGAGCCTTCTCTCCTTCTCTCCCTGGCGTGCAGACGACCGTCTGTCCCCGTGTCCTCACGGGGCCGTCCCTCCGTCTGTGTGCTGATCTCCTTTCCCACGGGCACCTGTCATCTGTCATGCTGGATCAGGGCCCACCC